>JACMZG010001908.1:30273989-30416489 GCA_018340805.1 Microvelia longipes | reverse complement strand
AAGTTTATAAGCAAGGGCGAACCGAAGTCATTTATTTGATTCTTTAATAAATTTCAATAAATATCCTCTTGATATTGATAGATAAAATATTGAATATTATATTTCATATTGATTGCTTTTTCTGTAATTTATTAAATTTGATGACATCATTTTTTGATCTTGAATTTAAATTTAAGGATGTAGTTGTATAAATTACAATGTCGCTGAATAGTGGTCACTATTTTATAGTTATTTAAGATAACTTCCCTGGTATTGAAAAAGTAATTGATTTTGTAAGTATTGCATTCAATAATAATAAGGTCAGATTAACACGCAAACGCTGTTTTAATGGAATATACTAGGATGTTAGTATTACAACCTTTAAAAATAAACTGGAGGTAAACGAAAGCTTTAAAGTTAAATAAAGCTCTAAAGTCTCCACTTAACGTTTACTATTATAAACATTATCATAAACCGAGCCGGCTTCGATCTCTCTATCATCATCAGTACGTAACCTAACAAAAATAGAAAAATAGAGGGATATCAACTCATAAACCCACTAGTGACTATTTTTGATACATAGACTTCACAAGATACCAATGACACCTGACAATTACAAAAAAGAACTTAATACGATATAGCTGACAGAAACGGATACACTAGGACCGACAACGGATACAAACGGAAAAACGGCTCTGCCAACACCACAACAGACGAGACAGATACTAACAGACAGTGGACAGCTTTAACTTACGTAGGGAAAGAAACTTACAGACATGCAAACTTCTTAAATAAACACAACTTAACAACAGCATTCAAAACAAACAATAACATAGGTAACAAATTAACACATAACTCCAATAACCTAAATAACTCAAATTTTTATAACCAAAATGGAGTTTACAAGATAACTTGTAAAGATTGCCAACAAAATTATTTAGGTAGAACATATCGTACACTAAACACTAGGTATAAAGAGCATTTACGCTCATTCATAAAAGATAAATCAGATTCTAACTTTGCCAACCACCTTCGCACACACGGACACGAACCAGATACAATGTCAAACTCTACGAAACTGCTACTCAAACAATCAAAAGGACCTAAACTTGACCTACTTGAAAGACTAGAAATATACCAACACAGAATTACTGACAAGACAATTATTAACGAACAACTTATTTTCAATTCGGATATTACTTTTTCGGTACTCAAACCAGCACTTGACAAAAAACGAAAACGGGAAAACCATGACACCGGTACACATCACAATAAAAGACACAAAGCATCATAACGTCAGATGACTCACACGCACACCTGACTACTCAGGGTCACGGCCTTGAATCAGTACTCCCTTTATAAACCCTTTCTTACTTCCTCCCTTATCTTCAGAGGGCTCGTTGTGCTCATTGTGACTAGAAGTTAATCACTGATATAACTTTATTAGTTGAGAGCTCGAGTGTTGCCCCGCCTGCTGATAATAGCGTTATGCCGAAACCGGTCCAGGGATATTTATATCCAACAGCAAGTATCGACGGTAGCTGATTCTTCGATTTTAGCTTTTTGTTTATTAGTTGTTTTCCCTCATTTTTTAGAGGGAAATCAACTAATAAACCTATTACTTATTATTTTTTACTATTTATTATTTTATTACTTTTGTTTTATTTTTTACTAGGTTAGTTTTTAGCTTTTTGTTTGGACAAGAGGATTAGGATGGGAATCTAATTTGGAATGAAAGGAATTGTATCGAGAGGAAACAATGTCTTTGACGAACGGAATTTTGAGGTCATTGTGGATGGTTAAGTTAGATACGAACCAGGGAGCTTGAACTATTTTGCGGAGAACTTTTGACTGAAGGACTTGAATACGTTTGAGATTTGATGGTTTCGTGGAACCCCATACTTCAACACCGTATGACCATGATGGTTTTATTATGCTTTTGTAAACGAGTAGTTTGTTATCTAGTGTAAGGTTAGACCTGTTATCGAGTAAACGTTGGAGGATTCCGACACGACGGTTCCCTTCCAAACGTTTTTGTTTAGTGTGATGTGCCCATGTTAGTTTGCTGTCGAAGTGTAAACCCAGGTAACGTGCAGTGGTGGACATAGGAATTTGAGACTGATTGAGAAATAGGGGTGGACAAATGCCTCGTCGGAGGTGAATGTTAAGTGAATGCTTTTTGAGCAATAATCAATAAAGTTAAAAAAAAAAAAAAAAAAAAGCTTTTTGTTTATTAGTTGATTTCCCTCTTTTTTTTAGAGAGAAATCAACTAATAAACCTATTACTTACTATTTTCACTATTACTATTATTTTATTACTTTATTTATTTTTTATTAGATTGGTTTTTAGCTCTTTGTTTATTACTTGATTTTCTTCTTTTTTAATGTGTATTGATGAGGCACTGATTGATCGAGTGATCGAAAGCCAGCTGTTAATAATAAACGTTTTGTGGTGAGATTTTGTTCTTTTATTCAGCTATATATATACTAACTAAACTGCTCAGTCCTATTGTCATAAAAGTTATAATTATAATTGTCATAAAAGCTATAATTATAATTGTCATAAAGTTGTAATTCTGGGATGTCGAAATGAATCCGGTCTGAAGTCAACACCACTACTCTAAGTGACCAAAAACCACGGTAAAATTATCGGAAACCAAAATTACCTTAAGTAAAAAATAAATGTTGAGTAGAGTGTCGTTTTCAATGTTTTTAGGGCCTGTGAGTTGAATAAAAAAGGTCTAAAATAAAAAAAGAGCACTCAAAGCCAGGGTACGTGGGTTCGAATACTAGTAAGGAAGATAATTTGTTTTCGTTTTTTACTTTATATAGGTTTATAAGTACAAAATAGTTCCGGTACGGTGGTTCGCTAGCCAGGAATATTTCCTTTGGAGTGCTTGTTTTCGTTCTTATTTCTTGCCCAAGGTTAATGCTTCATAACTTAATCAGTTACTTAATTATCAAGCGCGTTGTTAAAAATCTGACAAAGTTTTGATTCACCAGAATTTTGATATAGGAATAAAAGAAGGAGAGAGCGAATCTATTCCCCCGACTTGGCACAACTAGACTTTTTAATTTATCCTTTAGATAGGTTTTAACTAAAGTGATATATAAACCTAGAAGGCAACCTCACATCTCCTTTACGAACCCGTGTAAAAAATCGGCTGCGGAGCAATTTGGAACTTTACTCATCACATCGGATTCGCTACGCTCATCCTTACTACTTCGGACTCGCTTCGCTCGTCCACAGATAGTATAAACATTCGTTTCATTCTCAGCGGTTACCCATTGATACTGCTTAACTTTTATGCCGCTGGCCATGCTGGATGCTGATTAACTTTTATGATCTAACGAAAATCATAGATATAGTTTTCATATATGTATGATGAGTATATGGTAACCACTTGTTGAGTATGATGAAAAAAAACCACTTGTTTTTTAAAAAACGTACACAAGTCGCATCTGATAAAAATGAAACTAATGCTAATAAAAGATGAAACTTATCACATATTTCAGTCTTATTCATGGCTACCTACATGCGTGCTAGATTTCAAAACGATCGTAACATTTTTCCGCATTTTATGATTTTTCGAAATTTTTGCCCAGTCATTATTGTGGGTAAAAAGTCAGTCATAATGACGTGGTAAAAAATATTTTCTCTATAAAAAGAAATAATAAAATGCCCGTTTTAGGGCCTTTCGGCCCATCAGGGTATTCACCCTGCGGGAACAACCTCAGGTGGCTTGCATCTACTACACTCTAAGAATTAATTAAAGTTGGCGAAATCATTTTAATACAAATATGAATAGTATTTGTATTAAAATGATTTCGCCAAAATCTTAGAGCATAAAAAAGTCAGTCATAATGACGTGGTAAAAAATATTTTCTCTATATTTCTCTATTTCCTCAGACTAATTTTTTTTACAAAGTTTTAACTCTCTAGCATAAATATACTGGGAACTACGCTGATACCAGACACGCACACACACAAATACAGATAGACATCTTTGTGAAAACTGCTCAGGAGGTCTTAAAAACATGAAACTGATAATTCCGGTGATATCCCGGTTTCGGATTTTTTTTGCAAACAGTACTTTTTCTATATACCTACGGTATAAAAGGCGAATGTAAAAAGACTATATAAATTAAATTAATATTATTAGAGTAGCATGACTGGCCGAAACGTACGTCGCCTCAGTAATTTTGCCTTTTATGTCTTTTAGGACTTAAAAGGCTATAAATTATTTTTATAATGAGTATTATTTTAATTTGGCATATCTATAGATCACCATATAATTAAATTGATAGATTTGATTAAATCACTTACTAAGTCATACAAAAAGAAAAAAATAATACTTTTATGCGTCGAACAATTTAATAGCATTATTCTCGCAGCCATTAACGAAGGAAGACAAGCAATTCATATAAACTGTTATATGAGTAGTTAAGCGATGAAATCAGAAGTCATAGCACGTCAGGCTTTAATTGATGTTAATTGCAGAAGTTAGTGTATCAACTCCTGTGGTTTATGCCGCGTACCTTCTTTACCTGACTTAGTCATTTTCTTAGAACTTATATTTTACTGTAGAATTCTTATAAGTTTTTGATTCCCTTCCTACTAAATGAAGAGGAATGCATTTCAAAAATCGGGTACGGGGTACCTCGGTTTCCTCATCACATCGGATTCGCTTCGCTTATTCTCCCTGCTTCAAACTGGCTTCACTCGTCCTCCAAATATACAATTGACCAAATTATTACCGCAGCACATCTTTGGACTTGCTTCGCTCGTCATCAGATAGTAAATACATCCGTTTCATCCTAGCGGTCACTAGCCAGGCATTGACAACACTCGATGCTGTTTAACTTTTATGATCCAAAAAAAATCATCGATATAATTTTGGAACGAAACTTGTTCAAAAATAATAAAAGAAAAGAAGTCTCTCCACAAAACAATGGACGTAATGAAACTTGTTCATTACGTAAAGTTATACACTTTTTACCAAATTTCAACTCAACTGGATTACTTTCTGATTTTATAATAAGATTTTCTAAAAAACGTACTCAAGTCATTCGATAAAAATTGAAGTAATTCTGATAATGAGATAAAACTTGGCACATATTTTAGTCTTATACATGGCTACATGCGTGATAAATCTCATCGTAACGTTTGTTCGCGTTTTATGATTTATCGAAATTTTCGCTGAGTAATCATTACGGGTTAATGAAAAATAAAAAAATATTTTTCGGATAGCACAACTGCACCTGTAGATTGATTTAAGTTTAAGTTGAATTTAAGTTTGTAGAAAGTTTCAAATCTCTTGCATAAATATACTGGGAGCTACTGTGATTACAGACAGATAGACAACCTTGTGAAAACACTTGGGAGGCCTTAAAAAAACATCTGAAACCGATAATTTGGGTGACTTTCCGTTGTTTGGATTTTTTGTAAACACAATACTTTTCCTATAATGCCTATGGTATGAATGAAGAAAAGTAAAAACGTTATGCCTACATTTTTCAGTACAATGTTTAGCACACCTACAGATTTTGTCTTACTGATTCTTGTTAGTACATGTTGCTAGTTTGAGTTCTAGTGGAGTGACGAATTCCCTTACTTAATTCATGTTTTAGTAGTTATTGAAGTAGATAACTATTTAAATAATTCTGGTCGGGCGAATTTCTTTGGAATGAGTTTTTCCTTGCTTAACAACCCATTTCTTACTTAACGTTCTAGTTTATGCTTTATAACCTACTATATGATCAAGCCCTGCTCGTAACTCATTTTGCACTGCTTGAAAATTGTTTAATCAATCGTTCAAAATTGTTTATTATAAAATAAACAAATTGTGATAACATATATCTAATAATCAAGCATACTTTGAGTACTAGAATTTTTCTGTCACGCCGGAAATACACGAGTTTAACCAATTATAACCGACAAGCTTGCTATTTTGTCCGCTACTTTGGGGGACCGGAGCTGCTTAGGAACAACCGAATCCCTGAAGCTGGACCCCCTGCACCTAAACGTCTAGTTTCACATTTTTTTATGTCAACGTAAAGAGACCTGACTCTAAAGCCCAGGGCGATAGTGACATTTTGAGGGCTAGGGTAGCTATGAGAGTCCTATGATATTCAGAAATGTTCTAAGATTCTTTAAGTTTACTTATTCATGTTTTAATTTTTATACTTTTGACATGCGCATTCGGTTTAGGAAATTAAGAATGGACAATGCAGGAAAACTGTAAGTTACGTAAAATGAATTAGTATATTTCACAATAACTGCAACGCCTTACGTAACTGAAAAACTGACTTTGTATTTGTCATTGTCTGTTGTTTTTTAATGAAAATAAGAAAAGTGTAGAAACTAATTAATGTAATTTTGACGCTAGTCAGGTCACATATATTATACTCAAATTAAGGAACGCATAATTATTCAATGGAAAGTATTCCAACACAACTGAGCAATAAGGGTTTTATGTAACATTAAATTTTATGTAACACTACACGAGAGATGACTTTAATAGTATAAATAGTACTGATCTAATATGTTTAATAATTCTAGTCGCAACTTTGGTAACAACATGGTTTTCTTCTTTTCTTTAAACTCTAAAAAGAAAACTTATGCTGAATTTTCGATAAGTGAAACTCTTTAACACCTTTGCCACACAGGCTTTCAAAGTATGTTTTTTATAGTATGACACGCGGTTAAAATCAATTGAAAGCGTGGGAAAATATTGCAAAGGAGCCAATGAGGTTAGTCCTGCATAATAAACCATGCTCACAATTTTATTTGATGCCAACCTTATTGGTTCCTCAACACTATTTTCCCACGCTGTCAACTAATTTTAACCGTGCGTATCATACTATAATAATTTTGTGTCTAATCAAAATGAAACGTATTATTTTGAGGTATATATTGAAGAATTTGCTAAAAGCTAGTCAGGAGGTTCTGGAAACACCTGAAACAGATAATATACACATAAATTTCCTACATACCTATGATAGTAGGTAAGGATAAGGTTAGGGACCAGACAGTTGGTACTAGGAATATAATTGTGCGAGAGACACCTCGAAAATGTGAAATTAACAAAATGCAATCTTTCATCTGGGATCTGTTCATTCTGCATTTGTTATCATTGATGGCTTGACATAACGTTATGACCTACTCTGTTTTGTTACGTCTAACTCATCAGGGTGCCGACAGAGCCTAAACTCATTTTGACCTTCAATTAAATTTCTGAAGAAAATAATTTATTAATGGTTATGAGGAGGAATAGATCCAAAATAATAAATACCATTAATGTTATTTAAACCATTAATAATTTAAAATAGAGGTCCTATAAAGTTTTTTCGAAGAATATAATGTAAAGTATTTACCAGAGATGAGCGGTGCTCTCTCACCGCCATCATACTTGGCAAGCAAAACATATATCATTTGATAATTCCGAGTTTTGTAAAACTACTTCTATTTTTTGTCTAAGAAGTTAACTAACTAATAGAACTTTTTGACACTCCTTAAGTAAAATGTAATAGCACTTTCCTTTCTTTATCTTTCTTAAGCTTTAATTAAAATTATTAGATTATTTTATTATTCTGAGGTCGAGCGTAGCGGAACTAAATCAATACCATCTTAATCTTTGGGTAATCTTAACATTTTAAGTACAAACGAGACGAGTCATTGGACTCGCCTGGTTTATTGAAGTTATCATTCTCCAGATATAGATCTGGAGAATGGAGTGATCCTATGATCACTGTTTTAATCTAAAGATAAGCATAGCGAGACCAAATTTATAACTCCCTAGACATTAGTTAGTTTTTAATTCTATGGTGGAATAACTTCTTAACCTTTGTTGTTCTTAACCATGGTTTTAATAAAAACAATTGATTTACCCCGTACCCGATTTTGTATACGTTGTCAAGGAAATGAAAATATGTTCGAGAATATGAAATAAAAGTTCTAACTCTAGTTTTTGTCTATAGTTGGTTTATGCAAGTCCTTTATGTTCTTGCATCCGACGTCGATTCTTGCAAAAAATGCGGTCATCACGTCCGAGTTTCTTCCGCATGAAGAACACGAGGTTCTTTATGATCTCGTGTCGATAATTAGAAGGATGCTAGAAAGCTATTAAGCCATTCAGATAACTCCATAAAACTTTAAGTAAATCCGGTTGTGCAGCTTTACTTGATTAAGTTTTTCCATCGAGGTTCCTCAAGCACTATTAAAATTTATGACAGCTATCTAATAATAAAAGAATCAAAGAAGTGAGATACATTTACACTTTCAATTGACCACTGTCGCGAGAACATAATTTATTTGAACTTAACATCACGACATTAATCGTTATTAATATTGGTGTTTAATAAGGTTTAACTTTTTTAATAAGGTTTCACGATTTCCGAAGCGTTAGCAGCTGTTTTCCTATTATTTTAAGCTATAAAATTATTTCGATATTATATATCACCTTATTAATATTTTCATTTTATTATTTCTTCTCCTCAATGAGTAATTAATAGCTTGTTAATCATTAAATAATTAACGTAATATCTATGTTTTATCTTTAGTTATTAAATGGATTTAAAAAGAAGAAAATAGGTAATTAAAACTATGAGTAAGTGAATTGTCTGAGTGGTAAAATTAACGAGAGGTCAATAAAAATATGTTTTGTAGGATTTTATATCCCACAGGATATCTTTCTACGGCCCTCAATTCGTAGATATAGATATTTATAACTTGATTAGCTTCAGCGGAATTGCTTATAGGTCTGGTGGATATGAACTTGAGTTCTTTTTTTGGAGCTTTTTAATTATTAGGACGTTTACGTGGTTTATTGCAAATCCGTTTCTCGACAACATCAAGTATCAACAATAACGTTGATAATAAGTTATTATTATCATAATTAATTATTATTATATCCAATAGTATCGATACAGCTAGAATCGATAGTATTGATACAACTAGTCTCGATGATGGTATTAATGCATTTTATATTTATTGTAAACTACATTTAAACTAAATGTAAAACACCAAAGACAAAAGCCATGATCTCTCGTTTATTTGAAAACCAATACCAAGATAACAAAACATAAACATTATAAAATCTGTCAGTTTAAAAGTCAGTCAGTGTAGCCAAACAAATAAATAAATAATAACTAATTAAACTCAATATACTACATTTCTCCCCCTCTTAATAAAGCCCCTAAACTATCATTGCTCTAGTACTTATCCCCCCTAAGCTGATCTGCATGTACTCGTCTTTCATCATCCCCAATCTTAACAATGTATGACAGGTCCCCATTTTTCTTCACGACCTTGCCCTGACTGTACTCCTTCCCCCCTTTTCCTAAAACCCAAACTCTATCTCCCACCTCAAACTCCCTAAATTTTACCTTCCTATCATGATAAATTTTCCGCTTTGTCGCCGCCTCATCCAAAGCTTGTCTCGGATCCGGTTTTAGAAGATCTAACCGATTCCTTAATCTATGCCCCACTAGTAGTTCCGCCGGTGCATACCCTGTTGACTTATGTGGCGTATTTCTGTATGACAGAAGAAATTCCTGAAGTCTCTGATCCGCATCCTTTCCTCCGCCTTTTGATGCTTTCATCCTCTCTTTAAATGTCCTTACAAACCGTTCTGCCTGACCATTTGACTTCGGATGGTAGGGTGTGATCTTAATATGCGTAATTCCGTTCTCTGAACACCACTCTCTAAACTCAAGTGATGCGAACTGTGGTCCATTGTCTGAAACAATGCTCTTAGGTAAGCCAAACCTTGTAAAACTCTCTTAATAGCTTGATTGTTTTAGCTGTGGATGTACTGTTTGTTGGCAGAATTTCCACCCACTTTGAAAAGGCATCTACCACTACAAGCCATGATTTTCCTTCGAAAGGGCCTGCATAGTCAACGTGTATCCTTGTCCATGCTTCAGCCGGTGTTGCCCACGAAAATAGTGGCGCTTCCATTTCTCTTGGCCTGACTGTCTGACAAGAAACACAGTTCTTAACATATTGTTCTAAGTCATTATTTATCCCTGGCCACCAAACATAAAATTTCGCTGCTGCTTTCATGCCACAAATTCCAGGGTGCCCCTCATGTACAATAGCTAAAATCCCATCTCTCAGACTTGTCGGTACTACTATTCGTCCCATCCATAGTAGAATGCCTTCTTCGTATGCCAACTCTTCTCTTTTTTCATAATATGTCAGCATCGGTCCTGTGACTGACCTCTTCTCTTTAGGCCATCCATTATTTATAAATGTAATAACTTTTCTTAGCTTCTCGTCCTTTAAGGTTTCTTCTCTTAGCTTCTTTTTTGAAATCAATAAATCTGGTACTCTCAGGTGACATAAATGGTCCTTTTTAAAATCGTCTAATCTGTCCTTTTCTGTCTTTTTCATCGGAAGTCTGGATAGTAAATCTGCTGCATTGTTTGAAACTCCTGAAACGAATTCTATCTTATACCTGTAGCTGCTTAAGATTAATGCCCATCTATTAACTCTGTTTGCTGTCATTTTTCCAATAGGTTTGTTTTCTCCAAACATGTGTACCAACGGTTTGTGATCCGTTAAGAGTAATTCTTTGCCATATAAGTACTGTGCAAACTTTAGGACAGCGAAAATGATTCCCATTGCTTCTTTTTCAATAGTTGCGTATTTCTTTTCCGCCTCACTCAGACTTCTCGACGCATATGCAATTGGTCGCTCTTCTCCTGACTTGTATTTGTGTAACAGTACTGCTCCTACTCCCGCATCACTGGCATCGCTGCAAACAACTATCGGTACATTCGGATCAAAATGAGCTAAAGTTGTCTCAGTAGTTAAAATATTTTTCAGTTTTTCAATTATCTTGTCTTCTGTTTCGGTCCAATTCCATTTTACATCTTTTTTGGTGAGTCTATGTAGTGGTGAGCACAATGGTTGTAAATTTGGTATAAACCTTGAGAAAAAATTCACCGTGCCTAAAAATGATCTCAATTCCTTAGTGTTTGTAGGTGCAGGCATTTTCTTTATGGCTTCCACGTGTTCCTGTGTAGGATGTATGCCATCTCCATCTAAACGATGACCTAGGTAAGTAACCTCTTGACAAAACCATTGACACTTTTGCTCCTGTATCTTTATACCGACCTCCAATAACCTCTGAAGCAATTTTGTTGTTCTTTCTAACAATTCTTCTGGTGTTCTTGCTGAAACTATTAGATCATCTAAGAGTCCTGCTACTCCTTCTAAGCTGATATTATTGTGTCCATAATTCTCTGAAACAACGATGGTGCTGTGTTTATACCAAAAGGTAACCTGACGTAGCGGAAAAACCCTTTATGTGTTGCTATAACCAGTAAATTTCTACTGTTTTCTTCTACTTCCACTTGTAAGTACGCATCTTTTAAGTCAATGACGCAAAAGTACTTTGCTCCCTCTAACTTGGTTATAATATCATCAAATGTAGGTAACGGATGTTTTTCCGGCTCAACATACTGATTTAAAGTAACTTTAAAATCAGCGCAAATGCGTAACTTACCGGTCGGTTTGACAACCACAACTATTGGTGACGCCCAGGTAACAGGTTCTCTTGTTACGTCAACCTTTTCTATTATTCTTTCCCGTACTAATCTTTCCAGTTCATCTTCCACTCTTCCTCTCAAAGCATACGGTACCGGTCGTACTTTGCACACCTTTGGAACCGCCTCTGGTCTTAAAAATATTTTTGCTTTATGTCCTGTAATTTTCCCAACTCCTCCTGATGTTAAATTTGGCATAGTCGTTAAAATTCCTTTCACCTTGTTTTTATACTCAGCCAGTTGTTCTGCTGCTTTATTCGTTTTTTGCTTAACCTCTGCTTGTTTAACTGTGCACACTCGAGCTCCTTCTGGCAAGGGTAGTCCAAATTCCAGGTACCACTTCAGTCCAAATAAAGGAATGTCATCTTTCTTCACCACGTATAAACTAAGTTTCTTAGTTTTGTTAAACGCTGTAACCTCAACCATTGTTTTCCCTAATGTTTCTACTGGTATGTCCGTGTAAGCTGTCAAATTCCCTGTTTTCTTAAGCTTAGGAGATCCAATATTTTTCCAAATTTTCTCACTGATAACTGCGTTTGTCGCCCCGGAATCATATAGCAAGGGTACTCTTACTTTGTTAATGTATACCTTATCAAACATAACCTTACTACCCTCCAATTTTGATTCTTGCTCTATGGCCCTAACAGCTTCCCCTCTCCCGGCTAACCTATTATTTTCCTGTTCCGAATCACTAGAATCTCTATCGCTATTTTCAGTACTAACCCTCCTAGCTCCACCTCCTCTTTCGGAAATCCTAGCCCTACCTTTTACTAGACACACCTTAGCAAAATGATTTTCTTGCCCACATGCCAGACACTTCTTACCCCTTGCATAACAGACTTTACCTCCCCTGTGTATGTAATCCCCACAACTAAAACAATCCCTACCTCTGACCAAGATAAACATATTTCTGTTATCATTATTATATCTAGATGCTTCTCTTGGTGAGCTTCGTGATACTGATCCGTCTTCTCGTCTTCTAGTAAACTTTTGATTGTAACTGACTTTTGGTTGTAACCTATAAACATCATCCTGTCTACTTGTACCCTCTTCTGAATTTAGCTGAGCTTCTCCATCATTTGCCTGTTCCAAAGATAATATTGTAGCTAACACCATCTGTAATGTTGTATTGTTATTTTGATGTCTCCTTATAACCTCTTTTTGCCATGTAGACTGGTTCAATCCAATAACTAATTGGTCTCTTAGACGTTCATCTAATGTATTACGGAACTCACAGTGAAGTGCCGCACTCCTCAACCTAGCCAAAAATTTAACTATTGTCTCTCCTCTTTGCGCTGTTGCTGTGCAAAACGTTTCCGCTCAGCAAAATAAACGTCGGTTTAACGTAAACTCAGCTAAGACTTGTTTAACCTCATCATAGGTTATATCTTCTACGTCAATGTCAATAAACTTATCTAAAATAAGTTTAAACCCTTCTGGTCCTACTTTACACATTAACAACTTTCTCCTGATGTCATCATCTTCTGGCTCATTCAAACCCTGTACATCACATTCAAGTTCGAATCTTTTAATGTAATAATTCCATGATTCAATGGATGGATCGAAATTATTAAATCTAAATCTAGCAATAATGTTTTCTTTTATACCTGTCATATCTTCACCGTTCTTTCCTCCTCTTCTATCTTTCCTCTTTGGTCCCATTATCCTCGTCGCCAAATATTGTAAACTACATTTAAACTAAATGTAAAACACCAAAGACAAAAGCCATGATCTCTCGTTTATTTGAAAACCAATACCAAGATAACAAAACATAAACATTATAAAATCTGTCAGTTTAAAAGTCAGTCAGTGTAGCCAAACAAATAAATAAATAATAACTAATTAAACTCAATATACTACAATATTGATAGTGGTATCGATACCAATGGAATCAACAATGTTATTGATACAGCTTGTGTCGAATTGGCATTGATGCATCTTATATTGATAGTGGTATCGATACAGATGGAATCAACAATGTTATTGATACAACTAGTTTCGACGATGGTATTGATGCATCTTATATTGATAGTGGTATCGATACAGATGGAATCAACAATGTTATTGATACAACTAGTCTCGACGATGATATTGATGCATCTTATATTGATAGTGTTATCATTATATATTTACAGCTACAACAATGGGGTCGTTTCACGAAAGTACAAGTCTAGTAGTTACAAAAATTGTAAATAACTACATGTAATGACAAATTTACGACTGTTACCGAGGGTAAACTTGTATACGTTTAGCATTTTCTCTATTTAATAAACAACAGTTTCTTGTCTACTACCATTACTTGTTACAATCACTTGTAAAATTTCTACCCAAGTCCGAACAAATGTACTCTGAGTTACAAGTTCATTTTATTAATATAAAACTTAGCTTTTATCGCCAACTTTTAGTTTATTAGTAATTTAGTGCTCAATATGAGTTTGTAAAACGTTGTTTATAAATATTTCTTCTCGTATTTTAAAAATACTTGCATTTAAAATAATTTAAGCATATGAATAAAAATAGGTTCTAATAATATTTTGACCTATTGTTTACAAAAACTCTTGTAGGTCAATAAATTGTAATGCGTCAAACACTTTTGACCCTTGTAGTTAAAATTGGTTTTTGTACTATATTTTGTGCAATTTTTTAGTAGAATTTGACAAGAATATGCTCGTTTCCTCGGAAATCTAAGATAAAACTTATACCTACAATAAAAAAACCAATCCGGCAAGCTTTGTATCACGATTCTATGAATAATCCTCATACTGAAAACGATTACTCTTGATAATCAATAAGTAGAGTGTTGGGGTCACTAATTGGATGAATTAGCAAAAATTTGACACTAATACCTTAGACAAAGTGTTATTCAGAAGGGCGATTAGATCCATAGATATCTCACAATAATAGAACTATTAATAAAATTATTTTTTACTATACTGTCCCTGAAGATGATTTCTTAATTAGTATATTTTCTTGATATAATTATTCTTATTAATTTTTTAACCATATTGTCTTTTGTCGACTAAGTTTTGAAGCTTCCTAAATAAAAAAATAGGTTATACAAGTCGACTGTAAACTGTTATTTTATTGCTGCAGTAATTTTTTGTGATAATCAAATGAAGCCAGTGGTACATTTCTTTAACAATAATAGTTATTTATGCCATAAGGCTGAGAAGTGTGTCTTTATGTCACGGCTATTAGATTTACCGACGAGCGAAGCGAGTCGGGAAAAATTGCCAAGACATAAAGACATTCTCAGCCGGATGGCATACACTATTTTTTTTGAGGTAGCACTCATTAAATAAACTAAGCGCTATATACTTAATTGAAAAAAACAAAAAACAAACGTCCAATTAACTCCATATTATCGTCGTCATTGAGTTCATCCATAGCTTCACACTTTTACTCAAAAATGTAAAAGCTTTACAAATAAACACACAAAAATTGTCAATTAGAACACCTTTTAAAAACGAAAAAAAATTATTCTACGAACAAAAACAGAAACAAAATGAACGTTTTTAAAGAAATCTCATGAATGTTTTACACAGATTGTTTTTTGAACGCGCTACATTACAGTAATGGCAGCAATATATGAATTACTTTTACGTCCTAGGAGTTTTTTACATTCATTATTGTCCTCGGAGGTGAAAAGTACTAAATAACCTCCTATAACAATAATGATTGGCTTCTCATCCTAAAAACGGTCCAATAAATTGCTCAATTACGTACTACCTCAAAAAAAATCATTATAGCCTCGATGGATATTTTAAGGGTGTAAACAAAATTAACATAAATGTCTTGATTCACTCAGAGAGTTGACTACTTAGAGTAAACAAATGGAGTTGCGGAAGTGAGGTTTTACTTTACCACCTGACAAGAAGTAAATGCTTTACTAACTTTGAAAGCATAGTTTACTTTAAGTATTTAATTTGCCTATTTAAATTTTATTTAAAAACGTGTTAGAAAACATCTTTATGTGCAATGTTAGGTAGGATTCGTTTTGCGCGACTAAAAAAGGTATAAAAACTAAAGTTGAAGTATAAATGCGAAACTGCTGACGATGATGAAGAGTTAATCACTTCATACCTTTGGATGGATTAGCCCTAAGTTTTATGTTGACATCTACAAAAAAATACAAATAGTCAATCTGTCTTTACCACATAAGTCCTTGTTTTCGTATTATTAAAATTACAAACAATAAAAGAACATCTTTCAAAGATCAGCCAATACCATGATAAAGCCAAAAAGAGCACCTTTTTAAAAGCTAAAAACCGCAAACCATCTCACTGCACTCGGTCAGTGTAATAATCCGTTCATGCATAACGTCTGTTTACGGAAACATTATCGAGGTTACTACGGCACGCCAACATGTCCTCGGGTACCAGATCGCCCCCGATCAAGGATCCACTGCCATCCCAATTATATTTAACCTCCCTTGAATTTATTGCGTCTACATTCGATTTTTTATTTCTTCGAATAATTTATAAAAACGTGCATTTCTGGTTTTATTGCACTTTTCATTTCAATTAAATGGTAAATATAATTAATAAGTTAAGGTCTTGAGAAGAATATGTACTAATTATAACTCGGTTTTTATCACTATTAATTACGTAGTTTATTTACCCTATACTTTAATCCGTCTGTATAGATACTGTTTATTCATTTAACACCTAATTTATTTATTTTCTATTTAATTGATTCTACCTTGTTTAATTCTTCAACATTAAGCCTTGTGAAAATATTACGTGACTAAATAAATATTTGCTGCACAACTTATGAATATGGTGTGCAGTAAATATTATTGGTTAAAACCAATAGTCAGTTTTTCTGTGATCTTCTAGAGAGGGGGGGGGGGCGTTTTTGCTTAGGATTCTAAATCCAACACACACATACATGTATATATTTATTATATAAAATATATATATATATATATATATATATATTATATATATATATATATTATATATATTATGTATATATATTTAACTAAAAATCCATCATATATGCATAAAGGTACACATACACTTCAGCCACATACATATGTTTCGGACAGCTCTCTAAGGCCGAAAATCTCTGTTATTTATTCTGGACCAATTACTCCTAAATTTAACCATCTAATAAGCGCCATTTTCTCTTTAAAAATTTGCTTGAAATGAATTTAAAAAAATGTCGGAATATTAATTTGTATTAAAATGGAAATATTTAAGTTATAATTTACAAGGTGATTCAATTAAAGAGTTTTATGAATGAAATCATTTTTTTTACATGTTAGGATATAGTCCGGAATTGATGTAATTGTAGGAATAAATAATAAATTTTCAATGTTGACCGCCAATACCAATTCCTGCCATGATGACATACGTCATTCATAAAAAAGTCAGGTTATAACATCCGAATGCGTTGGGTTTGTTAACATAGAATTGAATCACCTATATAAATTTCTAACATTTTGAATTTGAATCACCTTATAAATTTCTAACATCTTGGAATTGAATCACCTTATAAATTTCTAACATCTTGGAATTGAATCACTTATAAATTTCTAACATCTTGGAATTGATCACCTTATAATTCTAACATCTTGGAATTGATCACCTTTATAAATTTTAACATCTTGAACATCCTTATAATTTCTAACATCTTGGGAAACATTTATTTTTTGACATTAAAGTTAAAATGTGTTAAAAATATTTTTGGAGTTTTTAGTTTCTAAATATTTAGTTCTTGGGTTACTAGAGTTACACCAATATTTAGTATTCTAGGGAATACAAAATATTAGAGTGTGTTAGAAATAGCTCTGCATTAGAAAATAACTGGATTCCCCAACATTCAAGTATAAGGCAAATTAAATGTGTAATTTAAATAAATATTTATGCAAATAATTTAATACTTCATTTATAAATGACTATAAATGAACATATTTACTATAAAATGTAGAAAAATTATGCACGCGATATAATTAAATATTAATTTAAGTGATATTCTTTATATTAAAATGTTGAAATATTCATTTAATAAATTTAAATTATGTTACTTATCCATTTATTGTGTCTTTAATGTAGTGTGGTAGAATCAATAAGTCATTGATTCTCACGTACTTCGGGATATTAATAGAAGATTTTTTTAGCTGCTAAGGCTACATTTAATATCTTAAGTTTTTACCAAGAATCATGAATAAAAGAGGATGGGGAACTTTTTTGACGAGTTTACCTTTCCATGGTTATGGAAAGGCGTGATAAGATCGAGGTAGAGGCTCAAACTTTTTCTGTGCTTATAATTTGTCTAATTTTAGTTATATTTGGTGCTTGTTAACACGGGTTCGAGATACCTCCCAACTTTTCTTCATCACTTCGTATTCGCTACGCTCATCCTCCATACTTCTTTGTTAAATTCATTCGTTTTTTTCCCAGCGGTCATCCATCCAGGCGATAACCACGCATGATGCTGCTTAACTTTTATAATCCAAGAAAAACCGTAGATATACTTGTCGAATTGAAAAGAAACTTATTTTATTTTTTTTTTACGTTAAGGGATTCACTTGTACATAATTCCTACTCAACTCAACTCAATTAGATTATTTTTTACATTTAAAAATTTATATTACATTTAAATTTAAAAATTATCTAAACTCAATTTTGATTATTATGTTTTACAATTTTTAAAAACATACAAGTCATTCGATTAAAACTGACTAATTCTGATAATAAGATCATATCTTAGTCTTATGCATGACTGCATGCGTGCCAAATCTCAAATTTATCGCAACATGTTTCCGTCTTTTATAAATTTTCCAAATTTTTGCTGAGCCATTATTGTGGGTTAGTGATAAAATATTTTTCGGATAGCACGACTAGACATAAAGTTTGATTTTTGTAGCAAGCTTCATTAAGCAGCATAAATACACTGGGAGATACGATAATAATAGACACACACTCATACAAACACACACTCACATACAGACAGACAACTTTGTGAAAACCACTCAGGAGGTCTTAAAAACACCTGAAACGGATAATTCCGGTGTCCTCTCAGTTTTGGATTTTTTTTGCAAACACACTTTTCCCTTACTTTTTCTATATACCCACGGTATAAATGAGAAAAAGTAAATATATATACATATACATATATATATATATATATATATATATATATATATATTATATATATTATATATATTACTTTTACTTTTCCTTATTTGTACTGTAGTTATATAAGGAAAGTATTGTGTTTGCGAAAAATCCGAAACCGAGATATGACCTAAATAATTCGTGGTATCATCGTAGCTCCCTGTGTATTTATGCTAGAAAGTTGAAACTTATTGCAACCATCCGAAAACTTTTTGTGCTATCTGAAAAATATTTTTATGAAGTCACTAACCAGTAATAATAACAAATAACAAATTTTAAAAAAATCATAAAACGCGAAGAAATGTTACGATCAGATTAGTGAGAAAATTCGGACTCGGTGCACACAAGCGCAGCGAATCTACCTTTCAACTGAGTGGCGGGACCTAATTTCCCGTTTATCCGCATTCAGTTTGATTTTCTTTTCCTATTTTGTGTATTACTACTTTTAACTATTCAAAGCTGTTCGCACCGCCTAATTCGTCTTTAAATTTTCACTGAAGGCCACTACTTGCAATTAATGATTTAATCGATTAAATAAGGTAATAATGAACCATAGTGGCAAATTATCTATGTGCTAGAAGATAGACTTTGACATTTAATGCAACCTAAAAGACTCAGTTTAAAAAATCGGGTACGGGGTACCTCGAAACTTGCCCTCACCCTTCGGACTCGCTTCGTTCGTCCTCAGAATAGAATGGTTGAAAAATGGCCTTGGGTTTTTAAACTTCAGACTCGCTTCGCTCGTCCTCAGAATAGGATGATTACGAGTGGCCTAGATTTATTTTCTTCGGACTCGCTTCGCTCGTCCTCAGACTAGGATGGTTAGCAAATGGCCTGGGGTTTTTAAACTTCCGAGGTACCCCGTACCCGTATAAAAAATCATACAAGAACGTTAAACTTCGCATAATCTTAAATGAGAAAAAGTTCCTATATTTATTCGGTTTTTTTAAATTATTTGAATTTTTTGGGGGAATTTGTAATATTGACAAATGTACACAAACTTTTACGGTTAACAAAAGTGTCGCACTAATTAATCATTAAGTTCGCTTATAACTTTTAAACTAATTAATAGATTTTGATCGGAGTTTTTTTATATTTGTTCCTATTTTTATTTTTGCGGTTCCAACGACGTGTTATATGTCAAAAAACACGTGTATATTTTGTATTATTAAGCGTCAAAATTTTAAATTTTAAAAGTAAATAATTTCAAAATGGCGGCCAATATCAAAACGAAATTCAAAAGATTTGTTTGTTACATTAAGAGGTATATTCCTGCTAAAATTCAAGTTCATCGGGTCATGTTTCGATTTTTTTACGATTTTTTTAATTTTTTGCTGACTAAGCAAATAGGGTTTATGGTGACATAAAATTTTGATGTTCCGGGCAGCACAACTAGACCCAAAGACTGATTTTTGTACAAAGTTTCAACTATCTACTATAAACACAGTGGGAGTTATACGTGACACAGACACATACACACACACACACACAGACAGACATCAGCTGAAATCGGTTCAGATGGTCTAAACACCTAAAATGGATAATTCAAGTGAAATCTCGGGTTAAAATGTTTTGGGTGAAACCATTACTTTTCCTCTATATACCTTCGGTATGAAGGTGAGGAAAAGTAAAAAACGTATTTTAATTACATCGTCAAAATGCTGCGTACAGGTGATTGAATGTGATTACTTGATTAAATCGATTAAATTAATAAATTAATCGAATGAAATATAAAACTGACCTGCCATCAGTGGCGTTCTGTGAAAGTTAATTAGTTTGTGCTAAGGCTGTGCTGCCAATTCTGTTTGTTTCAGGTTTCTGAAAACTGTGGAAACACGATATTGGCTTGATGCTTCACCCCTGATAACCCTTTATCTTTAACTCCAGACAAGGGAGTAGGAGTTAAATTAAATAGGGAAGATTCGATCAAAGCAAGCTACTAGAAGTCAGCGCTACGAAGGACTGGTACGTAACTCATTCTAACTCACCGGACTAGAATGAGTCATTTTTGGAAAGCAACCGATCTTTCCAAAAATGACCTATTATATTTTTAGATTTTAATGTATTTATTTATTTATTTAATGTATGTAAACCATGGCACTATTGGTTATGACTGTAACCTGGGGTGTCGGACTTATATAGAGAGGGTCTATTATATAGGTGTTGACTTATATAGTCAACACCAGAGACTATAGATACTTAAACACGTTAGACTGACATCAGAGCTGTGTGGTCACTCTGGTGGCTAAAAAAATATTATTAATGTCAAATAGTTATTTACGTACCAAGGGAGGAAACAGAGTCATTACGCCCCTGTTTTTTGTTGGGTCCTGGGGCGTAAGCCGAGGGAACCATTATGTTTAAACCCAGAGGCGTAGCCGAGGAGTTTATAGGGATGGCAAATTTACTTTGGAAGGAAATTAAAGAGGGGTGTAATGACTGTTTTCTCCCGTGGTACGTACAAGATTTTGTCTCTAGAAGGGAGAAAATTTAATTAATTTTCTTTAAAAAGGCTAGCACTGATGATGACCTCTTGTTAGGTTGAAAGCGCTTTGATATAAAGAAATATATTTTTGTGGAGAGACTTCTTCCTCTTTTATTAGACCAAGTTTCGTTTAAATACGAATTTATGATTTTTGTAGGATCATAAAAAATAAGCTGCGTGAATGGTGGACAGTGCCGGGATGGGTGAAGGCTGGGAGTGAATCGGATTTAATTAGTATCTCAGGATGAGCAAAGCGAGACCGAAGTCGTGTTGAAATATAAATGTAACGACTTGTGCGGGTTAATGGCGCCATGAAAAACATTTTCTGAATAGCACAACTACAACATAGGACTGCTTTTTGTACGAAGTTTCAACTCTCTAGCATAAATACTCTGAACGCTACGATAATAACAGACACACACACATACAGACAGACAACAAAAAACCACTCAGGAGGTCTTGAACACTTAAAACGGATAAATCCAGTGACATCCCGGTTTCGGTTTTTTTTACAAACAATACTTTTCTGGCATAAATGAGGAAAAGTAATAGTATTTGGTATGTTAATGGGCAGTACAAGGTATATATCGATGGACTCAACTCCCTTTTTAGCGAAATTCGGCTAATGGGATAGGCGTCATGGCGGAATTCGAACCTCGGACCACGACACAAATCCGTTTCAGAGGTCCCTTATGACGAAAAAATACGTTTCGCAAGAACGTTATGTCAATATTTATGTTTTTTGAGGCGCTGAATCAAATGAAACCGGTCCGAAGTCAATACGACCACTTTAAGTGACCAAAAAGTCGAAAAAACCATTGTAAATTACCAAAAACCAAAATTTAGGTCGATAAAAAATAAATTTCGAGTAGGGTGTCGATTTCTATGTATTTTTGGGCGCTAAATCGAATGAAACCGGTCCTAAGTTAATACAACCACTCTAAGTGACCAAAAAGTCGAAAAAAACACAAAAATGATAGAAAACCAAAATTACGGTTGTTGAAAAATAAATTTCGAGTAGGGTGTCGTTTTCAATGTTTTTTGGGCCTCTGATTTCAAAGCCAGTGGTCCGGTCAATACGACCACTCAAACTCAGGGTACCTGGGTTCAAATCCTGGAAGGGACGATAATTTTTTATCGTTTTTTTACTTATTATAAGTTTACAACTAGAAAATAATTCTGGCGCGGTGGTCCGCATGTCGGGCGAATTTCCTTTGGATGCGAGCACTCAAACCCAGAGTACCTGGGTTCAAATCCTAGTAGGGACAATATTTTTTGTCGTTTTTTTGCCTAATATAAGTTTACAATTAGCAAATAATTCTGGCGCGGTGGTCCGCATGTCGGGCGAATTTCCTTTGGATGCGTGTTTCCGTGCTTTTTTAGCGAATTTCCTTTGGGAAAAAATTCGCTAATGGGATAGGCGTCATGGCGGAATTCGAACCTCGGACCACGACACAAATCCGTTTCAGAGGTCCCTAATGACGAAAAAAAAATTTTCGCGAGACTTATATATATATATATATATATATATATATATATATATAAATTATATATATATATATATATATATTATATATATATATATATATATATATATATATTATATATATATATATATATATATATATATTAGACACTTTCTTGTAAACTCTATTTTTCGAACGAATTAATTTTTTAACCAAACTTGGTACAAAAATCAACCTTTGGGAGGACACGAACCCTATTGAAAACCAGGTTTTGTGACGTCATTAATCCGGTTTGCTGAGTCAGCGAAATTTTTAAAAAAATCAGCAAAATTCAGGGTTAATTTTTTGCCGTGAAAAAGGTCAATATTTATGTTTTTGAGACGCTGAATCGAATGAAACCGGTCCGAGTCGATACGACCACTCTAAGTGACCTAAAAATCGAAAAAACCATGTAAATTACCAAAAACCAAAATTTAGGTCGATAAAAATAAATTTCGAGTAGGGTGTCGTTTTCTATGTAATTTTGGGCGCTGAATCGAATGAAACCGGTCCGAAGACGATACGACCACTTTAAGTTACCAAAAAGTCGAAAAAACCACAAAAAATATAGAAAACCAACATTACGGTCGTTGAAAATTAAATTTCGAGTAGGGTGTCGTTTTCAATGTTTTTTGGGCCTCTGAGTTGAATGGCAGTGGTCCGGAGACAATACGACTCAAACTCAGGGTACCTGGGTTCACATCCTGGAAGGGTCGATAATTTTTTATCGTTTTTTTTTTTACTAAATATAAGTTTACAACTAAAATAATTCTGGCGCGGTGGTCCTCATGTCGGGCGAATTTCCTTTGGATGCGAGCACTCAAACCCTGAGTACCTGGGTTCAAATCCTAGTAGGGACAGTAATTTTTTATCGTTTTTTTTACCTAATATAAGTTTACAACTAGAAAATAATTCTGGCGCGGTGGTCCGCATGTCGGGCGAATTTCCTTTGGATGCGTGTTTCCGTGCTTTTTACATTATATAAGTTCACAACTAGTAAATAAATAATTCCGGCGCGGTGGTCCGCTGTCGGGCGAATTTCAATTAGAATACGTGTTTCCGTGCTAAACAACCCTTTTCTTGCTTAGGCAAGAACCATGCCCATTGCGTGGTTCCGGTTCATGCTTCGAACCTAAGCAGTTACTCAATTGTCAAGCATGCTTGTAACTCATTTTGTCTGTTTTTCCGAAGGAATGCGCTAAAACCTTTAAAGATAACTGACTAAGCTTAAAGATAAGTAACTAAGCTTTAAACTAGTGCAAATAGTAGTGCGTACTTCTAATTTTAGGGCATAGTTTTGTACAACAACTGGATGATTATGCGCATTTCCTTGGAAAATACAGACAAAATGAGTTACGAGCAGTGCTTGACAATTGAGTAATGCTTAGGTTCGAAAGCATGAACCGGAACCACGCAGGAAAGGCATGGGTGTTTTGCCTAAGCAGAAAGGGTTTGTTTGCACGGAAACATATTCTAATTGAAATTCGCCGACAGCGGACCACGCGCGGAATTATTTATTTACTAGTTGTAAACTTATATAATGTAAAAAGCACGGAAACACGCATCCAAAGGAAATTCGCCCGACATGCGGACACCGCGCAGAATTATACTTTATAAGTGTATAACTACTAAATAAAATAATTCCGGCGCGGTGGTCCGCTGTCGGGCGAATTTAATTTAGAATGCGTGTTTCCGTGCTAAACAACCCATTTTTTGTTTATGCAAGAACCATGCCCATTGCGTGGTTCCGGTTCATGCTTTAGAATAGAACCTGAGCAGTTACTCAATTGTCAAGCACTGCTCGTAACTTATTTTGTCTGTATTTTCCAAAGGAAATGCGCTAAAACCTTTAAAGATAACTGACTAAGGTTAAAGATAAGTAACTAAGCTTTAAACTAGTGCAAATAATAGTGCGTACTTCTAATTAGGTATAGTTTTGTACAACCAACTGGATAATTATGCGCATTTCCTTTGGAAAATATAGGCAAAATAAGTTACGAGCAGTGCTTGACAATTGAGTAACTGCTTATGTTCTAAAGCATGAACCGGAACCACACAATGGGCATGGTTCTTGCATAAGCAAGAAATGGGTTGTTTAGCACGGAAACACGCATTCTAAATGAAATTCGCCGGGCAGCGGACCACCGCGCCGGAATTATTTATTTAGTAGTTGTAAACTTATATAATGTAAAAAGCACGGAGACACGCATCCAAAGGAAATTCGCCTGACATGCGGACCACCGCGCCAGAATTTTTTAATTCTAGACCCTCTCAGCCATTTTTAGAGGCAATTTAAAATTAAATATTCCGATTTTAAAGTTTTAGGTGATTGTAGAAGTCCTCATAATTACTGTTATTTAAAAATTTGTATATGTTCCTGTGACTTACTATTAACGAAAAATCTTTCGCTTTGTCTTATTTTTGTGACAGCTCATAATTGCCTGTAATGCCTGAACTGCATTAAACTACTATTATGAAATATCCGTTCCTTAATAAAAGTATTACAGATTTCATTATTTCATTTCAAACTATTCAAAATTTAAGGGATGGATTATTTTCCTATCCTATATTTATTGTTCAACGAAAAATATTTGCTTATATTAATGCCCTAAAAGGAACAAGTCCTAAATAAAAAAATTGTTTGGGTTCCCTTAAGTTTAATTAGCATTTCACAATTTTAATAAACAATATGTAATAATAATTTTCTAAAGTAAGATTATTGATTTATAATTGTTTATTATATGTGCGTTGATTTATTTTTTTTTTATTTTCTAGATTACTGACTGTTTATATAAAATGTGATATAAATTATAATTATAATGTAAATTTTTTAATATAAATTATAAAAAATTAAAATACATGAATATTAATTTCTATTATATGCATTTAGTTTTGAATAAACGTGTTAAATCCGGTTTACTCTAGACTAGATCATCATGCTTATGTTGAGCTGATGTTTTGTTCTTATGATAGTTTGCTTCTTTTTATATGTCTCTTGTTGTGCTTTATAGTGTATGAGCGGTGTTAGCTAGAATAGTATTATTATTAAGAATTATAGCAAGAATTCTGATTCACAATTAAGGATAAAAACATCTGTTAAAAGAACTTATTATTTGTCAAAAGAACTTTATCCCTATTCAAGGAGCTTATATAAAATGGAAGGAGCATATTGTACCTTCCCAACGTAAAAAAACTGTAAGCCATACCGCTACTCCCTTGGCCCATCAACACTACTAAATCCTTTTATAGTCAGACTATGACATATCGAGCCACATTTAAGATCTTTATTATTGTATAGTGATTAATGTACCTATTTAATGTTGGTTACTTTGCATACCTTGTTAATTTTAAATATTTGTCCCAGGTAAAATTTAGTAGATAACACATGTAATATTTATATGGAGCAAGTGAAAAAAATGCATTTTAGGTAGGGTTACTACCAAAAAAAAAAATTCAATGCTACATCTGAGAAATGTTCCTTCCACATTCGTCTTTATTGATAACTCGTCATAATGTCGTGTACCATTCTGTGTGACTGAAGGTTCTGACCTGTGAGTTTAGGCTCTGTCGGCGCCCTGATAAGTTTTATGTAACGAAAAAGAGTGGGACATGACATTATGTCGAGCCATCAATGATGACGAATGTGGAATAATAAACAGAATAATAAAACAGTTCCCAGATGTAGCATTGTAATTTGCTTTTTACATTTTCTTTGGGTCTCACGCACAATTATATTGTGCCGACTATTAATATTTTGCAAAACTCGGTAGTATACCCTAGAAAATGTAAAAAACAAAATACAATGCTACATCTGGGAACTGTTCCATTATTCCACATTCGTCGTCATTGATGGCTCGACATAATGTCATCTCCCACTCTTTTTCGTTGCATAATACTTATCAGGGCGCCGACAGAGCCTAAACTCACAGGTAAGACCTTCAGTCACACAGTTGGTACACGACATTATGACGAGTTATCAATAAAGACGAATGTGGAAGGAACATTTCTCAGATGTAGCATTGAATTTTTTTTTTTTTGGTAGTAACCCTACCTAAAATGCATTTTTTTCACTTGCTCCATATAAATATTACATGTGTTATCTACTAAATTTTACCTGGGACAAATATTTAAAATTAACAAGGTATGCAAAGTAACCAACATTAAATAGGTACATTAATCACTATACAATAATAAAGATCTTAAATGTGGCTCGATATGTCATAGTCTGACTATAAAAAGGATTTAGTAGTGTTGATGGGCCAAGGGAGTAGCGGTATGGCTTACAGTTTTTTTACGTTGGGAAGGTACAATATGCTCCTTCCATTTTATATAAGCTCCTTGAATAGGGATAAAGTTCTTTTGACAAATAATAAGTTCTTTTAACAGATGTTTTTATCCTTAATTGCGAATCAGAATTCTTGCTATAATTCTTAATAATAATACTATTCTAGCTAACACCGCTCATACACTATAAAGCACAACAAGAGACATATAAAAAGAAGCAAACTATCATTATTATGACGTGCTATCAATGAAGACAAATATCGAAGAAACATTTCTCAGATGTAGCATTGAATTTTTTTTTTTTTTTTTGGCAGTAACCCTACCTAAAATGCATTTTTTTCACATGCTCCATATAAATATTACATGTGTTACCTACTAAATTTTAACTGGGTCAAATATAAATGTAAAATTAACAAGGTATGCAAAGTAACCATACATATTTATGGTTACATGAGTAAATAAATAATTGAATTACATACTTCAAGATATTTATGATTTATAATTATTTATTTTGATTTTGAAATAATTTAAAGTAATAATAAAAAATGTGTAAAAATAAAATTTATAAAAATAAGAAATTATATAAATATAATTGTTATAAAAAAAAGAAATTTAATAGCTATAATAGTTAAAACTTAATTTGTCAAAATGCAAAGAGTTAATGAATTTAGAGAAAATATTAATACATTTGAAGATTAGTAGTAGTCCAAGATTCTCCTCTTGCGCCAAGGCTAGAAACTAATGAGCTTCTCTCAGCATCAAATAACGGACAATTAAAAATAATATGGTGCCATGTTTGGGGAGTTAACTTGTTGCAGTTACATAATAAATTTGGAATAATGTAAAAAAAAACATTGCATTTTGCATGTTACATTTTCTAGGTGTCTCTCGCTCAATTATATTGTGTCATTGTAGGACGCCGCTGTCTTATCCCTCTTTATTTTTCTTTTGAAAAGGTGGCGACACTATGTCTTAATAAAGGACTATTATTTTATTAAAACAAAACATCTTATGACATGTTAAATCTATCAATGTCCATCCTTTTGCCCTCCAGTTTTTTTAAGGAAGTAATGCTACTAAAGGGAAAATTGTTGTGATTTTTCGTCTATTGAAAACGGCCAATACGATTGTAGATGATGCCGTAAGAATGATAATGAAAATAATTAATTTGTTTCAGAGGTTTTAAGGAAAATGGATTTGAGGGTTTCTATATTTGAGGGGACCCTAATTTATTCTTTTTACCCCCCCC
This sequence comes from Microvelia longipes, assembly GCA_018340805.1. Taxonomy (NCBI): domain Eukaryota; kingdom Metazoa; phylum Arthropoda; class Insecta; order Hemiptera; family Veliidae; genus Microvelia; species Microvelia longipes. Next base: position 30,388,310 of record JACMZG010001908.1, on the reverse strand, counting down.
CCCTTTAAAATATCCATAACTGAAACTTTTTTACTGCATTTTGCAGAGATTAAAATTTAATTTATGTTTAAATTATATTTAATAATATAATCCACTGCTACTCTGTTTTTCTGTAATGACATTAAAATGTATTTTTGTGTTGAAAAGTAAATTTATCTGCTAATACCATATTCTGTTAAAGAGTAACATTTATATACTTAGTTTCTATATAAAGAAAAACTATATTGTGCAAAATCATGGCCATAAGATAGATTTAATTAGATGTTAATTAATCGATGTAGGTTACAAGTAACTCGTGAGCGTCTAAACTCAGATTACAAAATCATTGACTCAGCAAATGCACTTTATATAACAAATAAAATAATTTATTGGGCTTGTTGCCCAGAACTATGCATGCATTAATTATCTAAGAAAATTATCTTGCAAAAATATAATGAAGCTTTTAATAAGATTTTTATTAAAAGTCTTATTTAATACTTTACTATGGGGGGAAATTCGCCCGCACGCCGGGCGGATTTCTTTTGGGTATCGTGTTTTCGTGCTCAACCATTTTTAGCTTAGAGTTCCCTAAGCTAATTACTAAGCACTAGTCGTTACTCATTTTTTATGCATTTTTCAAAGGATATTCGTACAATCCTGTTTGTTATATGTCTCTAAAATTGGCAATGTACACCATTACTTGCACTAGTTTAAAGCACAGTTAATCTTGATCTTTAAAGGTTTTAGCGAATTTCCTTTGAAAATGCATAAAATTTAAACATGTATATAAATATATATTTAAAGTTCTGGTAGCGGTATGTAGACGATATTTTTGTGGTCTGGGTTGGTTCGATTAGTAAACTTGATGCTTTTCTTGAATATTTGAATAATTGTAAACATTACCTTCAATTTACTCTGGAGGTAGAAGAAGGAGGCAAACTTAACTACCTAGATGTCTCAATATTTAGGAAAGGAAGTCAGCTAAGTTTTAAAGTTTATAGAAAGCCAACATTTATAGACTACATAATTTCGACCGATTTTTATCACCCGTGGTGCCACAAAATGGTGGCTTTTAACTCATTCATTCATCGTTTACTTACCCTCCCCTTGTATCGAGAAGCATACCTCAAAGAATACAACACCATTTGCGATATAGCCCGGGTCAATGGATAAACGGTGGGATAGTTGATAAAATAATAAGGATGAAAGAGGTCAGACTTGTGCTTAGAGCTATGAATTATAATTAAGGCCAGAACGCGATAGAGCCTGAAAATATTAAGCAATGGTGCTCCATTCCTTACGTTGGTACTTTATCGCAGCGTTTAGGTAGTGTTCTAAAGAGTAGTAACTTAAATGTTAGCTTTAGCAATCGTAATGTTAAGGACCCAATCTCTTTAGAATCGCGTAGTGGAGTTTATTAAGTCCAATGTGGTGAGTGCCAAGGTGAGTACTTAGGCCAGACTGGTAGAAAACTAGGCACAAGACTTTCACAACACCTTAAACGAACTTCCAGCAAGTTTTACGTACATCACAGAAAACAATGTGAACAGCATAAAGTTTGTATAGTACATTAAAACGAGAGAAGGGAGAGAATCAGTATAAGCTACTGCATTGATAAGCAGTAGCTTATCAATGCGCTACTGCGAGCACCGCACCCTGCATCTACTAATATGTGTCTTGTTACAAGCCTACTCAAACCTTCTTGATTTTGTTTTATATTTAAAACTACTGCCAACACTTTAATCTCTGCTCAACGGCAATATATTTATATTTTATTTATTCATTCATATTTTATTTATTTATCAATCCATTTATGTAATTTATCTGTTTGCTTTGGTATAATTTGTAATTTTATGTAAAGGTTTTGTTTTGACATTTCTGTCAAATTTGTTTAATAAGCTCTGATGATGACCTCTTGTTAGGTCGAAAGCGCTCTGCTTTAGTTTTAATAAAATCTTTAACTGTGGAGTGACTTTTTATTCTTTCGTTCTATTACGATGGACTCCATTCATGTCACGGAAACACACATTCCAAATAAAATTCCCCCGGTATGTGAACCACAGTGCCAGAATTATTTTGTAATTATAAACTTACATAATGTAAATAAATCACATTTTGGTACCTTAAAGTGGTCGTGTAGACTTTAAACTGGTACCATTCGATTCATAGCCCCAAAAATCATAAACAAAGACCTTTTTCGTAGCGTAACATAATAACCTTGAATTGTTCCGGATTATTTAAAATTTTGCTGACTCAGAAATTTAGATTAATGACGTCACAAAAACCTGGTATTCAATAGGGTTCGGGTCCTTCCAAAAGTTGAGTTTTGTACAAAGTTTAATTAAATTATATCTTTGGCCTAATCCCACCAAGATTATTTCAATAGTTTTAGAAAATCACAAATTTTGTTGGTGTATAAATCCACTAATTGAAATAATACGTCTTACTGGTACATGAAGTTTCGTACCTTTCCTGTAAATATAGGCATCAATGACCTTACCTCACTCTTTTAATGACTTCTATTATTTGTGTTGTAAGACTGAAAAATCTTTAATTCAGAAAGTTTATTTATTATGTATAATTAATTATGATGTGCACAAAACTATTGGACGATGAATAGTTTATTTTAGTAGTATGCATATAAACGTTGGATAAACCTCTTTTATCTAACGTTTTGAAGCGCGTTTGCTATCGGTTTAAGTAACGATTGTTAAACTAAAAACTCAGTTATCACCGATTATGATGATAATTCGTTTTTCAATACTATTGACATGTAGAGCTATTGATCGTACGCTTTGATAGATTACGCTTAGATTGATTGTAGAGCTATTGATAAATGCTTTGGCTTGAATTTTGAAGTTGAATTTTTAAAAGTGTACCAAATTAAATTGTGGAATGGAGACTTAAAAATTAGAGTTTCATTTCATAAGACAAAAATAGGATTAGTGAAAAAACTGAAATTAAATCATAACAAACAATTTTCCAGGGCTATATAGAGAGAAAGATAATCATTTTTGAGAATAAAGAGGATTGAATAATGAATAGAAAGTAAATTATTTAATAAATATTTCATATATTTTATAATATGAGCTGCCTCCGTCGTCGAGTTCGTTAAACCGTCAGTATCAATTCTGACCTTTGACACCACAGAGTTCTGGGATTTGCATCTCTAGTTACGCTCTAAGTTTTATTAGGTTACTGTTAAAATAAATTGTCGCCAACTTTAAACACGCTTGGAGCGTAACGGTTGCCATTACCGCCTAAGGATGTTTCGCTGGGGGTTATACTTGATCCCTATCTCATATCTATCTCGTATGAGGATTACCTTATTACTTTTTCTTGTAACTTCTGACTTGATTCGCTCATCCTCAAAACGCCATGATTATCCAAAGCTTAAAGTAGTATTAATTTTGTATCTCTAAACTTGATCTCTGAATGTCATGAGGTACCCAAATTTCTAGAGGGTTATAATTTAAGTTTGATAGGCCGTCAAAGTTTGATAATTCAGAAGACAACATTTTAAAAATGACGTTCAATAACCAAATGAAATTTTGTGAATCAATTCACCACTTACAGATGAACATTTTTGTCAAAAAACCGGAATCGATTGAGTTTTGGCCTGTAATTTGTTAATGAGACGTGCACTGCACATACTGACACCAACTTTTTTTAAACTTTTAATTGTTCCTCTTCCATCAAATATAGGATATTTAAAACAAATTAACTAGGATTAAGAACGGAAAGGTAAGATGCGAAAAGTAGTAAATTGTATTTTAGATGAAGGTTGATCTAAAATTCGCTAAAAATCAATAAAACAAGCTGCCAGTCAAGGAACGAGGTTACCCTACCTATTGGCTTAAATTACAGAAGGGTATAAAATTTCTAAAGCATATCCATTCATATAAATATGTCAAAAAGTGTGCTAGCCACAGATGAGGTTGAGACCTCTTTGTATTTACATTACTTTCTGATGAAAATTCCCTATAACTTCAAAGCATCAATAACAACAATTTTTTATTTATTTTTAAAAAGCGTGTCGTCATTTTAATACGCCGTGTTGATACCAAAAAACTGATTGATAATTATAAGTGCTTACTCTCTCAGGACTTGATTTATGAGCCAACTTTCTGTGTTGACCAGAAATATTAACATCTCGAGAAATGTTCTATAGATGTATTTGATGCTTGATTCTCATCAGAAAACTTCAAAACATCTGAAACACTCTTTATAAACAAATATGTTATAGTTTTTTACTTTTCCTCATTTATACCGTAGTTATATAGGAAAAGTATTGTGTTTGCAAAGAAATCCAGGAATTATCCGTTTCAGGTGTTTTTAAGGCCTTTTATCTGGTTTCTACAATGTGTGTGTGTTTATGTTATCATCATAGCTCCTAGTGTATTTATCTAGAGAGTTGAAACTTTGTCTACTTACAAAGTTACTAACTTACAGTCTACCGCTGTAATTGTGCTATTCGGAATATAATTCTTTTTATGGCGTCATTAACCCGCATTATTGACTCAGCGACAATTTCAAAAAATCATAAAACACTGAAAACTAATGCAATTAGATTAAGATTTGGCTCTCATGTAGCCATGTATAAGACTAACATATGGTCTAAGTTTCATCTCATTAACAGTATCAATTCAATTTTTATCAGCATTAGTTCAATTTTTATCAAATGACGTGTACATTTTTAAAAAAATTGTAAATAATGGGAAAATAATCTAATATAGTTGAAATTGGTACAAGTATAAACCTTAACGTAGTATATAAGTAAACAAAGTTCCGTTTCAATATGACAAGTATATCCATGATTTGTGTTGGATCAGAAAAGTTAAGCAGTATTGAGCGCGGTCAGTAATGTATACACGACCGCTGAGAATGAAACGGATGCATTCATGAAATACGAGCGAAGCGAGTCAGAGGACATGCTACAGTATAAATTTGGCAAATTGTATATTCTGAGGACGAGCAAAGCAAGGAGGATGTGCGTAGCGAATTTGATGTGATGAAAAGTTCCGAGGTACCCTGTACCCGATTTTTTTATGACTTTTTAAAAGTTTAAAGTGACGCCATTTTGAAAGACCGATTTAGAGTTAAAGATAACTCTAAATCGGAGTTACCCTAAAACAGATTAGATCTTAAGAAAGATCTAATCTGTTTTTCTTATCATAGGAATTGATTTTTGGCCTCAATATGACCGTTTAAAATTACCAAAATGTCGAAAAAACTTAAAATATGGTAGATAATCAACCAACAACCAATTTCGAGTTGGGTATTGTCTCCAATGGTTTATTACATTAATATTACTACTTTCTACTCATTGTTTTTTTTTTAAATTTTTCCTAGGAAATGCGCAAAAACATTTTAAATATTCGGATGGGTGTCCCAGGCAGAACACACTTAACATGTCAAATTTACCACCGAAGTTAACAAACAGTGTAATGGCTGGAACCGGTCTCAATTTTTCGTAAATACCCTCCTGCACAAGGATCTGCAATTCTGCCGACTCGTATCGGATGGGTGTCCCAGGCAGCACCTTTGACCTGTAAAGTGTGTTCTGCCTGGGACACCCATCCGATACGAGTCGGCAGAATTGCAGATCCTTGTTCAGGAAGGTATTTACAAAAAATTGAGACCGGTTCCAGCCATTACACTTTTTATTAACAAAACACCCCTGGGCTCAAACACTATATGGGCATTTCTTTAGAAAAATCCTGGAAAAAATTAGTTATGAGTTATGCTAATGCTGAAGTTATAAACTAGAAACTTAAGCAAGAAATGCATTGTTATAAGAACAGAGGTACGCATTTCAAAGGAAATTCGTCTTGCTTGCAGACCATATTGTCTGAATTTTAGGAGTAAGAGAAGCAAATTAGTATGCACAAAGAAATTAAGTACGGTGTCGGTAATTTAGAGTTTACTAGAATTTGGCATAAGAATCTTGTACTTCATGATCGAATAAATGTTTAGATAGGTATGGCGAGGTTAAATATTGTCTGTTTGATGAACGTAACCCAATGCAGCGATAGCTTGAAATTTGATAGAACCTCCATTGTACTTAAAGAATTCGGGGTTTAATCAGATTAAAAATGTTCTCCTATAACAACAGCCAAGGTTAAGGATGTTATTTGTAAAATTCAATGACGCATGCATTTTTCGCTTAAATGCAACAAAAGGGTTTCGCAAACGATCAAACGAATTTGAAGCGTTATCGATTAAAATAAAATGAAATTGAGACTTCTAATCAAGTGCATTAAGGATGTTAGATACGCTGTACTAATGTTTGTCAAACTTCATTAAAGTAACAATGGGAAGATAGTGTATGAATAAATCAATCGCGACAAATAATCGACAGCACGCGTTTAAGATGCGGATTCGTGCAGCACATAACGAGAAGTATAGAATGAAGTTAAAAATAAGCAAAATAAGTACAGGTAACTTATAAATAATCGTGGTACAACAAGCTTTGATACATATTAGATAAAATGTAAATTGCATCCGGCTTTGATTAATATTTACTTAAAATTAAAAATGATTGGATTCTTCGAATACTAGACAGGATTGACTTGGTTTGGAAATAAATAGTGATCTATATTGATTTATTTTATTGCAAACAGTAATATGTTTACAATATTTAAGCCAATTATACAGACAAAATTTCTTCCATATCTTTAGTTTTGCTACTGTATCTACCTCTAAAAAATCTTCTCCATAGCTAAATATTAACACCTATATATTTCATATCAGTCTAAACACAGGCATCAAAAATTAAAAACCAGTTGTTTCTCCTGAGGCGTATTTAAGTGCCAGCAAGGGCCTACATTGCGGGGTGCCCTGGCGGTTGGGGATCCCCAAGAAGCTAAATTAAAAATATATTATTATCCCTAGTTTGAGTTCTGCTGTATTATTTTAATCCAATAGGGGACCCATTGCAGTTTAGTATAGTCTATCTTAACATCATCAAGTCGCGAAGCCCCTAGCCAGAGTTGTGCTGCACCTTTAACCTACAAATGGGTTTCCATTTGAGCATATTATAGCCTTTCTGGAAATTATCAAGTCGCTGAGCCCGCAGTCAAATCTCTGTTTTATTCCATTCAGCTGTGGTGTCTCACTATAAGAATTGAAAGAAAGCAGTCTCTCCATCCATTTGATGGTCTGTTATAATACCATAATAAGGCTTTGTTTAATATTACAAGTTATTGTGGAGAGACTGTTTTATTTCAATTCCTACCCTAAAATTATTTAAAATAAATCATTTCAAGAAAAAATTTAAATGAAAATCGTCAAAAGTTAGAACAAATTAAGAAACCCATTTACCCATAGAGATATTATAGTTAGAGAGGCTCTATATGTTAAATTTTAAAACATTGAAAAAGTAACCGGACCACCTTCGCTTATAAATATAATTAAATACTTAGTACAAAATTACAGTAACTTATACTACTATGGAACGTTAAAAATACAATTGTTTCCCAACAATTGATTTATTATAACCTTAACTTACTCTTGGAGTAGGTTTCAATGAGGTTACACAGTGCCCCTGAGGTTCCTACAAAGATGTTTCAAGCTTCTCAATATACTAAGATAGGCTATGCTCCTCTAGTTTATGTCTCTATGGCAGTGGTTCCCAACCTTTTTTATACTTGGGACCCCTAAAATATTTTGAACTACTTCCCGGACCCCTGCATATATATATATATATATATATATATATATATATATATATAATATATATTATATATATATATATATATTAAATTGTTATTATTATCATATATAAAGGCAAGGTAATACAAAAAGAAGATATAAAAATACTAACGTTTATTAAACAAACATACAGAGGTAAATATTATTGAAAATATTAGTGGCTCTTTTGTTGCTGCCTCTCATTAATTATTTTTTCAAAATGGGGAATCTTTTCACTGATTGCTAGGCTCAGATCAGATTCTGGATTGAGCTTGTTCCTTTGTTTGTCTTTATTGCTATTAAATTACAAACCCAAACTCACAAAGATAGGTTGTAACAATTTTTAATATAATTTATAACTTATACTTATAGTGAACGGATAGTATTAAATAAAAAATTCTAACTCTAATCAGTATTCAAATAATTCATAAATAAATAATAATTTAATTATTTATTGAAGTAACACACACAAAAGAAAACAAAACTATTTTTTTTACTTTTACAATATAGTTTGTAAAATTGCTCCCGGGACCCTAAAAACTCATTTGGGCCCCCAAAGGGTCCCAGGACCCCTGGTTGGGAACCACTGCTCTATGGATATACAGAGTACAACGTTGACCTTTTGTTATCAATATTTTTATCAGCGACGGTGGCGCTGCTACGGACTTTGAATCGCGAATATTTATAATAAAACTTTCTTACGCTCTTGTGTAAATAACTCTTATCCGACCTTACATTTACAGTCTATGTTTAAATAATATCAAGATTCAGATCTCAGCTACTAAATACAACGTCTAGGTCGGATTTAATAAACAATGGATTTTATGCCAGTTTAACTTCAATAAAAATAAATTGTAAATTAATAGTTTTTATTGCAAAACTTTATTCTGTAGGGCGTGGCATTGACCTTGGCCGCGGAGTAGCTATGTTAATATTTCTTTCATATTCATATATTTGTGTTGAAAAAAAGTACAATAAATTAATATTCATAATTTTAATGTTAGGAAATTAGATGTTTTAAATGGCTGAGTATCGGACGATATCTGGAGTTTGTACAGGTTGGGTTTATCATGTCTATTTTGATATTATATTATAATAAATCATTTTATTACTCAATATCTTTTAATTATACTTAAAGGTGTTAGAGAAATTTACATAGAGAGGTATATTATTATGCATCATACAGAGGGTTAGAATAGATTATTTTTCTATGTGAGAGTATGTTCGACTATTTTCTACGTCAATGATTTACCTTTGTGGTTGTGTTTGATATTAAATCAATCAGTTTTGAACAATTATGTAATGATCTTGAAACAATTAGTATTGTGTTATTATTCTAAAAGATGCTTGCCACTATGATCATACATTTAGTAGTTTTTCTTTGGTTTTGGTGGAAAGTGTTTTACTCTGAGTAATCACTAGAAAATGGCAATAACCATGTTATACCACTGTGTTATCTGTCCGTTAAATTTGTTGTTAATCCTTTCGGCCTTTAAAATGTTAGACCTGATTTAAACTTACTTATTAAACTCAATCCAAAACATGGTCTTACCGACTTTTATTATTAAATCTATTTTGTGATCTGTTTCCTCTCAGGTGTTATTTTTTTTTTTTTTTAAATACCTTTATTGAATAAATTACAAAAAATAAATAATTATATTCTAATATTAAGGTTACCTCTCTGCTAAAAGAGAGGCAATTCTTCTCCTGGTATACGTTAAGTGTAGTTTGCAGGCCCGTAGGGATCCGCGAGCTTAAGTACTCATAGAAAATCAATAAAAACAATTAATTAACTATTATGTTTATTATAAACAGGCTCCTTAGTTCTTCTCCTAAAGTCTTCATTACTGTTTAATTAAAAACGCTCTTTTATAAATCCTTCCTCTCTAAGTCCGAGTGGATTAACATTAGCCTTCTTTCGTTTTAGCGAATTTCCTTTGGAAATTCGCCTAATGGGATAGGCGTCATGTGGAATTGAACCTCGGACCACGACACAAATCCGTTTCAGAGGTCCCTAATGACGAAAAAAATAAGTTTCGCGAGACTATATATATATATATATATATATATATATATATATATATATATATATATATATATATATATATTATATATATATATATATATATATTGTATATATATATATATTATATATATATATATATATATATATATATATATATATATATATATATACATATGTATTTCTAGACACTTTCTTGTAAACACTCTATCTTTCGAACGGAATAATATTTTTTAACCAAACTTGGTACAAAAATCAACCTTGGGGAGGACACGAACCCTATTGAAAACCAGGTTTTTGTGACGTCATTAATCCGGTTTGCTGAGTCAGCAAAATTTTCAAAAAATCGGCAAAATTCAGGGTCAATATTTTTTGCCGCAAAAAAGGTCAATAGTTATATTTTTTGAGACGCTGAATCGAATGAAACCGGTCCGAAGTCGATACGACCACTCTAAGTGACCTAAAAATCGAAAAAACCATAGTAAATTACCAAAAACCAAAATTTAGGTCGATAAAAAATAAATTTCGAGTAGGGTGTCGTTTTCTATGTAATTTTGGGCGCTGAATCGAATGAAACCGGTCCGAAGTCGATACGACCTCTCTAAGTGACCAAAAAGTCGAAAAAACCACAAAAATAATAGAAAACCAAAACGGTCGTTGAAAATTAAATTTCGAGTAGGGTGTCGTTTTCAATGTTTTTTGGGCCTCTGAGTTGAATGCCAGTGCTGCGGAGTCAATACGACCACTCAAAACCCAGAGTACCTGGGTTCACATCCTGGAAGGGTCGATAATTTTTTATCGTTTTTTTTTAACTTAATAAAAGTTTACAACTAGAAAATAATACTGGCGCGGTGATCCGCATGTCGGGCGAATTTCCTTTGGATGCGAGCACTCAAACCCAGAGTACCTGGGTTCAAATCCTAGTAGGGACAATAATTTTTTACCGTTTTTTTACCTAATATAAGTTTACAACTAGAAAATAATTCTGGCGCGGTGGTCCGCATGTCGGGCGAATTTCCTTTGGATGCGTGTTTCCGTGCCTTTTACATTGTATAAGTTTACAACTACTAAATAAATAATTCCGGCGCGGTGGTCCGCTGTCGGGCGAATTTCATTAGAATGCGTGTTTCCGTGCTAAACATCCCATATCTTGCTTATGCAAGAACCATGCCATTGCGTGGTTCCGGTTCATGCTGTCAAGCACTGCTCGTAACTCATTTTGTCTGTATTTTTCCAAAGGAAATGCGCTAAAACCTTTAAAGATAACTGACTAAGCTTAAAGATAAGTAACTAAGCTTTAAACTAGTGCAAATAATAGTGCGTACTTTTAATTTTAGAGGCATAGTTTTGTACAACCAACTAGATAATTATGCGCATTTCCTTTGGAAAATACAGACAAAATGAGTTACGAGCAGTGCTTGACAGCATGAACCGGAACCACGCAATGGGCATGGTTCTTGCATAAGCAAGATATGGGATGTTTAGCACGGAAACACGCATTCTAAATGAAATTCGCCCGACAGCGGACCACCGCGCCGGAATTATTTATTTAGTAGTTGTAAACTTATACAATGTAAAAGGCACGGAAACACGCATCCAAAGGAAATTCGCCCGACATGCGGACCACCGCGCCAGAATTATTTTACTTTTCCTTATTTATACCGTAGGTATATAAAGGAAAAGTATTGTGTTTGCCAAAATCCGCAACCGGGATGTCACCTGAATTATCCGTAGGTGTTTTATTTTTAGGCCCCCTTAGTGGTTTTTACAATCTTGTCTATCTGCTTGTGTGTGTCTGTTATCATCGTATCTGCTAGTGTATCTATGCTGGAGAGTTGAAACTTTGTACAAAAATCAAACTTTAGGTTTAGTTGTGGTCACAACATTAACTCACAATAATGACTTTGACAAAAATTGGAAAATTCACAAAACGCAAAACAAATTGTCGATCAGTTTCAAATTTGGCTCGCATGTAATCATATATAAGACCTACATATCTGATTATTTTCATCTCATTATCAGCATTAGTTTAATGTTTATAAAATGTCTTGTATACATTTAAAAAAATCGAAAAATTGGGCAGAAATTTGGTACAAGTTTATCTCTTTACGAAATAACTTGGTATTCTAAGTTTCGTTTCAATACGGTAAGTATATCTATGGTTCTTTATGCTAACAGCGAGGTTAGTGCCGGGATGGGAGACCTCTGGAAATAAAATTAATGTAATAACTATCTTAGTGAAATGGCGAATTATTATACTTTGGCGGACTGTATGGGAGGATGAGCGAAGCTATTACGAAGTAGGGAGGATGAGCGAAGCTAGTGCGAAGTAGGGAGAATGAGCGACGCTAGTCCGAAGTAGGGAGAATGAGCGACGCTAGTCCGAAGTAGGGAGGATGAGCGAAGCTAGTCCGAAGTAGGGAGGATGAGCGAAGCTAGTCCAAAGTAGGGAGGATGAGCGAAGCTATTACGAAGTAGGGAGGATGAGCGAAACTAGTACGAAGTAGGGAGGATGAGCGAAGCTATACGAAGTAGGAGGATGAGCGAAGCTTATTACGAAGTAGGGAGGATAAGCGAAGCTATTACGAAGTAGGGAGGATGAGCGAAGCTAGTACGAAGTAGGGAGGATGAGCGTAGCATCCGATGTGGTGAGGAAAAGTCCCGAGATACTCCGAACCCGTTTTTTTTCTTCACTGTTTAAATGATTTAACATGCTCCATAGTTCGTTCTTTCCCGACTCTTTATCATCTGTTCATATACAAACAGGCTTTTAGTTCGTTCTAATCCAATTCTTTAGTGTATCTGTGACTATATGTATCGGCCCCTTAGTTTATTCCAACCCAAGCTCTTTAACGTCTGAGTGACCACAGAAACAGGCTCCTTAGTTCTCTCTTTCCTAAAGTCTTCATTGCTAAGTTGTTTTATAACAGTATCATTAGTTCGTTCTTTGTATTTATTTTTGTTCAAATGGTTTTATAAACAGGCTCCTCAATTTGTTCGAACCTAATTCTTGGACGTCTAAGTGACTATAAAAACAGGCTTCTTATACTTGTCTTTGTTTTCTATGTGGTTTTTATAAACAGTCTCTTCAGTTGGATCTTTTGATGCTCACTTAACTCAAGAAACTGATACCTTGGTGCATTTATTTTATGAATATCTTCTCTGTTTAAATTAGTTCAGAATCAAATTCCTTACTTTTGTCATAAAGACTGTTACAAGTGACTGTTCTTTCTAATTATTTGCTAATTATTGCTTTTCTAACTTGCACTCTGCTCAAACTAATAAGTATATATTTAACTAGAATACTGTTCCAGTTCGATGAACTGTTGTAAAAATGTATTTGTGTGGCTGAACCTGACCTTGAAGCGCGGGTTAAATACCAATCTAGTGCTGTTAATTTATTACTTACCTAACTACTTTAGGATCCGGTTACTTTGTTCTCTTGACCACACCACTCCGTTATTACATTTAATATTTAATCTCATACAAATCTAATCAGGGATTAAACATTCAACGAAGTATAATTTATGTTTTTAGAAGAATTGACCAGACATAAGTAGTTACCGATTAATTAAATTATTTCATAAGTTAAATATTTAATTCTATAGTGCTTAGATTATGAATATTAAAAGTTGGTACATACGAATTCGCCAGAACTCTGTTAGGGAAACAATTCTATTGGTCCACTATCTTTGAGTAGGTCCAAAGATATAGTTAGGCTTTTTCGTATTGATTGATGAATTGATTCGATTTCCTTATAGAAAAAGGTTGTCACATTGGTATTTTCGCGCCATTGATAAGGGCCACTTTTAATATTGTGTATATATATATATATATATATATATATATATATATATATATATATATATATATATATATATATAGCATCTCGGTGTAGCAGTTTTATTTTGGAAGGTATTGTCTTCCAACGATATATCGATATATTGCTGCAAAGTAATATAAACATTAAGAGTTTAAAGTAATTTATTTAAGTTGATATCAGGGCGATCAAATAATCGTGGCTTAATGACATTGACATTGAAAACACAGATTATTTATTAATGGGTATAATAAGTACTATTAGAGTGCAATAAGTTTTATATATTAAGTTTTTAAGTTCTTAAGTAATATTTACTATAAATCTTGATGCTACTACAAGTTAGGATTTCACAATGTCTTACAGATTAACTTCAATGGCGACAAATCTTCTGCGCTTTGATCATTTGTTACTAAATTATAAGACGCTACTAACAATGGAACTAAGCGTTCCTATCTGGGGATCAATTATTAAAATATACTCGAAAAGCTTAGTTTTACAAATAATTCTTGACCGTCAATTTTAGGTACCATGTCGAATTTTCCATAATGTAATCAGTTTTTTTAGACATAGAACTTGATTTTTGTTCTTGAAGTTTTATCTAGATCGGTTAAGGCGTTTAGCCTGTACTGCGAATACTAGAACAGCGTACATGTAGAGGCTCACACTGTAAGAGATAGGAAAGTAATATAAAATAGCTAGATATAATATAGCTTTACAGTAAAAAAATTGCTATCTTATGTGAGTTTTGAAACTTTTTCTTGTATGTTTTTTAAAGGAAAAATAAGCTGATAAGAACAATGTGGTTGCAAAGTGGTCACAGTAACCCGTAGGCTCTCAGCGCTTTCGTCAAGGGAAAATAAGCTGACAACAACAATGTAGTTACAAAGCTGTCATAGTAAGCCGTAGGCTCTCAACGTTGTCGTCTCGTAGCGTTCAAAAGGGGCCTTATTTTGAAAAAAATAAGGTAACTACACAACTTGGTAACTACTATTCCTTATTATACTATTATACTTATTATATGTATGTATGTAATAGAAAACAGTGTAACTAAATAACTTACTAACTAAAAATCCTTATCTGGAGTTATTACCCTTATTATATTAAGTTACCACGTCAAGGAGTATTAGCAGTTGATGACTCCTTTTAAATATGCTACACTAAGCCAAATACATTCATTGTAGACAATAATCTTCATAAGCTTCAATATTCCCAAGGGTAAGAAAACTAATGCTTCAAGAGTTCCAATTTTTTGGTATCCCATTTTTTAACAAAATGATTCCTCTTCATTCATTATTTAATTTATCATTTATTTATTAACTCGCATTATAATTCATAACATTAAATTAATTATTATTATAGGTTTTCTTTCTTTTGTCACTCATTTAGCAAATTTGTTTTCGCATTTAAAAATTCCGCCGTTTAACGCGTGATGATTCGTTGAAACATCAAACTATAAAGCATTGGATGGGAATAATATGTATGCAATGATGGTCTATTTTAAATATACATTGCGTAAACTTATGATTCATGCTATTTTAATTACATTAAAATTATTTATAAAATAATTTATAGTTTTGTTCAATTTATTTTAATTTATTAATTAAATAAAATGAAAAGAGGTTTTGTATCACTGTTTGAATTGTTAAAACAAGCTGTTGAATTTGGATTTATGAATTTTTTAGTCAAATTAATGCCCTTTTAATCACTATTATTTTGTACTTAAACTGCACATAGAGCATCAACTTTATTGAATTTAGAGGTCAGTGCTGAAACGTAGACATGGATGAAAAAGTGTCATCGCTATGTTTTCCTAAGAATCAGGGAAGCTGACTGTAAACCATGTAACTTACAGACACAATACACACACATACAGAATTAAATACAGACACACACGTACATATAAATAAACAACTTTGTAAAAACCACTCAGGAGGTCTTAAAAACACCAGTGTTATCTCATCATCAGCATTAGTTTAATTTTTATTAAATGGCTTGTAAACGTTTTTGAAAAAATTGTAAAAAATCGGGAAATTATCCAATTAGCTGGAATTCGGTACAAGTGTATACCTTTACGCATTAAATAAGTAAACCAAGTTAAAAATTGAAAAATTATTTAATCGAGTTGAAATTTGGCGTGATTGTTTCACTTAGTGTATAATACGACACACGGCTAAAATCAATTGACAGCGTGGGAAAATAATGCGAGGAAGCCAATGAAGTTAATCCTAGATGTTAAACCACGCCCTCAATTTTAAATCAGGCAAACCCTATTGGTTCCTCAACAATATTTTCCCGAGCTGTCGATTGATTTTAGCCGTGTGTCGTACTTTAATAACAATAAAGTAAACAAAGTTTTATTTCAATATATCTTGTAAATTCATGGATACTTATCGCATCACTAATGTTAAGCATCTTTATTTATACGAGATCATGGCGGTCGCGAGTGGCCGTTCGGAATATAAGAGATTAATTAACTGTTATTAAATTAAATTAACTGAGGACAAGCAATGCACGTTCGAAAACATACCGCAATATAAATTATGGAATTTTTATAATTTGTGTACGCGAGTGGCGAGTGAAGAAGAGCGAGTGGTGAGGAAGAGCGTAGCGAATCCGATGAGCTGAGTAAAAGTTTCGAGGTACCCCGTACTCTATTTCTTAATTTAGCCTTAACAAAGTCATTACCAAGTAACTGTCTTTAGGCCAGAATTACTAAAATAAATAGGAATCTCCTGTGTATTTGAAGTCACAGGAATCGACTTACTGGAGGTAACGGCCATTTTTCAAACGTACCATGTTATGACAATATTATCAAGGATGTTGTGTTGGCGCATATGATGTGTTCCACCCAATATATCTATTTGTAGATCCTGTTATGTATGAGTACGATGCAGATCCTGTTCACATATTTATGCATTTAGATTTGTTCCAGTTACTTGATCTCGATCGAGGTAAATTGTTGTTCTGAAACCTTATTGGCTGCTGATCCTACATTTTTAATGACATCCTCTCTAAAATTATTCGGAATTTAATTTTCCTTAAATGCTTTATCCACTTCTTTGATCTACTTAGTTTCGCCGTTAATATACTGTAAAAATTATTAAATTAACTATAAAATTAATAAACTATAAATTTAATAACTATTAAATTAATTATACATTTCACATCTTTATTTTATTTTAATGATACCCCGTAATAATTATACTTTTCCTCCATTCCTTAGTGGCTGTTATTTACTCCTTTCATCTGGATTTATAGAAAATGGGTTAACTCCAAAAGTCTGCAACAATTAGTGAAATGGAAGGCTTATATTTTTTCTTATCGATGATGCATAAGTATGCTTTATCATCCATATACAATATGAAATTTATTGATCCATTAACGGACATGTAATATCTTCATGCTCTCTCTTATTTCGATTGGATTTCATCCATGTAGATTTATCTCCTTATCTTATGAACTAATTTTATATTTGAATACATGCTCTCTCTAATCATAGAAAAGAACTTACAGATTATGATAAAATAGCTCGTGGTAACCTTTATGGAATCGGTACGCTAAATTTTAAATCATAGAAGGCGCTTGATAATTACTTTACTAGAGTAATAAAAAAAATGTATTTGCAATGAAATTACTGAAATACTATTAATGGTTATTACATGACGGAGTGATCAGAGGGCGAGGCCAACCTGTGCCTGCTATACCGACCTTGGGCGCCAAACTGTCTCCTGCTCGCCACGACTACCGCCATTACCTGACGCAGTGATCACATAACTTATCCTGTCAGTGTAAAAGATATCAAAGTTTAACACATTCTCCAGGCCTTGAAATTTTTCCCTCAAACTTTAATTATAAAATGAGGCACGGAACGAAACCTCACAGCCAGTAATAAAAGCTGTAAATTTTCATTCCGTGCCTTTTATTAAATTATACTTAAGGAAAAAAGGGGCTAAACAATATCATCTGGATACGTTATGTCATAAGGTCTTTAATGGAAAAACTATAAATTGCAGATGATAAATTAGTTATAGCGGGTTAATTTCCTTTTATAACAATGAGATCCAAATGAATTCCTCCTCTCTTATGCATTTTAAATTATTTGATGTACATAATAATATACCTGGGATAATTTTCTTGAGTAGAGAGAACTTCGTTTAAAGGATATTGTACCCCCACCCAAAAAAATGAAGTAATGTAATAAAATAATTATAATATTTTTATTTAAAAATTGACTTAAATGAAAGAAATGTTAAATTAACAAAATACAAAGAATTTTTGCATTTAATTAACACAGTAATAACTTCTATAATTAACAGTAATAAAATGGGGTACCATCCATGGCTGGTACCCTGGGTGACACAATTAAGATGTACCAATATTAAATCCTTAAAAAATAAGGGAAAACATGGCTCTAGACTTTCGAATATTTTCTTTACCCCAGTAAATTGATTCTTACAAATTCAAATTTGCCATTATTATTTCGTAACTATTACCCAAATATGGTAATGTTGATACTAATTTTGGTAATTTTAAAAAGTTAAGATATGGGATACCGTGATATTGTCTATTTTGGAAACCACTTTGAATCTGAAAAAAATAATACTTATAAATATCACTGTATTCCGGTCATTTTATATTAAGCTGTTGTATTACATATGACATAGATTTTGGCTCAAAAAATACATGGAACAAATATTTTAACAAACATCTAATGATATGTCGAACAAAAGCGTGATTAAAAAGATTACCAAAATGTAGTAATATTTGTATCAAATTTCTAATGATTTAATGCCGTTTCCAGAAATAGGGAATATCACGTCATAGTATACCATGGTATACTATGACTTAACTTTTCAAAGATACCAAAAGAAGCAACAAAATTATCATAATTAGGTAAAGTTATCAGAATAATAATGGTAAATTACAATTTTGATCTAGACAATTTTTTAAGCTAGAGACCCATTTTTACTACGGGGGGGGGGGCAATTCTTTTTACCCTAGAGGAGGACTACATTTAATTTTTTTGCCTGGGGGTATCCTAGTTGTTCCATGCATTTAAATCGATCGAAGAAACAGGAATCTTATCAAACATTTTTAGGTACTTTTTAAAGGAAACGTGCATTCTTATCCTGTAGGCTACACAAAACTGACAGCATACTTCCAAAGTAATCTGCGAACATAATTTTTAGCATTCATGAAAATATTAGTTCATTTTTTACAAAAATATTTTAAAATTGGGAATTTTGGAAAAGTGTTGCAAGTTAGACTATAGATTTTAGACTGAAAACTTGAGCAAGAAATTATTTGATACATAGGAAACCAAGCAGGCTTGCGGACCTCTGGACAATTTTTTTTGTGTTGTTAATAAAACTTTGTTAAGAATTCAACATTCTTAATCAATATATCTTTACTCTTTAAGATATCTTAAAGTCAATATTTAAATAACGTGGAGGTGTTACACAAAGGTCGATATGGATAATAGCTACAGTGGATGTTCCCAGGTTAAGTTATTAAAAGCGGAAGAAATCTAAATATAAAACAGATAATAAGACGTGTGAGAGTTTCCTTCCTCCCTCTGACCCTGACATAGATACGTCCGAATTATTTAGAATAAATGCGTGTAATTTGTTAAGTATTTGTTTTCTGCGAGAAACATATTTTTTATAAGATTTTTAATGGTTTATTAATAAATAATTATTAATTTGTTTCCTTATTCTGGACAGATTCTTTGCTTTTAACATTAAGTAAAACTTATTTTTCAATGAATGACAATAAAATACAAACTTACTTTTCATTTATACTTAGTGAATATTTATAATATGTAAAGCAGTTAGGGATTAATTACTAGGTACGTACTGTATATGAACGGAGAAAATAGAGGTTCTGGTAACAGCAAAAACAAGAGGCTTTAGCTCTATTTCCTCCTGCTTAATTTTGTTTTAAACCGCTATTTTGTAGTCGGAGAATAAGGACTAAGAAGTAGAAAAAAATAGAAGCGAAAGTGCTAATAATTAGGAATGACTTAAAATTGCAGTTTAATATATTGACATGAGGGTCATTCCATGTCAACTGAACTCACCATTTTGCAATGACCATTGCTGATTTTAATAATTCTTTGTCAGCACATTGGTGCTGTAGACATACATAAATATACCCAGTTTTAGTGCTCTAAGAGTATACTTTTTGATTTATCAGATTTTAATTTTTAGAGTTTTTTGCTTAAAATTTAAGGTTTTGTAACCTTTGATGGCTTATACCTCGGGAACGAGTTGAGATAGAGAGCTGTATGGGGTGTTGTTTTAAAGGGAAAGAGTAGACATTTAAACCTTAAATTTTAAGCAAAAAATATGAAACTCATAAGCTCATAATTACAAAGGAAATAGTTAAAAAACATAAATAACACTATTTTTCTTCATATTAAGAAATCGTCATGAACATAGTTTCAGACATTATACTTAAGATCTAGTTGTGCTGCTCGGAAGATTACATTTTTAGTGAGACATAAAAAATTGGTAAAAATCTTAAAAATTATTGATGAAGTTAAAATGAAGTGATAAATCAACAATTTTCTATTTTGAAAATAGTGACTAGTATGATGATATATTTATAATAATATATATATATATATATATATATATTATATATATATATATATATATATATATATAATATATATTACATTTATAATGTATTTATATATTAATATTATAATACGACACACGGCTAAAATCAATTGACACCCCGCTAAAAATCTGTGAGGGAAAGAATTCTATTGGCTCAGACCGACCCCGCTCTTTCCCCCTCCACTTTATGCCAACCTCGGTAATAAAAAAATACCTTTTTCGTAAATAAAATCATAAAAGGCAACACTGGTTGTAAATATTTGTAACCTCGCGTCGCTTTTATTTCCTCTCATTGTGCATATTTATCTGTTCGAGTTCGTTTCGTTCCATTCCAATCTGTTTAATTCATCCAATTATTGCAGAGTTGTAATATGATCTGAGTGCCTATATTTGACGCATGGACATTGATGTATTCTTCAAGCATTTCTTGCTATTAGAGTACAGCGCAGGTTCTGTGCTCAAAAGACAGCATTTTTTTTTGAAAATGCCAATGTCTTTCAATAGATGACATTCTTGACTTTTTTAAGTCATGAATGCATATTGTGTCATATTATTTTTATAATATGAAACAATACGCATTCAATTATACAAACATGACACAAAAAAAGCTGTTTATTTTGGAAAAAAGTAATTATAGCTGACGATTTATTAAATCGTCAAACTTTATCATAGAACTATTATGATCCATTGTATTACGTAATCAAAACTTTAACTTTACTTAATTCATACTTGCCGAACAAATTTAATGCAACACTTAGGTAAATTTTATAAGATACAACGATATTTCCTACTTAAAAAGTAAATAAATAAATTTTTAAAAATAAAAAATACGATATCAAATAAAACAAATCATAAAATTCAAAACATAACCTGACTTTCAGTGTTGCCAGAGTAGGGATTTTTTTTTGTTACTATAAAGAAGGGATTTTTTTTATTTAAAAAATGAGGGTTGAAAGCATTGAGATTTTGGCGGGGTGTCAATTGATTTTAGCCGTGTGTCGTACTATAATATATTAAACCATAACCGCTCATAACTGTTTTTTATCGTATGACATAATCTTAGATAGCTTTAACGGCGTGAACATATTGGACTAAAGGATTAGATATCAAAATTCGGATTAGATATCGAAAGCTCTTTAAAGCTGCATACTTTACATTGTATGTTATTGATAAAAATTAGTCATTTCGAGTATAGGAGGGGGTTGGAAGGACAAGAGGCAGTCTACTTACTTTTAAAAAAAGACGGAGACAAACAAACCACTATTGAGCACCACCTTTTAGCGAATTTTTAAAGAAAATATAAGCTTATGTGATTGGGGTCATGAAGGGGGGAGTGGGGAAGGTTGATTTTTTTGAAGGGGGGAGTCTACCTGATCAAGAATTATATATATATTATATATATATATTATATATATATATATGTTTTGTATGTATGTATGTTAATATATATGTTAACCCTCAAAAATGACGCCACAAACATTTCAAAAAATCACCTCATATCGTGGCAGCATGCCATGATATAAACTAGTTGTAGGACGAACTGATAAAGTACAACAACCATGTGGCTGCAAAGTGGCTACAGGGAGGCGCGGGGGTCGCGAAGCGGCCTTTAGCGCTGACGCTACATAGCGGCCGAAGCCGCGGAACGGCAAAGATGCCTAAGGCCACTTGTTTTCTGTAAATTAGTCAAATATTTGTGAAATCATGTACAAATTATTTTATTTTAATGTTATTATTTCTTAAAAATAAATTAAATTTATTAATTCTGGCACATAAAGACAGCTGTGAGCACACCTTCTAAAATAAAAACAAAATACGAGGTCCTCTTTCATATACATAGTGACACTATAGAGTTATAGACTTTCTTTCCCCCCTCCCTCTCAAAATGACTATAATAATTTAGTAAAAATATATATTTATTGATGCGATACTTAAAATTATCTAAAAAAGTTTGTTTACACATCTGACAAAATTCTAATGTATACAGAAAAAAATCAAATGAACAAAACACATAATGCAACAATATATTGCAATTTTTCGTTTAAAGGATTGAAATTTTCAAACCTAGCGTAGCAAAATCTATGTAGTTTTTTTGAGGCCATACGAAATCATGCAATTCTCATGACGAGCGAAGCTAGTCTAAAGTCTACACTTTAGACATCGGATAAACATTTTATTCTGAGGTCTAGTATATAGTGAGATTGAAGAATTACTACCAAGCTTTTGATAGTAAAAAAATTCTGAGGACTAGCGAAGCTAGTCCGAATTTGTAAGGAAAAGTACCGAGGTTCCTCGTACCCGTTTTTTTAAGTCAATAGCCCAAGTAGAATCGATTTTTTCTCCCCTCTATACTTACACATGATTTACCTAACATCATTTCCTCTTGTAATAGGATAATTTTATATTGAAAATTCGTATACTATATTGCAACATATTTAATCATATAATAAAGTAATATAAGTCATAATATATTGTGCTCAGCATTAATTTAACATTTATTGATTGACATATATCGCGACAGTATAACTCTCAGAAAATTGTTAAACTGGGCAAAAATACGTGCTCTATTCCAGTGGCAACTATGCGGCCACTGGCGTCGTTAGGAGCGCGTGGGGCTCCTACAGTCAAAAGGCCCGATTCGATTGTCCTATTGTTCTATCTAGTATATTAGAGTCTTATAAAAACGTATAAAAAAAAGAAAAATCATATTACACAATACACAACATGTTGCAATACTTTGATCTCAAAGCTGAATAGTTAGGTAACGTTTTAGTCATTTTGCGAAAAAATCCCAAAATTAAAATTTATAAGTTCCTAAAAGATTTTTACGTTGTTTACGTCCATTGTGGTTTCGCTGTGCATGTGATGTTATCGTTACACCCGTGTCATTAAAATTAATTTTTTATTTTGTTATTATTTATTTTATTATAAATATATTTTTAAATAAAAATATTCTTATATCAATTAAATCTTATGTAATGATTTATTTTATTTTAAATGGGCTTTGTATTATATTTTATGCTTAATTGATTTATAAATGTATAATTATTTATTCAATTACATGCATATAAATTACATGCAATATTATAGTATGCAATTTGAAAAATACACATTTATAAAAAATTCTGGCGCGGTGGTCCGCATGTCGGGCGAATTTCCTTTGGATGCGTGTTTCCGTGCTAAACAACAATTCTGGTTTGGAAAGATAATTTTTATAGTTTTTCACATTATATAAGTTTACCACTACTAAATAAATAATTCCGGCGTGGTGGTCCGCTGTCGGGCGAATTTCATTTAGAATGCGTGTTTCCGTGCTTAACAACCCATTTCTTGCTTAAGGTTCCTGTTCATGCTTTAGAACCTAAGCAGTTACTCAATTGTCAAGCACTGCTCGTAACTCATTTTGTCTGTATTTTTCAAAGGAAATGCGCATAATTATCCAGTTGGTTGTACAGAACTATGCCTCTAAAATTAGAAGTACGCACTATTATTTGCACTAGTTTAAAGCTTAGTAACTTATCTTTAAGCTTAGTCAGTTATCTTTAAAGGTTTTAGCGCATTTCCTTTGAAAAATAACAAACACAATGAGTTACCGGTTTCATTCGATTCAGCGTCCAAAAATATATAGAAAACGACACCCTACTCAAAATTTATATTTTATCGACCTAAATTTTGGTTTTCGGTAATTTACAATGTTTTTTTCGACTTATCGGTCACTTAGAGTAGTCGTATCGACTTCGGACCGGTTTCATTTGATTCAGCGTGTCAAAAACATAAGTATTCACATTTTTTGCGGCAAAAAATATTAATCCAGATTCGCTGGCTCAGCAAACCGGGTTAATGACGTCTAAATCCAGCAGACACACACACACACACACACACACACACATATATATATATATATATATATATTTATATATATATATATATATATATATATATATATATATGTAAGTATGTTGTGTATATAAAGTCCCGCGAAACGTATGTTTTCGTCATTAGGTACCTCTGAAAAGGATTTGTGTCGTGGTCGGAGGTTCGACTTCCGTCATGACGCCTATCCCATTTGCGAATTTTATTCTAAAGGAAATTCGCTAAAAACGGTGATCAATTACTAGAAAACCACCTAAAATACGCCCGCTAGACAACATATTTGAAGTGGGTAGTCAGTCGTTTTCGATGTTTTTGGCCCTGTGAGTACATTATATAAGTTTATAACCACAAAATAATTCCGACGCGGTGGTGTGCATGTCGGGTGAATTTCCTTTGGAATGCGTGTTTCCGTGCTTAAAAATTCATTTCTTCCTTAAGTTTCCGGTTGATGTTTTATATCTGCAAAGGAAATGCGATAAAACCTTTAAAGAAACCAACTGAGCATTAAACTAGAGCAAATAATGGTGCGCACGGCCAATTTTTAGAGTCATAGTTATGTATAACCAACAGAATAATTTATTTCCTTTGAAAATACATTTTTTTTTTTTAACTTTATTGATTATTGTCTACAATAAATGTTTTTGACATAGTGCTAATGTTGGTAAAAGTGACTTGGCAGTCTTGATAGGAGGAATCACCCAGTGGTGATACTCCTTGGCGTGGTTAGGTAAATGTTGAAATTTTACTTATAATATAAAATTTGGCTTGAACTAAATTAGTGGAATAGAAATTAGTTTTGAAAATACAGAAAACAGTAATTACGGATTTTTTATATTTTCTCATTATATTGTTTTGTACGAATTTCTGTCTTACAAAATTACCTTTATTAATGACAGTAGGATTTTAATAAAAGGGATGACGCAATTAATCGATTTGCTCCATCGATGGTTATATCACTTGATGATTGAGGACAACGGATTAGAAAAGAATCCATCACAAAACATATGCCGAAAACAAACAACACATTCTTGGTAAGAACTGTGCCTGCTGACAAAGCAAGTCTTAATTTTGGAGGCAAACTTACTTTTCAACGGTTCCACACTGCTTGAGCCTTAAAGTTTGATCATAATTTTTTCATGGCATACTGATTTGTGTGTTAAAATTCGTGGTTCAATTGATGTTGCAATTGAAAAGCGTCGTTTTAACAAATTTGTGTGGTTCAAATTTGTTTCGTCTTCTTCTTCTTTCGTCCCTTCACTTCTAGGACTCCACCTGCACCTGTTGAATCGTATCCCTTTTATATCAGCTATTTCTTGTTTTAAAACAATGTTTTTTTCTTATTTGGTGTATTGTTTCATATTAACTCTTGGTTTGATGCTCTAAACTAGTGTTTACATAGGGGATTTTGTAACTATATTACTTATTGTAAGTTTGGGTAAAGATTACTTAAAATAATAAAAATATTAACTTGCATTTCTTTGGATTGTTTTTTGCCTTGTTTGGTATTTTTGATTTCGGTTTTGTACTTGGTTTTGGGTTTTGTTTGCTATGTTAGTAGGGGAGAAAAGCCGATCCGAGAACCGCCACCTCCTCCACCACCTCTCCTCCACCGCCTCCTCCACCTCCTCCTCCAACCATTCTTTATACCCCCCCCCTCTTTTGCTTTGCATAGTGTAATAACAGTAACATTAAATATGCTTGCATAAAAATTGGTCAATGAATCTTATAACATAAGTAGGGGAGAAAAGCCGATCCGAGAACCGCCACCTCCTCACCACCTCCTCCACCGCCTCCTCCACCACCTCCTCCACCACCTCCTCCACCACCTCACCACCTCCACCGCTCCTCCTCCTCCTCAACCATCTCTTTATACCCCCCCCCCTTTTTGCTTTGCATAGTGTAATAACAGTAACATTAAATATGCTTGCATAAAAATTGGTCCCAGGTAGAAGCAGGATGATTGTAGGTGTGATGTAGTAGACCACCCTAGATAAGTGTCTCTCTTAGTAAAAAGCCTTCCCACCACGTCAAGGTGGAGACACATCGGGAAGGTGTACAGTGCCCCGTCCTCGCACTGTACTATGGCGACCATCCTCTTTAAAAATATCGCCTCTATATATTTTTTTTTTTTTGTATTTTTTATATTTTTAATTTTTTTTGTTTTTTTTTATATTTTTATTTTTTTTTTGAATTTTTATATTTTTTTTAACGTATTTACACAAACACTTACATCTCTTTAGCGCCATATAGGTTTACGGGACGCTATGCCACGCCAGTGACCTTAAAAGATGGAATAATGCGGTTTACGGGTCGCTATGCCACGCCAGGGACCGCTTTGAGGGTTTACGGGTCGCTATGCCACGCCAGGGACCCTCTATGGGTTTACGGGACGCTATGCCACGCCAGGGACCCAATTATGGCACGCTTCGCCATACTAGAGTTCCATCTCGTATTTGCGGCAGCTGCTGAGACATGAGTGTAAGGCTATTTAACATATGATTAAACTCTAAGAATAAATTTGAAAATAAATCCCCACAAATTAAACTCACGTGGCTACACATGAAACCGGTAGTAAATTTATGGTCAAACCGAGTGCAGGTCCGTTTACGAGCCATTTATACAAACTCCACACTCGAGCCTGAGCGCAAGCAAATTTTTTATTGTGCTTATGAAGAAGGCAGGGCCTCCAGCTATAAATCAATGAACTAATTTTGGGACATTCTATCGCAAGTAAATCTATAATGACGCAATTATTTGGCAAGTATTTTTTCAATAAACGAACTTTACCCTTTACGACAAAGTGTGTGTACCCATAGAGGTATATTACTAGAGGGGCCCTATTGGTTGAATTTTGAAACATCGAAAAAGTAACCTGACCACATTCGATTATTATTATAACAGAACAAAAAAACAGTAAATTATTAAGTAGAATGTTTAAAATACAAATCACAACACACAATCTGCGGGAAACCGAAAACAATTGATTAATTATAACCATAACTTCCTCTTGGAGGAGGTTTCAATGAGTTACACAGAGCCCCTGAGAGCCCACTAAAATGTTTCAGGCCTCTCAATGTATTAAGATAGGCTATGCCCCCTCTAGTATATATCTCTATGTGTGTACCGATTAGATAAAATTTTAAAAACTAAATACAATCGCTCGTACTCAACATCACCGTCATCCCAGTTTATTCCGTGAAAATTTAATGTAAGCCAAGCATTTGTTTTCATAGATTTAGAATCTTGAATGTAATTTGTCGGTGGTAAAAATAACCAGCTCGAAGACGATTTCGTCTCCAGGTCCAAACATGCGAGCTCTTTAACGATGACTTGTCCCTCATTATCTACAAACCCTTGAATATCTATAATAGCGGTAGAAGGCATCTTGACAGTACGGAAGCCGAGATACAACTGATCATATCCCCTTATATTATAAACTTATATAATCATCTTGTTGGAGCCTATATGAGCAAATTAGAGCCGCTTTAGAGCCAATGTGTGCCATTTGGAGCCTATATGAGCCATTTAGAGCCATGTTGGAGCCTATATGAGTCATGTTGGAGCCTATATGAGCCATTTAGAGCCGGTGTTGAGCCGTGTTGGAGCCTATATGAGCCATTTAGAGCCGTGTTGGAGCCTATATGAGCCATTTAGAACCGGAGTGGAGCCAATATGAGCCATTTAGAGCCGGTGTGGAGCCTATACGAGCTATCGCAGAGCCTATATGAGCCGAGTTGGAGCCTATATGAGCCATTTGGAGCAAAGTGGAGCCATTTAGAGCCGAGTAGGAGCCTATATGAGCCATTTGGAGCCATTTAGAGCCTATATGAGACATTTAGAGCTGCTTTGAGTGGAGCCATTTAGAGCCGGAGTGGAGCCAATTGAGCCATTTGGAGCCGGAGCGGAGCCATTTAGAGCCGGAGTGGAATATGAGCATTTAGAGCCGGAGTGGAGCCAATATGAGCCATTTGGAGCCGGAGCGGAGCCATTTAGCCGGAGTGGAGCCAATATGAGCCATTTAGAGCCGGAGTGGAGCCAATGTGAGCCATTTGGAGCCGGAGCGGAGCCATTTAGAGCCGGAGTGGAGCCAATATGAGCCATATAGAGCCGGTGTGGAGCCTATATGAGACATTTAGAGCCAAGTATGAGCCATTTGGAGCCTATATGAGCCATGTTGGAGCCAATATGAGCCATTTAGAGCCATCTAGAGCCAGTGTGGAGCCAATATGAACTATCGCAGAGCCTATACGAGCCGATTTGGAGTTGTGTTGCAGCTAATATGGGTCTAACTGGAGTTGTTGAAGCCGCTTCAGCGGTGTTTAGCTTTCGTTTAGTATATATATAGAGCTAGTGGAGCTCCAACTTTAGTATTGAGCCAGACACCGAGCAGAGATGTTCTCCAAGATACGTGATTCGAGCCTCTACAAGAAGAGATTTGAAAACTTGACATTTAGTTGTCCAGACTGCTGTAAAAAGTTTATACATAAAAAGAATTTACTTCGACACCAACGAGATAAACACTGTGAGGGGGTTGAACGCAAGGATGGTTCAGAGTTGGGATTCTACAAGGACGCCATTGCAGGTAAACATGATGAGTCAATTGAAAACTATAATAACTCTAGCGAGGCAGTATGTGGATCGGAAAAGGATAGAAAAGAAGAAGAAGAAGACAATGAAGAGGAGGATGAAGAAGATGATGAGAAGGATGACCCTATTGATGATGTAGTAAGTAACAAAGACATAGAAGAGCCAAAAATGATTGAGATGTTGAATTTAAGTGAACACCACGAATATGATGAATCTATAGAGAGTCTTGAGTATCATACTCACTATCCGTACGCAAACTCAAAGCTAGACGCCGGAGAAGAGATACGGATTCCGGTACAACTCCAAGACATTTATACGCTTCCGAGTGAAAGTTTTATATATTTGGAACTATCATTTTTAAAAGAAGGAGGGAATATGGCACCGGCGAAGCACAGACTCATCAACAACGCATTCCCGTTTTTATTCGACGAGATCCGGTATGAAATTTGTGGAGTTGAGATTGATAAAGTCAGAAACCCCGGAATGACTTCGACTCTAAAAGGGATTGCATCTCACGCGCCTATATCGTATTCCCTAACAAATATGGGATGGACAATACCCTTCAATGAAGTACAAGAAGAATCATCCACTCGGTACAACGTCTGTCTACCTTTATCCTCGTTACTTGGATTCGCGGAAGATTACCGAAAAGTTTTGATAAACGTAAAGCAAGAGCTAATTTTAGTAAGAGCGAGAAACGATTCAAATTGTTTTGTACAGCATGTTCCATATGTCGATACGGATGCACGGGCAGAAGTTCGCGAGAAAGTTAAAATTGAACTGCTATCGCTTTGTTGGAAAATACCCTACGTTTCGGTTAACGAAGTTCAGAAACTAAATTTAATTAATTATTTAAAAACAGAAAAAATAATTTCTCTCCATTTCCGAGCGTGGGATATGCACGAGTATCCACTATTACCTACGTCAAACCGACAAGTATGGTCGATTAAAACTTCGACTCAACTCGAGAAACCGCGATTTTTAATTTTAGCCTTTCAAAAGGGTAGAAATAACGTCGTCGATAAGGCATCCAGTTGTTTCGATCACTGCGATTTGACAAATGTCAAGCTTTATCTCAATTCACGAGTGTTTCCCTACGATGATTTAAATTTAAAATTCTCCCAAAATAAATTTGCTTTATTGTACCACATGTACGCGGCGTTTCAAACGTCGTACTACAACACTTATCAGAGTCTACCGTACGTTTCTTTTACAGATTTTAAGAATAAATGTCCTGTTGTAATCATTGATTGTTCGAAACAATCAGAGTCTATCAAAAAGGGTCCGGTAGATGTCAGATTAGAATTTGAATCTGAAAAAGATTTCCCGGCAAATACTACCGCGTACTGTCTATTGTTACACGATAGATTTGTTCAGTACAACCCTCTGACTAGCATTGTGCATAAAATGACATGAATAGACATGTCTGGTCGAGGGGTGGGGGGTATGTATAAATAAAGAAAGCCAAGCAATAATAAATCAGTATTGCGCAAGATGTCGACCATTTACCATCTAAGTAACGGTAAAAAGGTATTAGTTTGTTTAGTTAAAGGTATAGCTTTTTTGAGATTAGAACATGGTAAAAGAAGTGTAAACATTCACATGTCCGATTTTGAGATGTTGAGATCCGCGAAAAATGAAATTGATAATTATTTTGTAAAACGTAGTAAAGAAGATGTACAACTTGATCAAAAATTTGGTTTAATAAAGTAAGATTGGTTAATCCTAAATTTCACGGACGTCAAGTAATTATTCGTCCAATTTGTTCGTATGAAGAAGATAAAATATTTGTTGGTGTTGTTTTAAAAAAACCAGAGTGGGATTTATTTTCGAGTTTATTCTTAGAGTTTAATCATATGTTAAATAGCCTTACACTCATGTCTCAGCAGCTGCCGCAAATACGAGATGGAACTCTAGTATGGCGAAGCGTGCCATAATTGGGTCCCTGGCGTGGCATAGCGTCCCGTAAACCCATAGAGGGTCCCTGGCGTGGCATAGCGACCCGTAAACCCTCAAAGCGGTCCCTGGCGTGGCATAGCGACCCGTAAACCGCATTATTCCATCTTTTAAGGTCACTGGCGTGGCATAGCGTCCCGTAAACCTATATGGCGCTAAAGAGATGTAAGTGTTTGTGTAAATACGTTAAAAAAAATATAAAAATTCAAAAAAAAATAAAAAATATAAAAAAAAAAAAAAAAATTAAAATAAAAAATACAAAAAAAAAAAAAATATATAGAGGCGATATTTTTAAAGAGGATGGTCGCCATAGTACAGTGCGAGGACGGGGCACTGTACACCTTCCCGATGTGTCTCCACCTTGACGTGGTGGGAAGGCTTTTTACTAAGAGAGACACTTATCTAGGGTGGTCTACTACATCACACCTACAATCATCCTGCTTCTACCTGGGACCAATTTTTATGCAAGCATATTTAATGTTACTGTTATTACACTATGCAAAGCAAAAGAGGGGGGGGTATAAAGAGATGGTTGAGGAGGAGAAGGAGGCGGTGGAGGAGGTGGAGGAGGTGGAGGAGGTGGTGGAGGAGGTGGTGGAGGAGGCGGTGGAGGAGGTGGTGGAGGAGGTGGCGGTTCTCGGATCGGCTTTTCTCCCCTACTTATGTTATAAGATTCATTGAGGATGCCAAGCATCGCTTGTGCGAAAGCTTTTATGTAAAATAAATTAATCTAAAATCTCAGACAGCTGTCTTCATTACATCTTATCTCTTTTTAAGGTTTCTCACAGTCCATTAAACTTAATTCTTAAAAAAAATTGATAACAACTTTTAACTTGTAAAAGTAAAATGGTGGCTAAAATAACGCTTTTTTAAACTTAAAAAAATTGATTAACTTAAACAAGTCTAAATTCATGTTGGAAATTTAAATGAGTTTATCTGCGAGTAATTTAAATTTTAATTAAAAAACCCTATTTTTTTTAACACTCCATATATTTAATTTAAATACAATATTTATAGTACATGCACATTATAATTTAAAATACATATACAATAGTAATAAAGAAAATACATTTATATGGTAAGGATACCTACCACTATAGGTCTGAGAGACCTGTGACGTGGTAGGGTGGCTCTGAGCAACTTCTTAAATAGTGAAATTATAGAATTTGATTTAATAAAATTTGTTCCCGCTCATAACCGTGTTTGTATTCAATACTTCTTCGGAGATAAACTTAACACTCCTTATTACTTGGTTTGTTGTTGGTATTTAATCCAGTTGTATTTCCAATAGTCAATTTCAGCAATACGTTCAAGTAAAGCTGATTTAGTATACTTGTAGACCGTGTTGGTCTTTTAAGTACCAAGTCTATAATCTACCCATTAACTTTTGAACCATATAAAATAAGTTAATGATTCCTGTGGTATTTTCAAATTAGCAGTTGTTATCAGCTAAATGTATGAAACGACATTTTTTTGTATTTGTAGATGTAGTACTTCAAAATAATTGCATTGAAAATTTATCATGGAGTCTAAAAGCCCCACAATCAATAGGTATATTTTATTCTGAATTTAAGTTTAGGAAAATTACCTATCTTCAGATAATTTTTAAAGAAAAATATACTAACGAGGTTGTTAGCATAAAACGAAAGTAGTTCAATTTAGTAGAAGCAACAAGCAAAAAAAAAAAAAAAAAAAAATTACGTAGTTTGATGTATGACTCTAAGCCTATAGAATATGTGAAGAAGTACACATACCTAGGAGTCCCGTTTACCTCATCATGCAAGTTTAACACAGCTACCGACTTCTTTATCACAAAATCAAAAATTGCCTCTCAAAAAGTCATCTCGATACTAACTAAGGCAAAATCGGACTGCTGGAATACAAAGGAAAATCTATTTAAATCTATGGTATCATCAGTTCTCCTGTATGGCTCCGAAGTATGGTCTCTTCGATTTTTACAAAATCTCGATAAGATTCAATCTGGCTTCTTTAAACAAATATACTCACTTCCTAAAAATACTCCTCACCACTTACTCAGGATTGAACTTGGTCTGCGTCCTATAGCTGCTGATGTTTTCCGTAGAACTAGCTATCTTTGGTTAAAATTATCTGAGATGCCTGCGACCAGGATTCCTAAAGCTTGTTTAGTAAAACTTCAAAACTTGGACAGATCTTCTTCTAACATACCTCAGCTTAACTGGGTTACTCAATATAAATCTTTACTCTATGAAATAGGATCAGATAATGCACTATCTCTTGATTCTTTTGAATATAAAAATAAAATAAATGCTTTGATATTGTCGTATGATAACCACTTATTTTCAAAAGATATTGACAAATGTATTAATAGTAATTTCTCTCCTTTATTCAGGAATTTAACTGCTTTCAATTTTAATGGTGAAAATTATATCAAATTAGGTTCCCTATTGCTTACCATAAACTTACTTTACAACTGAGATTGTGTAATCAAAATCTCACTAGATTATATTATAAGGGTAATTCCACTGTATTTGACTGCTCTGTAACCTGTCCTCTATGTCTCTCCTATCCAGATAATATTATTCATTTTATTTCCTCCTGTAGTTTTTTAGAAGAAGTTAGAAATAAATATCCTATACTCAAAGTAAATGATAACTTTGATTTCATGTCCTTACTTAATGAATTGGATGATCTAAAACTTAAAACATTGTACAAATATGTTGATTCTCTATTATCTGCGAGAATAAGATACTTGGACGAAATAATTTGATAAGTTTCTTAAACTTGTTTATTATAAAGAATGTCATTCATTAATCCTAAATAACTTGATCGATTTAACTTATCAAGTTAATTAATTAATATGCCTAAAAGCTAATTGGCCACTTAAAAACTCTACTTCAAAAAAATATTTAAAACAAATATATGAAGTCCATTTTTCACATTTGTAGAGGGTATTTTTTTTTCTTATTTTGATTGTTTCCTGATGTGAAACTTAAAGATTATGTATTATTAACATTATTATTAATATTATTATTAATATTATTTTAAACATTCTAATTTTTGTAAGAAATTTTTTCTTTGTAATTTTTTTTATTTTTTTATTACTACTTTTTTTATAACTGTACACCCCTTTGTAGAAACTTTATTGTTTAAAACAAATATATTATTATTATTATTATTATTATTCAAAAGCAGCGAAGGGAGGACTGGAGGCGTCAATGTCACTTATCCTGATTTTGAAAACTGACTACCGTTTAATGTAACAAATCGTAAATCTACCCATTAATGTTCTATAAAACGAGGGGTTTTTCGTCAAAATCGGATAACTACAACTGAAGTTAAGACATTTTTTAAATAGTTAAAAAAATCCACAAAAAATTAATATTTTTTCTCAGAGATTCGCTGACTTTGCATAAATTAACCATTCGTTAAGTGTTTTTGAAAGAGACGTAACTTTGGTTGTAGTTATCCGAACACTCGCTTTATTGGACATTTATCATCTTTAAAATATGTTCTATTCGTGTTTTTGACACGACCCACAGGAAACCACTTATTTCAAGAAAACTGAAATTTGTGCGCTTTTATACAATTTTGAGCATGTGCAATCATATGAAGTGCTCCACTCTGGATAGGAAGACTATGCTTTTCCTTCTTAATTTAAGATATATTTATTCAGAAAAATTTGGTTTGAAGTGGTACAAAATGAGTCACAATTTCTCAGGTCCGGCTCTTGGACTATTTGTGTAAATTTCTAGTACGCTTCTATTTTCTATTGAATTTATTGAACTTCGACCTTAACTACCTAAAATCGAGACGAAATTCAGCACAAAAATCAAGCTCATGGACCCCTCGGAGCCTATTGCTTATGAAAAATGTTTGGCGATATACCTTAATTTTGAACGCCATCAATCTACTTAAAATATCTGGAGTGGGGGAAAAAGATTTTATATCGAGTTTAGTGTCATGATTTTTTTTTGTCTCATGAATCTATTAATATTGGGTTCAGCTCAATCATACCATTAACACATCATCTGCAATTATATTTTAAAACCGATCTATTAAAATATTAATTATAAATTCCATACCTGGGCGTGTTAACAGCCCGTAATATTATGTTACATATTTTTACGCAATATTACTTCAATAAAATATTGTTTTATGTAATTAAACTATTCAATTATAAACCTAAGAGATGAGATAACTTCTAAGTTTAGATTGTTTTAATTATGTTGGTAATTTATTTATCTTTTTTTAATTTCGCAATGATCATCATATTTACACTAATTAGTTTGTTTTGTTATACGCAAACTTAAGTTTACGATTGTATATGTTAAGTCACTTACTAATAGGATATATATATATATATATATATATATATATATATATATATATTATATATATATATATATATATATATATATATATATATATATATATATATATATATATATATATATATATATATATATATATATATATTTATATATACGTGTGTGAGTGTGTGTTTGTGGTGCTACCGTTAAATTGTGAAGTCCGTTATTTTATGAAGTAACTAAAGGTGTTAAGTTCACTGAATGTCCACTTTTGCATTTTATAGAGATAAGTTGTATTTTTAGTCAATTCATTTTTATATAAAATAAAATTAATATTTATTTTTTTAACAAATTACTTAGGTTCGGTTTATTTAATAAGTTATGTGTCAGTCTATTATCATAACAACTGCCTTTTGTTTTGCATAGTATTATCATACATGCATTTTGGTAGAGAGTTGAAACTTGAAACAAAATCAAACTTAATGAAATTATTTATGATTATTAAATAAAATGTATTTTAAATTTCGTACAAATTGGAAAAATTATTAGATTATAGTGTAATACAGGGGACCTGTCCCTTATAAATGAGCCAAGTTAATAATTTTATTATTAGCTGTAAGCCGTGTGCATTTATCATTAGATGATAGAAAAATTAACTATCTTTGAATTACTTTTTCTTAAGTTCCATTTATCTACTAGCCGGGGCACCAAAAAATAACTTAAAATAATTTTATATTATATTTTATATTATATTATATATATATATAATATATATATATATATATATTATATATATATATATATATATATATATATGTGTGTGTGTGTGTGTGTGTGTGTGTGTGTGTGTGTGTGTGATATATGTGTGTATGTGCGACTGTGCGTGTGTTTGTATTTATTTATGTATTTTGCTGCTTTATTGCAGCAGAACTTACAACTATAGAATTGTGCTCTTATTGTATGTGAAATGTCATGTACGAATGATTTTTGCGTAGCCATTGCTTGCTAGTATCTAATAATCCAGTTGAATTGGGTTGCGAGAGCTCTTATATTGTGCTGGGTTCTTGATACTGAAGCGTGGACATACCTTCTTTTTCCTAACAAAAACTGGCACAAAATCGTCCGGTTTTTGCATACTTTTAAGGATTTAAGGATTTGATTCAATTGGATATGATTTAATTGATAATATATGTATATCAATTATATTCTGAATATATAATGGGCGTTCATAATATAATGAATTTATAATATATAATGAATTATTTAATGATTAATATTAATATTTTAGTTGTTAGTTTATTAGGATATAATATTAGGATTATAATATAATTAGTATTATTATTATATTATGCATTATAATATGTAAGGAATGTAATATTGATTAGTTTCTAATTGAGCGGTCTTCCCTTAAAGTCCTTTGAAACACAGATTTTTTCCTTTATTTTATTAATTATATATTTTTATTAGTAGTTCAAGTGCTATATTTTTAAGACGCTAGTCTAGTAAAGTCCATACCCATACCTATAGTATAACATGTTAAATCCATTTATTGTGACCTGTATTGTATTTTTCTATTAATCAATCTTCCAACCTGTTCATAGTTAACGCCTTGCCCTTGCCTTTTCTTGTCACTTAAAATTGATTATTGCTCTTATAAGCTCTCATTGCATCAGTCTCAGTCATTATTCATTGGATAGAAGCAGTGGTTTTACATTTAGTCGTTTTATATTTTAGTAGATACGTTCATCTTGATTTCTGAACACCCAAAAGTATTTTCCTCCTGTAAGGAGGAAAAGTTTACATTTCTCCCTGATTTAAAGGGACAAAAGTGAATCATAACTCCTGGACTAAATCTACTGGGAGAAAAGTAACTAACTGGAAAAAATAGTTTTGAGTTTTGACAACTGCTTTACTTCTGCTCAGCATTTTATCTTTAACTCAGTTAATAGCGTCTTCAGCTCTTAACTGGAAACTTATGAGTTCAATCCCCTCAGGGGCACACATTTTTTTATCATCTCAAGTATTATCACTTATTTAATGAAAAGTTTTAGACCTTAGAGGACAACATTTCTGTTTTCTAAATACGGCAACAATATTTAAAATATTATTTAATATTTTTTTTTTAAAAAAACAAGATTTATTTAAAGTTGCGTATTAAGTTTTTAAATATAATTTTTCAATACTAAGTATTTATTTAGCAAGTTATTTAAGAACTAATATTTAATGACTGTTATAAATTACTTGCATTCTTTATGTTAATAAAATAAATGAATGTTAACAAAAATAATCAACATTAAGAAGTCCCGGTGTAAACATTTGGTATAGAATCATCAAAATCTTGTTTAAAAATAAAAACCCAAAACATTCTGTTCTCACTATTTTATGGCGTGAATAAGCAAATAGCTGCTTCAAAATTATAGTATTTTGTTTGATTCATCATACAAGTTTGATTGATTTCTTAAACAGTGAAAATGTACATTAACATTAAAATATTATTTAGGAGGTAAACTATGTAAAAACAAATGAATTGTTCAATAAATGAAACGGTAACTTTAATAAAGAATACTGCGATTTAACACTCCCTGTTTGTTATTTTCTCGCTCCTTGAGGTAACATCTTAAACTTTTACTCTCCTACGAGAGAAACAGGT
The DNA here is from genome assembly GCA_018340805.1 of Microvelia longipes. Lineage (NCBI taxonomy): Eukaryota > Metazoa > Arthropoda > Insecta > Hemiptera > Veliidae > Microvelia > Microvelia longipes. The sequence goes on along the minus strand of JACMZG010001908.1, from coordinate 30,350,815 downwards.
TGTTGCTCCCGAGCAGTAATTAACTTCCTTGGCTTCACCTCGTGAGTTAACTGAATAGTTTCCTCGACAAGCCTCGGGAATCAATTAAATAAGTCTCTCGGGATTTATATAATATGGTTTCTTTAACATTGGCATTAGGAACCAACTTGACTGTTGAGTTCAGGGGAGCAATAGCTTACTTTTATCCCTTCGTAAGGTAATATATTTATTATATATTTATTATTCTATTATTAACTTTCCTATAATATATTCTACATATATTTTTTATTTTATTTTATTAATGTACTCATTGTTTGATTTATTTATATGCTTCTTAACTTTTCTTTGTGTAATGTTTTTATTTATGTTTAGTTTTTTGTTTAATTCCTCTTTTTAACAATGTATTTTTCTTTCAAACTTCGTAAATTAGGCTATTTGGCTTGTTTGTAAACTAATTAAGAATAACTATTTTAATTCAGAATTTTTTACTTGGCTGTTTTTACTCTTTAATTTTTTTAAAGTAATTTTTAGTGAAGTAAAATTTATTGCCAAAAAATCAAAGTTAATTAGAGTCAAGTGGAAATTTGGTGTCAAAAACTGTTTTACCCATAGAGATATTTGCCTATCTCAATACATCGAGAGGCCTAAACATCTTTTTGGGACTCTCAGGGGCTTTGTGTAACCTTATTGAAACCTCCACCAATAGTAAGTTAATGTTATAATAAATCGATTGTTTTCGGCTCCCTACACATTGTATGTGTTTTGGTTTGTATTTTTAAAGTTTTATTATACAAGTTATTGTAATTTTGTACTGATTATTTGATTATATTATAAGCGAAGGCGGTCGTGGTCAGGTTACTTTTTCGATGTTTCAAAATTTTACCTATAGGTCCCCTCTAGTAATGATGTCTCTATGGTTTTACTCTCTATGGTTTGTAATCTAAGATACTTCTTAGTGCCTAAGTAATGATCTACGACAAAATTATTTAGAAGGCACAATGTGTGTTATTATTCACATTTAGGATCCGGAACATCTCTTAATTTCTTATAAGGAAAAAGTATGTCCCTTTAATCACTTTTAAATGTTCCTAATTTATACTTTAGGTGTGTGTTGTCTGTGCATGTCTTTATATACATGTGCTGTGCATGTATTGTGTCTGGTATCATTGTAGCCCCCAGTGTGTTTTTGTTGGAGAATTAGAAAACTAGGCAAAAAACAATTTTTAGGCTTAGATGTGCATTTATTAAAGAAGTTTAAATATCGTCGATAACAGTCACAAATATAATGACATCAAAAATTTTACAAATTCATATAACCAGGAGTATTTAACTAATTTTACATTTGGCAGGCTTATAGTGTTATCAGTATTATTGGCTTAGTATTATAAGCAAGAAAGCGAAGACATACTGCAATATTAATGTGATGATTTTCATATTCTGAGGACGAGCGTAGCGAGTCCGATGTGATAAGGCAAGAAAACGTTTTGAGGTAGCCCGTATCTTTTTTTTATAATTTTATAATACGTTTTGTGGGACACGCTAAAGTTCCCAAAACCGTTGAATTAAGTTCCAATAACAGCAATTCTAAAGGAAGGAATTTATATTTTTAAAAACCAGATATACCTTCAATCGCTTGAAATTATTTTTTAATTTACGTTCGGTTTGTGAACTAGCTTGTTGCCGTACTTTAAAGTCGAAGTGTTGACGTTATAAAGAATAAAATTTGCTTATGCTTCTAACATTTGTATATGAACATGGCTCTAAAGTTATATTTATTGCTTTAACAAGTTTATTATTGCCTCACTTCGCTCATTCATAAGTTTCTACCGGAGTAAAATCGTTCTTTACAACTGAGTTACATCAAAGGACTTCTACCCCTCTCACTTCTCTGCTTGCGATATTTTTCTCTTTCGATCTTGACTGAAATCTGGCAACCCTTGCACTAGCCAAACTCCGGCATATTTAAGTTTAAATTCGGTTTTATTAATTATAAAATTGAAAGTGCTGATTACGATATCTTATAATAAAGAATACATATAAGACGATACCTCAGAAATATTCAAGCAAGTACTTCTCAAGGTAAAATATCAACGTTCTAGCATTCGGTAAGGTGTAAATTAATTAGTAGTGAGTGAGATACAGCGGGAGGGCAAGGGAATCAGAGTAAATTACCCTTTAAAAAGCGGGTAAGGGATAAAGACACAAGGGGCAAAGGCTCTGTGGTTTCAGATCTTTATTTAGTTTATTGTGCCTCACTCTTTTTTGCCGGCATTTTTCTGTGATGTTGGCAACATTAATTGAAACCTTCTCGCAAAGGTTTACAGATGTGACAGGTTACGTATGTTGAATTTTTAAAAATATTCATGCAACATTAAATTTGTTCATGCTTTCTCTGATAGTTCAATTAGCTTCATTTATAATACTGTATTATTTCATTATCACCACTTAATGGCCGATGGAGACAGGGGTCGAGGCGGCTTCAGGAGACGACGTTTTTTTAACAACAGGGTAAGTTTTGCATTTAATTTTTTTTTAAATTATTTATTTTTATTACTTAATAATATGCAGTTTCTAAGCTAAGCAATTTGACTCTGTTCTCTTTTAATAATTTAATTATGATTAACTTCAGGTTCGTTTATTTGCAATGCATTTCATTCTTGGTTTATTGTAACATTTCGTTTGTGAATGTTAAGCTCTATTTTAACGTTTGTAAATTTATATCAAGCAATAACCTTTGATTAACAGGTAGGAATATATCTCCTACCGACAACAAATAGCCAGAACAATCGCACAGACTCCTACCAATAAACTAAGAAAAGTCTTAAATACTTAAGTATTGGGCTAATTGCAAGAACTATACTCTTGCTGGGGCTTTACCTACTGCTAGTAGGCAGAGGGTGTATTTTTCATTTAGCACTTACTATCCTGTACTTAGCTTACTTTACTACTTAGTTTGATGAAGTATAATTTTCAGTACTTATTTTTTTTAAGAATTGATACTTATGACTTTTTGAGAATTGATGTTTAAGAGTGTCAGAGCAGAGGTACTTATGAGTGTCAATTCTTAAGAGGATTACATCCAGTCTTTTGGAATAATTTTAGTACTTTCTCACAACATATTTAATAGGCGATTTTATTGCATTTGCATTCATTTTGCTCCAGTTCTTACATCGTATTAGTTTAGTAGATACTATGATGAGGTCATTACAAAACCCACCTAATCATTTTGAGAGAAGGTAAACTCAGGTTATAAGGTTATACAATTTTTAAAGAAAAGCTGTAATTTATTTTTGAAATAATAAAGTTAAATTAAAAAATCTAACTTTATTATTCTAACTTATAACCCTTTTAACTCTGTAAAAAGGGGTGTTTTAAGTAAAATATTAGTTTATATCATTTGATACTACTAAGTTTTACAAAACATGAGTAAATGACAAAATATAAACTGTTCAAAAGACACCTAGGTTATGGAACAAGCAAAATGCAATGCTACATCTGGGAACTGTTTCATCCTTGAACATTCCTTATTATTGATGGCGAGACATAATTTCATGTCCCTCACTGTTTTGTTACGTCTAACTCATCAGGGCGCCGACAGAGCCTGGAACAGTGCCCAGATGTAGCATTGCATTTTGCTTGTTTCATTTCCTAGGTGTCTCTCACACAATTTGACTTTTAACTTCTAATAAGTTAAACGGTGAATCATAGCTCTTTTCATACTTCCTACCTCATAGTTTCCTTATCTTACTCTTAACTTGTGTGTATGGACATGTTTATATTTTCAGAGTTTATATTTTGTTGAATTATTTTTTTTATTTTGTAGGACAGAGATAAGGAAAGACATGGCAGACAAGGTAGGGACCGATATTTCTTTGATAAGAGAGATCAAAGGCCGGGTAAAGAAGAAGAGAAAGAGATGAAGCATATGGTCATTTTAACCAAACCTAAACCAGAAGGAGATAAGGAATCGGACCAACCTGTTCAGCCTACTTTACTTCTTAAGACTAGGGATACTGACAGTAGAAATGTATCCCCTAACCCTCCATCTTCCCCTATGTAAGACTATTACTGAATTATGATTACTAAATATTGTTTTTACTTGTTATACTCTCCGTGCTTTATCTTTCTACATGAAAAAACAGCTGTTTTAGTAGAAACAGCAGTTGTCCAACTTCTGAAAGAAAAAAATCTACAGGTTCTTGAGTGACGTCACAGGACAACCATAATATCCGTTTAGGTTTTATTATCTCTAGTAGGGACTTTTTTATTCCCTTTTACTGTGTTGCAAGCATTGCATTTTCTCCATTCCAGCTGATTTTTAGACAAGTGACCATGTAGAAAGATATAGTGCGAGGAGTATAGTACGAGGTATTAGTACTGAATAGTGATTCCTAAGACAAAAGAATGGCATTAATTGTGCTATTCATTTTTTGGTGGATTTTGATTTAAATAAGGAGAAAATTAAGTGATGATTATAATATAAATAAATTAGTGCTTGAAGGAGGGATGGGGAAAATTTCACTCCACTCTGTGTACTGAAATTTACTAGAAAGATATTTTTATCTTGGTCACAATATTTGTATTTTGGTGAGGAACACATAGCCATGCTATAGAGCGGTTTAATTTGGTGTAAAAAATTATTTTCTATCTTATTGTAATCTCATTAACATAAGTTATAATAATCTAAACTCTGTCTTTTATAATTGGGCCTTATATATAAAGTTGATTACTTAAAAATAAACTAATTCTAAAACAAGGCCCTGATTTTGTTAAAACATAACTGAGGCACTAATAGCCAGAGGTTTCTAGTTTAAATAACAGTTAACATTTCATGAGCAAAACATTCCTTTAACATTTATTTTGGGGTATTTTTCTTACTTTTCCGCATTTATACCTATGTACATTAGGAAAAGTATTGCATTAAAATAATTTATTGAAGACTACAGTCCTCATAAAAAAATTTATATTTAAAACATAGTATACTAAACGTTTCGCCGAGTGAAACTCTGCATTATCAGTAGTAGCTCATTACATAAACTATTCCAAAAATAACAAAGTACATACTATATTTACAACAAAATTTACATTTATACCAAAAAGGGGAAAAATTAACAAAAAGCAAATAACCAAACAAGTGTAATTTCAATACAACAATTATAACATTTGCTGGATCATAAAAGTTAAGTAGTTTCGAGCATGGTCAGTGCCTGGATGGGTGACCACTGGGAATGAAACGGACGTATTTACTATCTGAGGACGAGCGATGCTGGTCCGAAGACGTGTTGCACTGTAAAGTTAAGATTTTTTATATTCTGAGGACGAGCAAAGCGAGTCCGAAGCAGGGTGGATGAGCATGAGTGAATCCAATGTGATAAGGAAAAGTTTTGAAGCACCCCATACCTGAATTTTAATTATACTTTCTGGTGGCATTAAAAAAAATAGTTGTGCATTCCTAAAGAGCCCTGCTTTTGATACTTAAACATTAAAGTTTATGTGTTTCTCTTCTAATCGGCACATATCCCGTATGAGCTATAAAGTTTATCACGCCTTTGTGGAAGTGGATATATATCATAATCATGTAAACTCTGGAATCCTAATATGTGTAAGGTTATAATTTCCTTATAATATTATGATCTTTTGAAAAAAAGAATGTACTGTATGACCTATGTATGTAAAAAATATAAAAAAATGTATGTATTACCTAAATGGCAAAATTTAGATATTAATATTGTTAAATCTGTATTTTAAAATTAAAGATACCAAGAGCCTGTAGTACTACGTGGAGCAGGCGCTCTAAATAAATGTTTAAAAAGTAAATAAAAAAGTAACAGTAAGGCACAGTGGCTGTGTTAGATGTGTGAGCTGTTTTATTATTTCTTCTAATTACAAGGATCTTCGTGAGAAAGATGGTGTGTGTTAAATGTCAGGATTTAAAACTGACTTAGTAGGTAAGTATCAACAACTTACTCCCTGGGGAGTCCTCAGGTAGATAAGTTTTAAAGTGCTCTCTAAGGTTGTTGATGCTTACCTACTATCTTACCTATCCTGATGACACCCTATTCAAGGATCTTTAGCAGTTTTATCTTAACTGAAGTGTTTTAGAAAATTTCAATCAGAAAATAACATTTAGCTCACTGTTTGTGTGACAGTTTTAAAATTGATTCAGCTAGTATCAAAGATACGCCATTATATCCTCACATTTAAAACCTCTATACTCTGGGCTTAATTATTTTAAACTGTATTTATTTTAGGACCAGAGAAAATCAGGGGAATACTAATTCTGGAAATCCAAGTTACCAAATCAAAACTAAACCACCTGCTCCTCCAAATTGTAAGTATTAAATTTATTTTTTATGATTACAATTAATTTATAATTTATCCAAAAATTATTTGCTGTGCCTTAGAGTGGGTGAATCCCTTGGAGAATATTTCTTCTGCTGGTATATAGTGGATTTGTATACCAATGATTGACATCTGAAGTAAATTCTTGAAGTTGGGAGCACTGACTGGTGATAAGGCCTTCATTTTCAAAACAATACCGTAACTATATGGGGAAAGAAACTATGCAAGAGTTTCTTTACCCAGAATGGACTTGTATTGTCCATCAATACAAGTCAGTTTATATAAAAAATCTTATTTTACAGGATAGGGTTTATCAAATCATTTGTGGCGGCAACTTAAAAAAAATCTCATGAGATAACCAACCAATATTTTATAACAACACCAATAAATATAACAATATATTTTGACCTGAACTTGAGTTTTTGTTGCACTTACTTATAAACAATTAAACTTAAGGCTTGGTACAACTCTGTGTGCTTTAGTATCATACATGTTATAAGGTCATGTCTTTGTTTTAGTGAATTTCTTCTGAAAAACTTTGATAATGGGATAGTAGGCGTCATGTGGTACTCAGACTTGGGAGTGTGGCCAAAATTAATTTTCAAGGTCCCTAATCACAAAAGAATAACTTTTCCAAAACTTTATATATATAATATATATGATACACATCAAATATATGTTTGTATCGTGTGTGTGATGCAAAGTTTAGTACAATATATATTAAAATGTATAATATAAAATTTAATGCATTAAATATGTGTCAGCAGGTGTGTATGTATATGTGCATTTGTGGCATGTAGATTGGGCCTCCTATTGTCAAGTTAATTAATTATAATTTATTACATTATTTATAATTTTTTTCTCTATTTTTCCTTCCAAATGTAGTAAATTTTTTTCTGTTTTTTTTTTCTATGAGTTATGGCTGTTTATTTTTATGTTCAAAAAGAAAAATTTCTCTACTCTCATTCACTTAATTTTATTTTCTGTTCTATTTGTGTTAGACTAATATAATTAAATTTTAATTTATTGTCAAAAGTTGGTCTCATATCTTTGTAACTTTTTAGTGTAAATAAAGTATGATTTGATATATATATATTATATATATATATATATATATATATATATATATATATATATATTATATATATATATATATCAACAATGTTGTGTAATTTTTTCATGTTAAACGTAGACCACATAATCCCTGTCAAAACAACTAAGGATGCAACTAATAAACTTAACACACCGCCAAGGCATTGTGATTTTAATAGTGTCAATATTTTTATTATTAAATACAAATGGTGTAATTATAAATTTCTAAAAAACACTATGTTGTATGTTCATTTTTGTGAGGGAGAGTCAATAATTCAAATTACACTTTCAAAGCCAATAAAAATAAAATAATGAGTAAGTAAGGTAATGTAAAAATATTTTACCATTTTGAGATTGTAAAGAGTTGAATTTTTATTTACTTTAAAATTAAATGTAAAGCAAATGAGGCCACCCCAAAAAACCAAGCTTTAGTCAAATTGCATAACATACTATTATGTTTATAAAATTTCTTCTCAACGTTTTGCCGAATAAAAATAAAATATATATAATAATATAAATAATATAAAAATTGTAGCTTGCACATCTTTTAACTTTTTTTTTTCATTTGGTTGTTTTCTTTTTAACATTTACTTTTATTGAATTATTCTTTGTAATCTCTTATCTTGTTTGGTTTTTATAGTAAACAAGCTGATGCTATGTGATGCTAAGATGAAGAGGTGTGTTCGTTTGGTAGAAGGCAGTGTGGTTAAAGATCACGTGCTCAGTTTTCTCACTGACCAAACTGATTATCTTGTGGTTGGATGTCTGGGCCCTCCAAGCATTGGCAAATCTTACTTTCTTTCTCGTCTTGTCAACTATCATTCTAAGTCGTATGTTGTTAATCATTCAATTGTTATAATGTTATTTTTTTTTGTACACATTGTCGTATAGATTGTCACACTTTATTTAAAAGTGGAGACTCTGATTTAGGCCTGAGAAGTAAAATCAGAGGATAATGTTAACACTTGCTTCATGTATAGTTTGAAATCTGAGGGTTGTGAATACAATATAGTATCTTGATGCAATATAGGCAATTTAAAATCAAAATTAAGTTATATTAAAAAAAACTTAAGTGGTTTAAGTTTTATTAAAAACTGGCCGTATAATAAGACAGGAGCCTAATACAAATTGTTTACATTGTTAAGCTTCTAATTGAAATTATTTTTATTTATTAACTTAAAATGTACAAATTACTTAAGTGTGACAAATTAGAAATTAATAAAAACATTTTAATAATCTTAAATGCAGCCCTATATAATAATCAGTAATACAAATAGCTATTATCTACTCATTGTAAGTTGGAAATACAGACTGGTTAGCTTGCCCTGTAAATGCTATTTCCCTCTGTAGGGAGTGTAAGTAGCAACATATTGCCTAGGCAGACAAGAGTCATATTGATATTTACATTGGTTATATGGGGAAATAAAGCACAGATGGTGCCATACTTTGCTCTGTTTTACCAACCCCACGTCTCCCACCACTCCATAACCTCTTCAGACTGCTTGATATTTATTTCTATGTTGTTACAATTACTTTATAAATTCATTAAATATTATTCTAATTTAGTATTTCAAAACTTGTTTCCTTACACAGCTTCCTTTACAATTTAACATAATGTTATTTTGACTTATCCTCATTTATACTATAGGTATATAGGAAAAATATTGTGTTAGCAAAAAATCTGAAACCAGGATGTCACTTTTATTATCTGTTCTAGGTGTATTTAAGACCTCCTAAGCGGTTTTCATAAAAGTCGTCTGTTATCCTGAAAAAAAGTGTAATTGTGCCATCCTGAAAATAATTTTTTATGGCGTCATCACCAAAAATGACACAGCCATAATCCACAGCTCAATAATGGCATAGCGAAAATTTCAAAAAAATCATAACAAGCAGGAGCTATTGAAGTTTCCTTCTTAAGGGGAAACTTAAACTGTAAAACTTTCTTCTGTCATAATAACATATACATATCATAATAACATATACATAACATATACTAACCAGATGATGACAAACATCATCCAGTTTTTCTCTTGTTGATTTCAAAAAGTTCCAAGTTATCCACAAGCTTCCATGAGTTAAGAGCCCTTTGTTCATTCTCTTGAAGAGCACTCCCTCTTCTGTAGATTGTAATAATTTGTTTTACTTAATGTTTGATTATAGAAGAAATGTATTTGAAGTTGAGAATGATAAGAAGAAAAGCAATGCTAACACTGCTGCTAAGGGTTTCGATAAGATAGATGTTTATGTGACGGAGGGAAGAGTTATATTTCTTGATAGTCAGGCTATTTGCCCTTCCGTTCTGGTTAAACTAGCCAAGAAGGACTCAGAGGACTCCAGATTGTTTGATAATGATGCTGAACTGCAGTCTTATCAATATGTGGCTTTATTGTTGTCTGTTTGTCATATTGTTTGTTGTGTTATGGATAGAAATCCTGATGAAAGTCTTATTAAGTAAGTTAATGAACGTTCCTTTATTAATTTTAAGCTTTATATGTTTTAATTAAATTTAAAAATTAAATTTTGATAATTAGTTGTTTCTTAAATTTTATTTGAATGAAATTGAGCACAATTGGAGGCAAATAAAATTAAATTTTGTCAAAATTATATTAAGGAGAAGACAGAGACAAACCCACCTAACTTTATCCACTATGTTTAAAGTGTTAATGTCACTGTTGACTTGACTCTGATATTATTAGATCTCAAAAGTAATTTTTCTGGATAATTGTTACTTCTCCAGTAAAATCCAATGATACATTCTACATTAAGTTTGTTGATGTTGATGAAACATCATTGTATAGGATGTTGCTGACTGTGGAAGTAGTGAAACCAGTTACAACAACGCATGCAGTAGATGGGGATGAAGTGGTAGAATACTCACCCACCTTGCTACTTGTTCATAATAAGTGTCAACCTCAAGACTATTCTTCAAAACATCTAAAGATACTTCAGGTATGTTTTAAATTGCGGTGTCTCTTACTAAAATTAATTATAAAAGTTATTTGTAGTTAAAATTATCAAACTGCTATTTTTGATAGGCTCAATGTATTACTTTTGAATATCAAATATTTTAACATTCATTATTAGTTAAAATAAGGTGTTCTCAAGTGGAATTAAAAACAAATTTTTATTTAAGAGGATCCTGCCATGTACAGAAAAACTTACCTGTACTAAATGTGAAATAGTTATTTTTAATATGTTGGGTATGTATTTAATGAATTGACCTTGATGCCTGTAAGTAATTGTTTTGAATTTAAAAATGTTTCAAACTTTGTCTAATTTGCACCAACTTTAGTGTACACATTATTCATGCTTGTTAGTGCCTTCAGCATCAAGTTAAGAGTAAAAAGTGAGTTTCTAAGTATAAGTATGTTTTATCACAACTCGTAAAATGGTAGACTCATCAGCATCATTTGCTAAGCATTTGTTAAGAATTTCAAGTCTCTACAACAATGAAGGACAGGGCCAAGTAAGTCCTGAAAATGTGTCTGTGAAAACCACATGTTTGAAATAATGTCACTTTTTTAAGTACCTTAACTTCACTTGATGTTTAAATAATTGAACCCCCACCCTTATATTTTGTTTGTGAATTCGTTGTACAATTTATACCTTGCATTTGTTAGTTACTACACTGTATCAGCTATTAATCTTTCCATTGTGCCCAATTTGGTGGGACATGGAAGAGATATGAACTGTAAATGATTTTGTCCTTAACAAGAAAGTCATTTACTATACTCAATAGTTGCTTTCTTAATTATCTTACTACTAGACCAGCTGTTTCTTATCTTATATTCATATTTCCTTATATTCCTTACTTATTGAATAATAGTATAATTTAATTCTCATATCTCAATTCGTTTACATGATTTCATTATTGTCATATTTATAATTTTTACTTAGGAGTCATACAGAAACAGCTTACAGAGCAGCAAGATGCATATTGAGACAGGACTAAGCATATCTAATGGTCAAGTAATGCCCACTCTGACACCAGAAATATGTCAGACTGATCCTATTAACATCTTTCTTTTACCAGTTTTGGAGACTAAGGGTAATATTCCTTTATTTAAAATTTAATTAAATATTTCTATCAAATTATTGGTTGCATTGGTAGTTTTTTTTATTGTTTAACCAATCTAAACCAAGCTAATGGTTCTAAATATAGAACTCACTTCTGTTCCTAAAAACAGGGGTAGCTCCACAGCCCACTGTTTTACTATAATATATCATGGAATCCACCATTTTGAGATACCATGTTGGTTGCTTCTAAGCTTGAGTTGCCATAATTTTTGTTTTAAGTTTCATTTTATTAAGATAAGCATATATAGACACCAACTTTTTTTATTATGGAATCTGGATGTGGTGAAACCTGGACATTTGTGAATGAAATGGGTGCCACATTTTTCTCATTACAATGCTTCCTCTCCTATTATAGGAAATTAGTTGCAAAAGAAATGTGACTGTAAGTTCTCAATGTGAATCTCTAATTGATTTATTCCTACACTTGGTTCAGAGTACACTGGGCATTCGTTTTTAAAAAATCTTGTACAAGTCTTGTCAAGTAAGGGGGTATTGCTCTGCTGTAGGGGGTAGCTTTTTTATTCTATTGGAGGTCATATAAATGGGGGCTCAAATTCTTTAAACAAGAAGCTCCGTGATTTGTTGCCAACCTAATTGAATGATACTGGAATAAATTTTCATGCATATACTTCATTAGTTGTTTTGACAGAGATTTTGTGGTATATGTTAAACATGGTTAATATTTAATACACTTGAGTTTAAAAAAAAATATATATTTAAATTGTCAAACCACAATACATAAAAAAGAAAAACTGACCGGTTTCGACTATTACTTAGTCATCTTCAGAGTACTTTTTATAAACTGAGTTGCTTAAATTGAAGGAGAAGGTCTAAGATGTGTGTGGGGGTGGGGGTATGTTAAAAATAAATAAAAAAATAAAATAAAAATAAATAAATAAAAACAATGGTTAAAATTGCACTTAATAACTAATGGTATAATAAATTGTATAACTTAACTAATAGAATAATGTACAAAAAATAAATGATGTATTTATAACTTGGTTAGCGTAACTTTTGAAAGGAGATTAATTACTATAAAACTTACATATCTATTACAATGGTAAATTGTATTTAAATTGTGGTTTGACAATTTAAATATATATTTTTTTTAAACTCAAGTGTATTAAATATTAACCATGTTTATGCATATACTTTGGTATTTATTGGATTACTTCACAGAGCAGTTATCTATATTGTGTATTTTGGTAACTTCTCACAGAGATATTGTTAGACATTCAGCATAGATTTTCGTAAAGAATATTTGTTCCTTGTGATTATAAAAAAAACTGTAATGTTTCTCTAACATTACTTGAGGCAGTAAGCATTTTTGAAAATCTAGGACCATGGTTTAACACGTTTTTTATTTTATAATGTTTACTTTTCTTAAATAATTTCACCTTAATGTCATTCCAACACTCAGCTTCCAAAATGTGTGTTGGGTTATTGCATGCGTTTTTTAAATAATATTGGAAAATCTTAAAAGGAAGGAATTAACCTCTTTACCTGCTATGAAATCACATTTTTGAATATTCTATCATTGCAGATGAATTAAAGAATTTAGATAAGTACAGAGGACATCTTGGTTATCATAAATTAATAAGGAAGTTACGCCAGCAGATATTTGCCCACGAAGCAATGCCACTTACTTACAACACACTTACTGAGAAGAACTGGTAAGTTTTTTTAATGTATCAAAACAATTGAAGGCTTGTTTCATAAAATTTAGGAATACCTAGCGTTTTTTTACCTCTATATTATACCTGAAGAAGCCTTGATAAAATACAATTATCCAATGCCTGATTAATAGTTAAATAAAAATGGTTGAATGCTGCAGTTAAAAGGATAAAATATGGCTTATTTATGTGTATTTCTAAGTCCCCATTGTATTTTTTATACTTTTTATCCCTCCCCTTTTTCCTTTTTGTGGAGAAAAATTATTTTTCACTAGACAAGTAGGTAAAGTAATTTGGGCAAAAAAATGGACTTAATACGAAACAAATGGACTTTATGGACATTAAATACGAAACAAACAACAACAACAACTATAATATAACACATGGTTATAATCAGTTGACAATGTGGTTAAATAATGTGAGAGAACCAATGAGGTTAGTCCTAGATGTTAAACCAGCCCCACAGTTTCTTATCAGACCAACCACATTGGTTCCTTAATCCTGGGGAGGTTGTGTATTATAATTGAGTAAATCCTTTATTTTCATTGAATAGATAAACGTTACAGTTTCATGAACATATTATATAGTTTCACAAACTTTTTATGAATACCTAAGGTAATCAGCATGGAAAAGTAATAATAATTAGGCTCTACGGAAAACCCTTTATTATTTTTTTCAACATTTTTTATGTTTTTTTTTAATGATCTAAAATGTTTTTAGGTACCATTACGTTGTTAAAATATGGGAAAACATAAAGAAAAATTCAAACATATCAGATTATTCTCGTCCATCTCAATCATGGTCATTTGTAAAAGATAGAAATATTTATGGAAAAACATAGTACATCAAGAAAATAATGTTTGGTTTAACTTAAAAGAAATTATTAATTGGAAAAATTAACACACAGAAGAAAGAAAAGCTGAGGCTTTCCTTGAGTACCTTGCTGGGCCACCAGAAGGTTCTGTGAGGCTAATTGTATACAATGTTTTGTGTCGAATTTCGCATTTGATTTTAATTTAAAATCTAAAATCATTTAAGTGCGATTTTTAAAATACAATTTAGCCGATTCTTCCGTGATCCTTTTTCGTCATTTGAAGCTCTTTATTAAAAAATATAATTTGTTTTTAAGAGTTTTGATTGATTTAATTAAAAGGTTTTTAGCTCGTTACAATTATTTTTCGAGCTTATTAAAACATCTTAAGCCATGAATCAATTGGAGTTAATTATTTTTCAACATTGTAACTTCCATATTGGCTTATCCACAAATTTATCACCTCATGTGGATTTTTTGGAATCTTTTAAGATTTCTTTAATGAAAGTAGTGTTTATTAAAAATGGAGCATATTGTAATACTTCTTTTTATTCTTAATATTTGAATAGTTTAGTGTTATATTCTGTTGTATGGAAGTTATATGCATGGGTTAGTTAATAAGTTAAAATGCTTCTACATATTAATAATTCTACTTCTCCCTGGCATTTAATTGTAGATTACTGAAGTTATAAACTTATATTTATGATACTGTGGTACATAACAATTCCTTGTTGTTAAAAATTACTTTTTAACATATTAGTGAGTATTCCAGTATTCTTCTCAATATAGTATTTCAGAATAAACAGTGGATCAGTTCTCTTACCATTCCTAGGATGTTGAGTTTTCATTTTTTTTTCTTTGGCAAACTTATTCTTATTTTCTAGTATTAGAACACTTAGGTAATCTAGTTAACTCATATATTAATAATAGTGTTACAAACTTTCACAAGATATATCTCTGACAGATTATGTCAATATTAAGACAAGCTAGGTGTCAAAGCGAAATCCAACACCCCCACTCGATTTGCACACCATCTTGTTTAATATTATTTTATTTTTTTTTTTTTTTTTTATTTATTTTATTTTTTTTATCTAGTTAACTCATATATTAATAATAGTGTTACAAACTTTCACAAGATATATCTCTGACAGATTATGTCAATATTAAGACAAGCTAGGTGTCAAAGCGAAATCCAACACCCCCACTCGATTTGCACACCATCTTGTATTAATATTATTATTATTATTATTATTTTTTTTTTTTTTTTATTTATTTTATTTTTTTATCTAGTTAACTCATATATTAATAATAGTGTTACAAACTTTCACAAGATATATCTCTGACAGATTATGTCAATATTAAGACAAGCTAGGTGTCAAAGCGAAATCCAACACTTATTTGTTATAATGTTAAGTTTTTTTTAGTAGGCTACCAAAAATAATTACATCAAAATCTTAAATTATTTTGTATACAACTGGGCTTTTGACTAAAACTTGAGTGATCAACGGAGTTTTAATAAACTATGAAGTATAAATTTTATAAATATCTCCATCCTTCTTTATTTTTCACATATTTACCTCAACTGCTATGCTAAAAAAGTTTAAAAAACTGTTAGTTTTTAAGTTATTGGTAAACGACTTAAGCCCAGTTTTACACAAAGTAGTAAAGGACATCAATGAAATTATTTGGTTTGTATTAAGTGCTTGATAAAGAGTTCCAAAACTTATCCAGAAAACTTGAAATGTCAACCACAGAATCTTACTCTCAAATTTCTGACGAAGTTATTAACATGATTAATAATACTGAGAGGCAAAGTAAGCATTCAATTTTGCATATCTCAATAAAAGGTCCCTGGAATACTAAGAACGTGTAAAAACTAAGATATTGTGCTTGGCTGTTACATTCTAACTGTCATTGTTAAGTTCAGCAACTCTATTTTTTAACACTTTATGGGTTTTAAGAATTTTGTATTTTTTTAGGGGTTAGCTTAAATACACTCTAAGTAAATATCCAATCAAATTCTCAAATCAATTTCCTGTCTGAAATTAATCTTATCAGTATTTTAGTTATAACATACAACCTTATATGTCCCAACTAAAATTCTTAAAATCATTATGTTAATTCAAAATTTATATTTCTGCCTTACTTATGTGTGAATTAATTCTAAAGAAATAAATTCTCAGCACTTTGATTATTTTGGTTAGGCAAGCCGACAATGAAACCCTTAGTCCATAATTAATAAATTATTTCTGTACCAAATACAGTTACATTCAAAACTGAATAAAGTTGAAGTTCCAAAACGTATCTGGAAAACTTGAAATTTCTAACTATCAATCACCGAATCCTACTCTCAAATTTCTGACGAAGTTATTAACATGATTAATAATACTGAGAGTATTTGGATTATATTTTTTTTTAATTCTTAAACTATTTAATTATTTAATAACAGTAAGATAGATTGAAGGTTTAGGTCTTTCGTTGGTGACATTGACAGTTCCCATGGAAGATTCAGGATGTAGACATCATGAATGAAAAATACAATGCTCCATCAAACTAAATTGAAGATCTCATTTGAAATACCTGAACCTTCTTCACCATAACCATGGTAGCTTATGCAGTAGAAGATTGGATTGGAGCTGCGCTAAAAAAAATTATCTACTCACTATGGGAAAATTAATCTTTACTAAACTATTTTTAGGCAGGAAAATGATATTCTGTTGATCTATCACAAGAATTCAAAAGCATGCAGGTAAAATTTTTAAAAAATTAGCCAGGTAATACTTTACCGGACTCATTTTTTGAATTTCCCATTAATATGGTTTATTGTATATTTATTGATGATTATTGTTTTCTTTTTAAGAAATTTAAAGTTGTTATCATTTATTTAATAGTTATTTAAGTTTGAATATTAGTATTAGTCTCCATTAATATAGGTAATTTAAAAAAAAGACACTTGATTTAGTAATTAACGTCCCATCAAGTGTCTTTTTTTTAAATTAGTTATTTAAGTTGATTTAAAACAATTTAATAAAATCGGGCTTGGGTTACCTCACACTACACTCATCCTCAGATTATACAATTCACCAAATTTATTGTAACACGTCTTCAGTCGCTTTGCTCGTCCTCAGATAGTAATTACATTAGTTTTATTCCCAGAGGTCACACATACAGGCACTGACTTCGCTCAATGCTTTTATAATCCAACTAAATTCTTAGATTTACTTACCTTTTTGAAACAAAACTTGGTATACTTTGACCAACTGTTGATATAATGGTCTGGAGGGATGGGGGATCTACCCCCAGATTAAAAAAATGGGGAAAATTCCTTATTATTTATTGTGTAAAAATATATATTTGTACCAACTTTCTATTACATTGAATTATTTTTGATTTTTTTAAACAAATTTTTGTCATTTGATAAAAATTGAACTAATGCTGAAAATAAGATTAAATCTCAAACCGATAGTCAGATTTTTCTATTTTATGAATTTTCAAAATTTTTGCCAAGTCATTACTGCAGGTTCATGACTTCTTATTTTTTTTTTAATCTGGTTAACTTCATAAAAAATTTTAGTATATTAATTTATTGTTGTTATATCAAAATATATAATTAAAAATCCTTGATTAGTTTTATTTGTTTGTGATTTATAATTATTTTTCCTTATAGAAGTGAGTAGATAAAATATTGTATGCAACAAGACAGGAAACAATACTGATAAATAAGATTTTTTGTCTGCCTTGGCTTTACATTGGCAGGGAAATTGTCGAATACCTGCCTTGGCTTTCCCTCTGCAGGTAATTTTTATAGCCTCCTTTTATTTCTGGCTCGAGGGCTAAATTTATTACTAGTAGGGACAATTCCATTTTCCTGCCTTGTTACATAGATAACTATTGCCAGCATTAATATGCCCAGTTTGCCAAACAGTATGATGAGTGAGCAAACAAATGAAATGTTTTTATCTGAGTCGTTATTTCATTATGAAATTATTATCCTTATGACAGAATATAATAATTGTTAGGAAATTGTCTTAATTATTGATAAGTAGTGTAGTAAACATTTGTATCTTTAAATTATGTTTCAGTATATAATTATTTGATCAGATATTTGACTCTTGCAACATTCATTTTCAATTGGTATAAATTTTTGTATTATTAGTCACTGAACACTATAATGTTTGGGTTCAAATTTTGATTTATAATTCTATTAAATACTAGCTCAGTAGATATCATGAGAAAGTGAATTAATGAATCCTTTCTAGGTTTATTCTTAGTAGTTTTAGAAAAATTATAACTGAATTTAATCAGAGCAGAACATTTATAACTATCCCACTTCTTTTGTTAGTATTTAATTATTTTATTGATTGTTACTTGTGTCATATTTTTTGGAATATGTTCATTATTGCATTGAACTAACCATCTCTAGGGTTAACTGCGGTTTTGGCAAGGGAGCCAAACTTAACCAAGGGTTGCAATGTTATCTCTGCGTTCAGAAGCTATGACTAATTTTATAACTATTTAATAACTAGCTATAACTGTATAACTAGTTATAATCATTCAATAAAAAATAATAATAATATGATTGATGTAATTTGAGACTTTATCGAAATAAAATTTATAGTAGTAAATAATAATATTAGAATTTATATTAAAATGATAATGATGATAGTATTTTATTATAATATAATATTATACTATATTATAATATAATATTATACTATATTATAATATAATATTTTACTATATTATAATATAATATTATATTAATGATAATATAGAAAATAATAATGATGTTCAACAAAAAAAGATTGTAGTTGACAGAGATGATTTTAATACTCGATAAGATATTTGACCCACTGTTGGTATTATGGTCTGGAGGGATGGGGATCTACCCCCAGATTAAAAAAATTGGGGAAAATTCCTTATTTTAAATTTAAAAAAAATCTAGCGCTAGTGATTTTAGGATGAACACAATTCAATCAGCATTGTGTCAAATTTTAGGGCGAGGAAAAGTAAAAAGCATTAGTATTTCTTTAAAATTTGCAAAGAAAAGTTTTTTTAATTATTTTTCAAGAAAAGTAAGACTTTTCTAGAAAAGTTTTAGAACCACTTGCGTCCCTGCAATTTGTCACTGATAAGATTTTCAGACAAGCACCAAAAAATTGGCTATTAATCATTCGAAAAAAAATCACCAAGCTTGTGAATCCTCGTGCCAAATTTATTTTATAGTCTTAAACGTAACAATAATTTTAATTAAACAATAAAAACTTATCACTGGAACCATGATTTGAACCCATGTCCCTAGGTTTACACGGTTTATTCCTCTCTGGACCAGCTTCATTCAACACTTAAAACGATACCTAACTTCAGTTTTTATATACCTTTCGATCTGTAATTATTAGATCTTGAGAATGAGCGTGAATGGAGTTTATCATAAATAATTAAATGAAACGTCTCTCCACAAAATAAAAACTTAATTGGCAAAGCGCTTTCAACCTAGCTAGAGGGCATCATCAGTGCAAAACCTATCAAACAAGTTACAATAGAATAAATAAAAGATAAAATAAAGTTAACACCTGATGGGACCAAATGAGATTAAAAGAATCATGTACAATGATATACCGTCGAATATATACCGTATGTATATTTTGTTGAAGGAGTGGTTATAAATGGAAGAACAGTGAGTCAATGATTTAGCTTTTGATCTTAGTTTCCGACTAACAAAAGGTAGCGGCAGTGCAAGTAACATGGCTCTCAGTAGAGGGTATGGCTCCACTTTCTCGTTGATGTTTAGCTTGCCAACCCTTTGTTGACTTCTTTCTACTTCTAACTTTTCCAAGAAATCCATTTTTTGGCCCTTATTTACATAATCAAGGCACCCAACCTTGTAAGGACCATCAAAGTGATTTTCTAACTTTCTCTTTTTCATTTAATTATTTGGGTTACTTGAAAGTGGTTGTATCAATTCCAGGCAGGTTTCATTCTACTCAGGGCCTCAAAATTCATTCAAAAATACACCCTACTTAAAATATTATTTAACCATCTACATGTTATTCAGTTACTCAGAGAGTCGTTTTTAAATGACTCATTAGCCATAAAAATATAAATGTGTATAATTTTTTCTGGCCAAAAATTTCCTGTTTTAATTTACCTTTGTTATGAAAATTTTGTCAAGTTATGCCAATTTTTTCAGATTCTTATTCAGTATTTATGTATAATTTTAATTTTTACTATGCTGCATTCAGTTCCTTCATGCATCACAATCAAAATATAAACTGATAAGTTGTTTTTTTTAATCGCCTTTGCCTTTTCGTTTCCTATATGAGAGAGAAGCAAAAAAACTTTTTTCCTCTTTTTAATACTTGGTTGCTGTTTTGCCTTGATGATTACAGTATATTCATTTAATTAAAATTAGTGTTTTTTTGAGACTAATACTACAAATTTTAGTATTTAATTCATTTTTCTTTGAAATGCATAATTTATGCCACTTTTCTCCTTTGAGAGGTTTTATTCTTCATGGCATTGTTGGTATTTTGTGTCTGTTCGATTATTTTACGTTTTTATTTTTTCCTCAGCATTTTTTAACTTAGAATTGAGAGATTTAAATGTAATGGTTACTTTTAAAAATGTGTCATTTTATGTTTATCATTTTAATGTATTCAAAATAAATAAGCAATAAGTATTTGTTGTTATATTTACTTTTTCTTACTTTTAATTAGTACCTTTTGCAAAAATGAATTGAATATGACTAAACTTTCGTTGAGCTGGGGTGGAAGTTTCATGAGGATTTGGGCTTTATATAGACCATTGAAGGTCAAGGATTGGGGGGATCTTCCGTGCGCTGCAACTAGTTAATCACTCTATTGTCTGTGGTGGCATGATTGTCTGTGGTTGTTTAACTGCACATTGAAAGGAGTTAACACTTCACCAACATAAAAACAATCACAATGGTTGCACTCAAGACAATATGCCAAGTTGCATGTTGAGGAGTAAGGAATATGGTAGAAAGTATTAGTGGTAGGAGTTGTGAAGGATTTAAAATAGAACAGGTCAAACAGCATTTTAGTATGGGCCAAAAGGTTGCCAAGATTAGATTGATTTCTAAAAGTTACTGTCCGAAGTTAGTCTATATATATATATATATATTGTAATATAATTACAGAGGAAAATACTAAAAGTATAACATAACAATCTTTTATAATAATAACTTACAGGAGGTGAATCAAAGAGATTAAGAGGGATATTGAGAATTTTCGACAGCTGTCTTCTTCGATCAAGTTAGGCTGGGAAGTTCCGAGTGACTGAAGGCAAAGCCGTTGGGTAATATAGTTATAAATATGCTGCAGGTTTGGTAGTGCTGGCATAATTTATTACATCAAATTATTATTAAAGTTTTTGTTATTCCTAGTTTTGTCATTTTTCCTTTCAGTTCCTTTATTATCCCCTCATCCTGCTCCCGAGTGCGTTTTTTGTACACACACACACACATATATATATATATATATATATATGTATTCGGACCACGACACAAATCCGTTTCAGAGGTCCCTTATGACGAAAAAATACTTTTCGCGAGACTTATATATATATATATATATATATATATATATATATATATTATATATTATATATATATATATATATAAATATATATATATATATATATATATATATATATATATATATATATATATATATATATATATATATATATATATATATATATATATAAATATATAATATCTCTATGTTCAGACCTGCCTGATCAGCTGATAGCTGGCTCAAAAATAAAAAAAAATCTAAAATTAAATTAGAATAACTGCGCATGCGCCTTTTCGGATTTAGGTATTTTTATTTAATTTTATTGGCAACTCTGATAACATTAGGTGAGTTTTACTTTTATCGTGTTTTCTTACGTTAATATGTACGTGATAGTTTAATAATTTTTGTATTAAATCCTGTGAAATAATTGTTAAATAAATTAGTTAAAGAAAAAGAGAAAATTATAGTAAAGGTAAAGTACATGTTTTTATTAAAATTTTGAAGAACATCCAGACGACTATGTATTGCCTTAAATATAACTTAAAATCACGATTGCTTTTATTATATTAAAAAATGTTTAGTTAAAGTTGTTAAATGTCTAATTACAATTAATATTTGAAAGGGAAAAAACAAATATCACTCGCAAAAATGTACTAAGTAAAGTAGTGCACTCGAAAAAAAAGTTTAATTAGCAGCTCGTTTTAAGTAATTTAAAAAAACCTAGTATTTCAAAATTCGCACTTAAACCTATTGATGTGACAAAACGTATTTCTAACACAATTATAAACATTTTATACTAAATTGTACAAATAAATGCAATAAAAACAAAAATTAGAGTACCGTAAATGGTTTGTTTACATTTACGCCCATAGGAAAATTTGAGCCAACTCCCTGGTGGACAAAATGTGAACTACATCCAGGTCTGACAGAAATCGTGTTTGGTTCCCTACTTGGTTTATATATAAAGAGACTAATACTATAGTATAGTATTAGTCTCTTTGTTTATATATTACTTTAACCTCGCCTCTCCTGGAATTGGCTTCGCCCCCTTACTAGATTTGGCTGTCGGCATTAACCTGTTTTGCTGAGTTGTTAAAATTTAAGGTTTACATTTTTCGCCGGAAAATAATTATTTATTTATGTTTTTGGGGCGTTAAATCGTATAAAACCGTTCCGAAGTCAATCCGGATTCACAAGTGTATCCCAAGTGACCAAAAAGTCGAAAACCCGAGGCAAAAAATGGGAACCCAAATAACAGACGATAAAAATTAAGGTTAAAATCTTGGTTCCGGGGAAAAATTTTATTGATAAATGTTTACTTTTATAACATAATAAATATGTTATTATGTTATAGCGTTCAATTCTGGTTTAACTATGTTATAGTTAAACTAATTCAATCTTACGCATTTTATACCTATGGTATAAATATGCGTACTACCATGAAAATCCATGCAACTTGACAGACAAGTAAAAGTGCCACCGTTCCGACTGTGAAGCATAAACCAAAACCCCGAAGCAAGACCTGGATTGGTGGTAAGAAAGAAAGCTTTCCAAAGGATATTGCGGACCACCACGCCAGAATTATTTTAGACATGTGGGAGTTCAATTTTTTGCAAATTAAATGCTGTTTTGCATCCTTCTAGGATACATGTTACCAACTCCCGCTAAGCCGCTTGTCTCATTTGTAAGGTCTTTCAAATGAAATTCGCAAAAATAATTTGGTCTTATTCCGTAAGCAAATTCACAACAAAGTTATCTATACCCGCTATGACCTTGCCCTGAAAGATATGGGAATGAGGCACGCCACAAGTAGTTTCTTTTTTGGTTTCATCTTACGTTCAAATTACGCGCCGTTTCACGTTTCTTTGTTAATCCGTTTGGAGCGCTGTTCTAATCATATCAAAAATGGCCGTCTTTGTTGTTCTCTCCTTGTTTTGAATTTTTATTTATACTTTTCGTATCGTAATGTATTTGATTAATAAATGCTTCACATTTCGGTAGTCGGTATTTATCTATTAAAATGAACTTGGCGAAGTTAAAGTGTGGTTATCGTTAAGTTTTGTCGTAGTTTTATGTGCCATTCTGGAAGACTGCTGAAGAAGACTGAATATTTCATAAGGTTTTGGAAGAAAATATAAAGGTTAGATACAAAAAGGTTTCAAATTATCTATTTTACATATTTAATGATAAGAATAGATATTATTTGGTATCAATATTATTCGCTGAGTTAACAAAACTGAAGGTATTACAAAACCGAGATGTAAATATTCAAAACAGTCGCGTCGTATTGTAGATTATCTCATGCCCTCCTATTTGTTTTTTTCTTATGATTACACCCAAATTACTCTCTTTCACAGCATATTCTCTTCATGGTTAGCTTTACTATAAAATTTGGCCTTGATTTCTTATTACAATTGATTTGTTTCTTTGATAAGTTTGCA
Source organism: Microvelia longipes (assembly GCA_018340805.1). Lineage (NCBI taxonomy): Eukaryota > Metazoa > Arthropoda > Insecta > Hemiptera > Veliidae > Microvelia > Microvelia longipes. The sequence goes on along the minus strand of JACMZG010001908.1, from coordinate 30,326,861 downwards.
TTAAGGTAACTTTGTTCTCTGGTAATTTTATGGCCTGTAAGACCTTGTAATTTTAGCTGCTAATTACAGCCAATTTATTTCAGTAAATGTTAGTTAAGCCAAGATTTACTAGTAAATTTTGCTGATTCATGCTCATCTTTTATTTTGATCTACTTATCTGAAAGTTTGTTTAAACAGACTTATCACTCCAGAGTACTTAGATAATTATTTCTTTAAATGCAAGAAAAGGATATAATACCTAAGTTAGTGATAGTAATCAGGGAGGGATGATAAATTATATAGCAAGTCGGCCACGTTGTTAGGCTCGTATTGCTAACTCCCTTTGATAGAAAATAGTGTTCTACTTATAAGCCCTAGTGCAGGCATTTTGTGTCTCATCCACATAAGAGCTGTTGCTTTACTATAAGTTTCACTATTACTATAGCTTTCACTAGAAACAAAATTCCCAGTTAGCTTAAACCCAACAAATTCATTTAGGATTAGGGATCTTTTACAAGTACCTGACATTGCACAGGCTCGTAACCTGTGGCTTAACGCCCCTTTTGAAGAACGGCATATCGGAAAGGATTTCCCCTCCATCCTGGCACTTAAAAAAATCCATCTTGCCCTTCCATGAGCCCAACTTCTTAAGCTCATTTTTTTGGAACTTTGCTGTAAAACAAATAATCAAAGATATTTTTACACAAATGCTTTGAAAAAAGTAAATGTGCACTAAACTTCTCTAACTGGTTACACTGTGAAAACAAAGAACTTTTAAGAAAGGTTTAATTGTTACTTCTTTGACTCTAAGCTTTGTGTGAATACCATTATTAGACTGATAGTTTACGTATTTTCTTGGATTCGTTTTGTTGATTTCAACTTAAAACATTGTGTACTGCTATGTGAATGTAACCAATTATAGGTAAATTTGTTGTCTAACTTGTTAACTTAATAACAATTGCGGTATACACAATCTAATCAAGTGATAATAAGAAATATGGTCTTAGTCGGTGATATTCCTTATTTATATGGTAGATTAACGGTGATATTCCTTATTTATATTTTTTACTTATGATCTATGGTATTATCACATTTTTACTTTTCCTTACCTTCTTTTACAGAAGGTATATAGAGGAAAAGTATTGGTTTCACCCAAAAAATTTTAACCCGATATTTCACTTGAATTATCCGTTTTAGGTGTTTTTAGGACCATCTTTCTGCTAGATGTCTGTCTGTGTGTGTGTCCGTGTCATGCATAACCCCCACTGATAGTTGAAACTTGGTACAAAAATCAGTCTTTGGGTCTAGTTGTGCTGTCCGGAATATCAAAATTTTATGTCACCATTAACCCTATTTGCTTAGTCAGCAAAAATTTAAAATAATCGTAAAAAATCGAAAAATGGCCTGATGAACTTGAAATTTGGCAAGAATATACTTCTCAATATGACAAACAAATCTCCTAAATTTCGTGAGGAATCTCCTAACTTTTCCTAGGGTGAGGAAAAGTTCCGAGGTACCCCGTACCCGATTTTTTTCCTTTCTTTTTTAACCAATTTTAAACAATGAAAAACATTTTTTTAAGTCTCTTTTCTGTCTTTTTGTTCTATTTTGTTCATAATAATATCATCTTATATTTATTTCAAATTTTGTATATTAGAATACTAAATCATTTAAAGAATCTATTAGTGTTCTACAATATCATATTTCAGTACAGTAAATTTTTATTTTCAACTCTATTTCCAATGTAACTTTATTATAATTATATTATTAAAAGGAAATCCCTTAGTTCTTAAAATTGTCTGTTAAAAAATTATAGTTAAAATTGTCAAATTGTTCCTAAGAAACATTATGTTGTGGTTATAATTATCTTTCCAGATTTCTTTTTTCTAAATGTTATGTTTTTTCTATTTTAAATTTTATTTTAGTTTTTATTTTATTGCATTTTTTCTCCTTTTGAGATGCCTTTATATGTTGTAATTTTTTGTTATTGGACACTCGTGTCCGTATATCTAAATAAATAAATACGGTAATGCTAAAGTGATGTAAAAATGAGAGGTTGGCGTTGAGACAGTGTTTCAACTCTTAACTTTTTCTTTATGGGTGAGATGGAGCAGCTTTCAATCAAAGGGGAATCTAGTTCAACTACTATGCCGCAAGTCAGCACCACTTGTTCCTCTATCCTGCTGTGTTGATTTATATCTGTTGCTAAGCAACTGTCTACAAAGAGTGCCATTTTTACGTTTGTAAACATTTCTAAACCCCTCTTAAGGACTTTTTACCTTTGGCCTTTTGTACAAAAAATTTAGCCCAGGCTTTCAAATAGGAGCAGCTTGTTTTCAAAAATAGGTCTTTATTGCTGAAAAGGATATGTGCCGTATTAGAGGTAATTAATGTTAATTTTGGATGTCCTATCCTATACTTATGAACCTAAAAAGTCGGAAAAATTTAAATATTTACTGGAGCTTCCAGAAAAAACACCATTATAGAATCTGTGGCAAAGCTGAAACCGTAACATCCGGTTAAAAAATAATATCTATATAAAGTAAACTTTTATACTAGGCACTATATACATGAAGTGAAAAAAAGCTGCTTGAACAGGTTGTTATAGCAGGTGAAAATTAAAATGATGGAGGGATATGTAGAGCTGCAATGCGCCTATTTGGAGGAACTAAAAGTGACAGAATTTGCTCAGGGTCGTGTGAAGGGTGGGATTCAGAACACTGTCTCTATGCTGACCCTTCATTTTTACATCACTTTAGGTAATGTTAATCTTGCCGCCCAGGATTCTTATAAAAAATAATGTGTGGGTTTCTTATTTATTTACTATACTTTTTGGTGTGGTTTTGTACTGAGTAAGTTCGCTTTGTTAACTTTGATCTTACCACTGATCCTTCAAATAGTGCCAGTTTCATTACATTATTTTCTATATCATGAATATAATTAAAATCAAAACACTGTTTTTAACCTCTATTGATAATTTGAGCTATTTAGTGTGTTCAAAGGTTTTTGCATAGATAAATTTAAATCGCCTCGCTCAATAAGAAATTGCCAATTTAGAATAATATATTTTCCCTTAAAATAAAAATAGTAACCTAGAATAATGAACTGTCTCTTAAAATAAAAAGTGCCCCTTTTAAGATAAATTGTCCTCTAAGATAAAATCATCCCCTCATATAAAAAATCATTTCCTAAAATAATAAATTGCCTCCTTGTTTTAAAAAAAATATACATTCAGAGTAATAAATCATCCCTTAAAATATAAATCGTAATCTAGAATAATAAACTGACTTTTAGGATAGCAATCGCTCTCTGAAACAATAGTTGCCCTCAGGTTGATTAAATGCATCTAGAATAATAAATCCTAGACGACCTTTTTTTAGAAAAAATGTCCCCCTGTATGTTAATGTTTTTAATAATTTACTAATACTTTTTTAATAGCAGGTTAACAAATAGTGCCAGTGTTAAATGTTTATTCTGCTTTCTTCAACTACTAATATCTGTAATCATGGGTATAGCCATGATAATGGGATACTTGGTTAACATGATTTTCATTAACGTTATCTAATGGAAACTAAAATTCCATGTATAAAAAATCAATCCAATGAATTCCTTATAAAAATCGAAATAATCTGCCAAGCATGGCGAAAGCTTTAATGCTTATTTAATCTTATTTCATTACAGTTAAATTTACAATTTAACTACTGTCTATCGTTTAGTTTAAAAATCTTGACAGGTCAGTTTAGACATCACAGATTCTTAAGAAAAAAAATCCCTGCAAGTAGGGAGCGGGAAAAAACTATGTAAACAAATCAGGTTATTTCACCAGTATTTTCTTCGCCATGTTTTTTTACATTTTTTTGTGTGAAGTTTTATTTTAAAATATCATTCTTAAGATTAATTTAGTAGTTTTCAAAACAATGTAATCAAAAGAAGAACCACAAACAAAGTGAACGATTGTCGGGAAGAAGGTTTATTCCTACAGCGGTTATTGTGGTAAGGATTTTTTTCTCTTTTTAAGTGAGAGGTTGGCAGCGGCTTCTCTGATTGGTCAATCCCCAAAATGCTTATGACCTTGGGGATTTTTAAACTAAACAATAGACTGTAATCATGACTGTAGAAGTTATTTACTCTTAAATTTTTTATTTAAAACTCTTTATCTAGAATTAATGTCTTAACATTTTTATTCTAATTGTTATTAGATATATATTAGATATAATTGTTATAGATTCTAATTATCTGGATTTTATCTAGATATCAGGATATCTGGTTTAGTTTGAATATTTAGGGAAATTTACATAGAAATTATATTCTAAAAGAATTGGAGGGATTAGTTCGTTTTCATACTAATTAGTTTGGTTATGAAGTTGTAGTGTTGTAGTAATTAGTTCTACAAGTTGTCAATAGAATGCGCCCCTATATAAGTTTGACTTGTTAACTCTCTCATTGACCTTCATTTTCTCATTAAATTTATCTTTTAAAAATCTATTTTCAAGATTTAGTTTTGCATTTGAATTAGATATTTAATCGCATGATCATTACAACCATTTTATTTCTTTTCTAGTTATTATTTCTTACAGCGTCTTTAGAAAATATAAAGCTTGTGCTATACGTCACGCAAAATAACTAGAGCTTTTTTGTGACTATTTAGTTAAATTTTGCTCCACGGATTAAGGGGTATGATTGGTTGACTCTCGGATTGCTCTGCGCCAATTATACTTTAATAAATTACTTTTATGTTTACAGAAAGCCCTTGTAAACATGGATTGAATGTTTTGTCAATGTCAATAAACCCTCATTGACTCTATCATCGCTGACTCATATAACCGTGTTAATGACGTCACAAAAACTTGGGTCTCAATAGGATTCCTATCTTGCCAACGATAATATTTGTGTTAAGTTTGATTTTTCGTGATTAAGAACCCTAGAATAGGTAAAGGATAGAATCGTTTATTCTAGGGTTCTTAATCACGAAAAATCAAACTTAACACAAAAATTATCGTTGGGAAGATAGGAATCCTATTGAGACCTAAGTTTTTGTGACGTCATTAACTCGGTTATATGAGTCAGCTATATTTTTTACAAAAAAATGTAAAATTGAGTCAACATTTTTCGCCGAGTAGAGGAAACATTTCTACCAGGCGAAAATTTAAATTTACTGGGTATTCTCAACGGTTTTATCGACTATTTTTCCGGTCGTATCAACATCGGTCCGGCTTTATTATATTCAACGCTTCAAAAATACATTTTTTTGGACGCTGAATCGATGTTGATACAAATCTAAGTAAACGAAAGTCAATACAACCGTTGTTAATAACCAGTAAATTTAAAATACGGTCGGTTAACAACATCTAGTAGGAGTTTTTTGGGGCTCTGGGTAGAATTAAACTAGTCCGAAATCAATTAAAATACTTAAATTACTGAAACGCGAGTGCCTGAGTTTCAATTTTGGCCCCAGACATAATTTATTATTGATATATTTACACTTTATAAGGTTATAACTCCAAAATAATTCTGGTGTGAAGGTCCGTAAAGCCGAGCAAATTTCTTTTAGAATACTTTTTTTCTTACTCACCAGTCCAGGTTTTGCGTTTTTATGGTGGGAAAAGTAGCACTTCTACTTGCTTCCTAATTATTTTGTACTTTTCAAAGGAAATGCGGAAAATAGTATGAACTGAACTTTGTATGAGTGCCATAAATGTTTTGAAATGTTAAAAGAAAAAAAGGTGAACTTTTTGTTATAGTCAGACCGAGATAATTTTTGTTAATGTTTAATTATTTTATTCTTAGTTAGCTTTTTTAAATCTTGTATAATGTTCGTGTTTCTATTTCAGTGAATGATTGTGATAAGTATTTTTAAAATTTATATTTAAAAGCCTGTATTAAAAATCTATATGCAAAATATTTCGTAGTTTTTATTCCTGTATATAATGTGAGTTTAATTTTCCGTAGCTTATAGCCTTAAGGTTTTAGTGTTTTTCCCTGTAATTCTGTCGTAGAAAATTTTATTTATATGTAATTTTTTAAGGTCATCTCTGTTTTTTATACTGACCCTTGTCACTACAGAAGTCTGGTGTTCGCATCTCAGGTTACGCTCTATGTTTATGTAATATTTTTCCAATAAATTATCCCTAACATTGGATTATACTTAGAGGGTAACGGTTGCAACCACAACCTGTGGCGTTTCTCTCAGGTTATCCTTGATAATATATGACTTTTTCTTTTTATTATTAATAATAATAATAATTTGTCTATTATTTTTTTAATAATAATAATAATAATTTCCGGTTATTTTTCTTAATGTTTCCGCTGGATTAAGGGAGGTCTAAGTCAAGCACTTTTATTATTAATTTGTATTTTATAACTTATACTTTTTTAAGTTTATATCCATTATTATATTTGTACTTATTAGTACACTATTATTATGAAACTATTTTTAACTTAACTTTTATACAATAATAATACTATGTGAGTCGTATTTATATGCACAGCTTTTCGAAGAAGAATATATAACTTTTGAGGCAGATCTAATAGCTTTATAATTTCGTGTAGGGACTTAATTATAATTATTCTTAATAATAATAATTATTATTATTAGAATTATTATTATTATTATGTAATTCTTTAGTATAAAATTTAATTTATTCCCATAAAACTTAAGTGGAACAATCGTCTCTGTGTTCGATACAAAAACCTTCGTAAGAAATAAAATCTCATATACACGTGCTAAATTAAGTGTGTAATGTAAGTTTGTTTTTATTTATAATATTAATACCTCTTAAATCCTTGATAATTTAATTTTTAGCTCGTATGAATATAAAAACTGACGAGACTTCGGAATTAATAGAAAATCAAGTCGGATGAGGTTAAAAATAAAATGTAGGCTATTTATACCTAGAAATAAAATAAAATTACTTAATAAACTATAAATAAATTATTTGTCTTGAATTGACGTGATTAGATCGGAATTATGTTGTCTGGGTTATTACCTAATGGAGCCAATCATCTTAACAGCAATTTAAAATATAAAAAATTAAGCTTAGAAAATAAGCGGTGTATTCAGCACACGCGATGACAATTTTCAATACATCCAACAACGTACAAAAACACATTTTTTTGGAATTGGAACTCTGACTTGTTGTTTGCGATTAATTTCTTTTACAAAATTGATTATTATCTGCCCACGTAAAATTCACGAATGAGTTTGTAGGTTAGCGATCGTTAGTCAATTTGTTCTCGTGGTATTATTGTTGGAATCAGTAAGTTAATACGTCAAGGCGGTAGTCGTCAGGGAATAATTAATTTAAATACTAAAATTTTCGAAACAGCTATACAAATAACTTTGTGTAGCTTGTATAGTTAAATTATATGAAACGATTTATACAATTTTAATTTTAAATTTTAATTTTATATCGTTAATTTTTTAATTTAATAAAACATTTTTATTTTGAACTAGCAGTGATACCCGAGCAACAAATTATTAATTATTCCTTTGAGGTCTACAAAAAAATAGAAGTTGTTAACAGCTGTTACAGCAAGAAAACTCTTTGATTAAGATGTTTTTGTCTGTCGACTTGGCGATTCTCAATCCGTGCTTTATGATTGCTTGGTAAGTTCCTTGTTTCGATAAGTTGACAATCTGAATGGAATCTTTAAATCGTGTTTTAGCTTTTAATGATAATACGAATACAATAATATTCTTAACAAAGTAGGCCATGAATTAAACAATTCATTAAATGCCTATTTATTATTTTAGAAAACATAATAGTATTATTTAAGAAATATAAATATTATTATTTATATTACTTTAGACATAAATGGTGTTCATTGTGATCAGTCAGGTATAATTGAAAGTTAGGTCAAGATCCATCGTTAAGATTCAATCTGTTAGCTTTGATCATTTTTATACACACAACTACAATTATTTTAGAAAAGATCGCAAGACACATAAACTGTGTTCTGACCTATGAAGATTCTAAGTTTAATGTTTAGTCAAGCTCTATCAATTTAATTCCTAGATATACTCTTAAGACTTAACTTTGATTTCCTTACACTAACTCCCTATTGTTATTTGAGAACGGATTTCGAGGAATCGTAAAGTATGTTCATTCAGAACCATGAGTAGTCTGAGTTTAAAGTTTAGTTAAGATGCATCAATTAGATTCTGATCCTTAAGCATCTAAAACTTAGACAAAGAAGAAGCGCAAGTGAAGTATACAGATTAATAAAACACCCAAGTCTCTCCACATATAATATTTATTGACAGAGCAGCTTTCAACCTTTCGGTCATCATCAGTGCCGTGAACAATGAAAAAATACTTATGGTGCTCCAAAAATACACAAGCCAGGACCTAATCTCAGTATAAGACCCGTTGTTTCGTTTTGTTCTAGCCCGGTTGAAGAACTTGCAATTTTGTAAAAAACATTTTTAGATCTAACTCACTTTTTGGCCATGATGCAGTAAAAATAGTTTAGATTTTATAAATTCAGTGAAGACATTATTTGTGCCACCTGATGCTTTGCTCGTTTCTTTTTGATGTCTGCGATCTTTTTACTAGTATATCTCCTAAAATAGCTCTTAAGCTGATGATAGTTATACTTAGAAAGCATTCTAGTGATAAGATCAAGAACGCTGAACTAATAAGTCTTATAGAACTAGTTTTGAGGCAGAACTATTTCCAGTTTCAGAATAAGTTTTATGAAGCTATTGGAGGCTTAGCTATGGTAGTCCTATATCGCCCTTATGTGCCGAAGTGTTTATGCTTCCAGCCTTGAATACGTGTTAAATCGTATTAACCCCTTGTTAAAACATCTCTGCTGGAAGAGGTATGTAGACGACATTTACTGCATATGGAAAGGGAGTAGAGAGGATTTAGATAGGTTTCTTGTTTATCTTAATAACTGTATGAAGCGCATTAAATTTACATGTGAGATAGAATCTGACAAACGACTTAATTTTTTAGATCTCACTGTAATACGTAATGATCATATCCAATCGTTTGAGATATACAGAAGCCTACAACAACAGATTCTATTATTCCAGCCTCATCATTCCACCCTTGGTCCCAAAAGTTGGCTTCATTTCATTTTCTTGTTAATCGTTTGCTAAGAGTACCTATGACTCCCGAAGCTTTAATAAGGAAAGGAATACTATTATAGTATTGCCGAGCTAATGGTTACACAATAAGGGTAGTTGACAAGATTATAGAAAAGAAAGCAACGTAAGGAAATAATAAATAGAATCTACAGTAATCCTGACCAGCTTCTTCAATTCGTTGGTGCACTATACCTTTACATTGGCCCTTCGTCCGAAAAATTGCTAGAGTGTTGAGAAATCAAGGATATAACACCGCTTTTCAATCTTCTGGATCCTTGAGAAGTATTGTATCTAAGCCAAAGGACGTACGCATACTCTAGACAAAGTGGGGTATATTTAATGAAATGTAGCGTTTGTGATGCATCGTACATCGCCAATCAGGAAGAAAAATAGGTGAGAGGGCATTAGAGACCTGAAGGGACCGGACAGTCGGTTTTACGATCATCTAAAAGAAAAAGGCCATGAATAACAACACTCATGAAATAGCTTTGCTACATGAAGTTAGAAAGGGTCCGAAACTTACGTTTTTAGAAGCTCTTGAAATTAAAAGGAATAACGCCCTGTTTGGGCCCTTATCGCTGAACGCAGAGGAGAGGGAGGCTCTTCAGTTCTACTAGATGAACTAAAAAAATAAAGACACCAGTCCGATTTGTCAAGCTAACACAGTGACTCCTTACTACCTTTATACATCGTTCGCCGGTTTGTTTTTAATTTTTTCTGTTGACTTATTGTATGTTTTTAGTTTATTTTTGCCATATTTATTTACTCTTCTTATTTTACTAGATGTAGTCATTGATTTATTTTTTCATTGTTCACGGCACTGATGATGACCGAAAGGTTGAAAGCTGGCTCTGTCAATAAATATTATATGTGGAGAGACTTGGGTGTTTTATTAACATCTAAAACTTATTTTTTGCAGTAATCCCCTATTTTTATATGTGAAGGAATTTCGTTGAGACATATAATGTGGTCAATATTACCTATGAGTCATCTAAGTGTAGAGCTAAGTCAAGATCCATCGATTAGATTCCAATCTGTAAGCACTTAAAATTTTGTGTTGCACTAAACCCATATTATTTTTAAACGGATTCCGATTACACTTAAAAGATAACTACTCAGACCTATGAACATTCTAAGTTTAAAGTTTAGTCAAGATCTATCCTCTATTCCCAGCTGTAAACACTTAAATAAATCTCCTACTGTTATTTTAGCACTGATTAAGATCTGACAAAAACTGGTAAAAAGTCCTATAAAATGAGTGTCTTTGTATAAAAATCGGATAATTACAGTTGTTATAACTTAAGTTATGACATTTGTTAAATGGCCGAAAAATGGGCAAAAAGGCAATATCTTTTTTTCAAAGATATGCATATAAATATGTATAAAATTTCGCGAAACCGATTTGGGTACCTCAAATATGTCATGGTCCGAGATTCGACTCTTTCCACGACGCCTATCCTATTAGCAAAATATCCTTTTAAACAGGAAATTTTCTGAACTAAAATTTTTCCTAAAGAGGCTAAATGTGATTCCAACTCCTCGTACGCGTATTTATCTAATAATAATTCAAGAAAACAACGTAGTAAAGTTATTCGGAACGTTTCAACGTAGAAATGTTTTAAAGTTATTTGTTGCCATTTTACGGTCTATACGGGATGATAGTCTCCGAAGCTACAATAACTTTGAGAAACTTATTGTTAAATATTTATTCAATCCTAAAAAATAAGAAGCAGCTTATTGTTCTATAATTATTCAGAGACGGAAAACAAAAAGACAGGCGCCTGATGCGGTCTCCGATAGCTAATTAGTAAAAACAGGATGAGGTTTTGCAGGAGGTTTGCATCAGATTTCAAAGTTGCATGTCAGTGAGTTGCATATAATGCAGATGGTCACCCGATACTTCTGCCTCTGAAAGTGCGTGAGTTCGTTAAACTGCAAGTAAAAATGCCTTAAAAGGGTTTCAGTATGGACTATAATATGATACCTTTATTCATCAGACAAATTGATTATAAGCCTGCCGTACTTTAACTTATTAGCACAAATAAAGTTATCCCCATTAGTAAGTTATCTCCTTGTTATTACGTAAGTGCAAATATGAAAATTTGGTAAAAAATATAAGCATGGTTACACCATTGGTAACATTTTGACGGCTTCGCCTTTTCATAACCATTTCCATGGTCATTCATTCAATTATTTCATTATAATCCTTTTAAAAGTACCCCAGATTTTAAAAATTAAAATTCCAACTAAAAAAAAAAAAAACTGACCAAAAAGAATGATTATCTCTGTAATAAAACCTCCTCATTTTATGTGTTCCACGATGATTGATTTTTATAGTCCAGGAGCTATAAAACAATATGACTAAACAAATATGACTCATTTTCTATTACTTCAATCCAATTTTTTTGAAAATAGACCTTAAATTATGAAGAAAAAACATAGTCTGTCTATGCAGAGTGGGACCCCTTATAAGATTGCGCTTGCTCAAAATTTTAGCCCAAGGGATAGGCAGATTATACTTTTCCTTTACAATTTAAGGTATATTTTCAGAATAATTTGGTTTGAAGTAATACAAAATGAGTCACATTTTTAAGGCCCGGCTCTTAGACTATTATAATGAGGAGCTCAATAATCATTAAATTTTATTATTTTAGAAAAAGAAAATAAATCAATAAATTAAAATAAAGTTAAATTAAATTTAAAAATTAAGGATATAAAATTAAACTTTTAAATTAAAATAGTGTGAATTTTATACAATTATAAAGCTACAAAAAATTGTTTGTATAGCAGTTTCAAAACTTTTGTTAGTATTTATTAATTTTGCCCTGGCGACTACCGCTTTGACGTAATAAATTACTGAATCTAACAATAATGCCACGAGAACAAATTGACTAACGATCGTTAAGTCTGTTTTTGCCATCGACGGCAATATATGTTCCAAAGGATCTTTAATAATAAATACGAACTATATCCATTCTACCATCCTTTTGTAAAACATGAGGTTGCTGGCCTGTTGACCGCCACGCAGGCCCCCGCTCATCCCTGTGGCCGCTTCGCGGCTATATAGTTGTTGTTCTATATTAGTTCGTTACTATTACTAGTTTAAATAAGTGGAACACAGCTACGATATAAAAGAATTTTCAAATGTATTGGTAAAAAAATGTGATTTGTTCACATTATTTTATATATATATATATATATGTCAAACAATAAAATCGGAAATAATACCTATGATAAAATGTAAATTCCTATTTTTGTTAATCATGTATAGTAGTACATTAGTAAAAAAATTCAGCCCGAACTAAATACTTTTTGATGATTTGTGATCTTTTGAAATGTTTGTGGAGACATTATTGTGGTTTAGTGACGTCACACATATTTCAGAAACAGTAGGGTCGGGACATTAACAAGATTAATTTATTGAACGTTTTCATGATTTTTTTCAAAATGAAATACATTGACTACTATAGCTAAATTATACATTTACTATGTACTATAATGGATTATGAAAAATAACAAGGAAAGAAATGTATTAATTATTTGAGACTGCCGGAGAGTGAAAGAGTTAAGAATATTATTTACGTATATAAGATAAGAGAATCTGTATTATTCGTAATTCTTTAAACTTTTATATCTCAATACTTTTAATTTGTTTATTCATTTATTTATACTTAGCAAAAAAAATTTTCCTTTGTCTTGTTTGTACTTAAGTTCAAACATAGTTATATTTTTTGAGGATCAAGCTTATTTATCGCCTCACATACATCTTTTGTAAATAGAATGCATTTGTTGCTAACTGTGTGTCAATAGAAGCCTCATCATCTCACAATTATAAATGCATATTATTCCAACATCATACAATGTATGTTTTATATCACTAGGTCAATATTTCACAATAATACAGCTCATTATCAACCACAACAACACTGATAAGATAAATCAAATTTAAACTCACATTTTAATTTTTTATGGGGCTGAAAAATAAGAACATTGATTTTTATTTGGAACTGTATGACAGTTTGCGAAACTGTAAACGAAAGTAATGTTTCAAATACATAGTTGGTCAACTAAAATTGCTTAAAAATATTTGCTATATCTATGTGTTGCCCAATTAAATGAATTATGTTTTATTTAACAAATTTAATATTACCAATAAAATAACTTCTATGTCGTTAATTATGGTTAGTAATATATTTTTAACAAATTGTTAAAAGGTTTTCTTTATTAATTTTGTATATTTTTTGGAATAATTACTGAGTAGATTGAAAAGTTGCGACAAAATATACTCTGTACTGTACTGTAATATACTCAAATTTTTACTTTTCCTCATTTATACCGTAGGTATAATAGAAAAGTATTGTGTTTGAACTAAAAATAAAAAAATCTATAAAAATAGTGTATAAAGTTTTATAAAATGTGTTTAAAAACTATCTCCTTCCTTCATAACATCAATCTAAATTAGCTCGTTTTTTCTTTGTAAATTCGCTAGATGTGCTAATACCAAGTATGCAAAACAAAATCCGATAGTGAAATGTCACCGGAATTATCCGTTTTAGTTGTTTTAAGGCCTCCTTAGTGATCATCCATCACATTAGTTGTGTTATCTGAAAAATATTTTGTATGACGTCATAAACTCGCTATAATGTCTCAGAAAAAATTTCGAAAAATTAAAACGAGGACAAATTTTGCGATTTATTTGATATTAGGCATGAGTAGCCTTATATGAAAAAAAATATTTGCCAAGTTTCATCTCAATTTCAACATTGGTCAATTTTTATTGTATGACTCGTGCGTACTTTGTTTAAAAAATGGTTAAAAATATAATCAAAGTAGTACCTTTACGTAGTTTGGGTTTCGTTTCAGCACAAGTATATCCATGATTTTTGTTAGTACATAAAGTTAAGCAGCATTGAGCGTGGTCAGTTCCTAGAAAGGTGACTGCTGGGAATGTAACGGATGTGTTTTTCTATCTCAGGACAAGAAAAGGGAGTTCGAAGACGTGTTGCAGTATAAATTTAACGACTTGTACAGTCTGAGATGAGCAAAGCGATAGAGAATTCGATGCGATGAGGAAAAGTTTCGAAGTAACTAGTACCCAATTTTCTATATTAATTTTGTATATTTTTTTAAATATATATACTAAGTAGAATAAAAAATTGTAAAGAAAATGAAAAGTTTTTCATTTATACTGTAGGTATATTGTAAAAGTATTGTGTGTGCTCTAAAAGTAAGAAAGTTTTATATAAAAATAATGTGATATATTTTATATTACTTTTTAAAAACTACTTCGGCCTTTTGGGTTTTTAGCTCGTTTTTCCTTTGTAAATTCGCTTAAAATGCCAATACTAAGTTAGCAGTCATTTCTAATGACACTTTGTTATATAAGTGCCTGTGCTTGTAACTCATATGTAAAAAACATTTATATTCCATATTTCAACCTTTCATACTATGTCAAGCTGTTGACACATAAATTGACACCTGTACGAAACCTTACAGTATGTCATCGTTTATTTATTTTCTAACCAATATATACTACCCACGGAGTGCATATTATCGATTTTAACTCGACATCTAGGGTTTCTTTTGACATTATAAATTATTACAAAAAATAGAATTTGCATTCACTTATTATCGAAGTCAACAACAAGATTGAGGAATATTTGTTGTGAGGCTTCACCGGCAAAACGAGTGTTGAATTCGCAAAACTTATTTAGACAGCAAATATAAATAAATAAATAAATAAATAATATATATATATATATATATATATATATATATATATATATATATATATATATATATATATATATTATATATATATAATTATTCTTTATCACACCATAATTTGCTGTCGCTTTCTTCGGATCGGAATAAAACTTGGTATACAACCTTATTAATTGCTTCTAAGCTCTATTGTTTACTTAACGTTTATGACGCAATTACCCTTTAGCCAAATTTAAAAAAACCTTAAAAAATTGTCTGGTCGCGATGAAATTACAAACATATGTGTAGTAAACAAACTTTTGAAGTTAGTTTACTACACATGTACATTTTTTATCTGCATTTGTTCCGATTTTATAGATTGTCATGTTAAAAAAATATGTAAAAAAAAACATGTTTTGTTTTTTTACATATTAAATGCATTTGGAAATTCGCTTAAAGCGTGGCAATATGCCACTTAAATAAATTTATGTATAAAATGTATGTACGTTGCGTTATAGAACTTCCCCCGCCAGAGGGCCGAAGGCCTGTTCTTTTTATCCAGACTTGTATGTTTTTGCTTTCATTAGGCAAGAGAAACATAGCAGTATTTTGCAGTTTTTGTTGCGTTAATACCTCTCATTAATTTACTCATCTTCCTTATGTCATATTTATTTGAGTAAACCTTTCTTCTCGTTTTTATTTTAACGCTCTCTTTTAACTACTAGTTTTTACGTATTTTATTTTTAAAATTTTGCAATTTTTTTAAATTCTCCATAATTATATTGATTATTTTTATTTTATTTTTTTTAACTGTATATTTTTCGCGTTTTAACAAAAATTAAAGATTTGTTTTCTTTTTTTTCTTTTGTTATTATGTTATTCTTTTAGTTTCATGTTATTGTGAAAGTATTGGTTAGTCGTATATAACCCCTCCTTAGTAATCAGGGAGTCTAGATGCCAGATGTCACAGCCAACATATCCTCTATATATTTTCTGGGTCTATTCGTGTATTTATATTCTCTCTATTATTATTTCTTAACACCTTTCATTAATTCACTCCTCTTCCTCATGTCATTTTGATTTTATGTAGACCGTTCTAGTCGTTTTTATTTAAACTGTGCTCTTTAAAAATTTTGCAATTTTCTAAATTATTAATTGGCTAAAAATTTATATAATTGTTTACAAAATTTAATGCTTTACTGGCTAATAGTCTTTCTATCACATGGTATAATTAGGTAATATCTATTAACTTGAAGATTTAGATCTTTCGATAGTAACCGCGTCAATGTAGATGAAGAATACGACGTTTCGCGTCCAGTGTAGGAGGCATCTTCAGGGCTATAGGACATCATGGATAAAAAGCACAATGCTCTACAAAACTGAACAGTTCAGTTTTGTAGAGCATTGTGTTTTTATCCATGATCCCTACATCTCTGAAAATACCTCCCACAGTGGAAGCGAAACGTTTGGTTCTCCATCTACATTAACAAGGCCACCACCGGAAGACCTAAATCTTCATGACTATAACCGTGGAAGCCTACGCAGTTTAATATCTATTAACTTGGCTGATATTACTTACCGAGGTATATAATCTATACAAATAATAGGATTTGTAATCTCCTCAAAATTTCGGCTTATGCCAAGATCGTTTGATTGAAAAAAGACTCCAAAAGTTTTTGATACGGCCCCGAAGACGCTTTGTAGCGCTGCGGAGTCGATGGTGGTCCTGAAGAGGACCGTTTGGACCGTGTGTGTTTTAAATTCGGAGCCCATCTCGTAAAGAGAGGCTACTGGAGTATATGCCTGGGACTGTGCCAATCTCCCTAGTGGGAAGGCTACAGTCACCTAGATCTAGTTTACCTGCGGTGTACTTCTGGTTGGAAAACTTAATAGCACACTCCAACCAGCAGCTACTTGTAGAGTAGGAGAGAACTGAGCTGGCTTGACGATCGAGGTTAGAAGGTTAAGGAGGTTAAGAAGAAAGATAGCCGATTCAGTCATCAAAGCTGTATAAGAAATGTATAGCTTTCTGTACTAAGAAAGCTGCTCCGTTTGACTTTACTTAACAAAGAGATAGAGTTTCAGGTGGCAGCTTAGCAAAAGGAGAGCTAGTCAGCAGAGTTAAAGTTGAGAACTGGCAAGACTTCTTGAGTATTACGGTTGTACTCAGTGGATTTTAAGGTCGGAAAAATAAGACGACTTTTGGTTGAGAAATAAGACAAATTAATCTAGAGAAACGTTGAATATAAATACAATTAAGTTAGAAATGTCCCTATGGAATTTCTTACTTAAGAAATAACCCGGAATCGATGCCCGCGAATTTGATTTCAACATCCGAACTCCAAATAACCCCAATAACCATCATACTCTAAAAAAATTCTTAAAAATTCATAAAAAAATGTACAATATTTATTTGCTTTTTACTTTCTGATGTTTATTATCTTACTTTATTAATTCTTCTTTATGATTATGCTTTTTTGCCCAACATTGTACATATTTTTAACAAATTTATTATGTTTATTTTTTTAACTTAATTTATTAACACATTAAAACATTTGAAGTAAAATTGTTTAAAAAGTTTCCACTACAAAATTGTTTTATACGTTTTATCATTATTCTACTGCATAATATATCTCTATTTAATTTTATATTATATTTTTTCCCAGTTTTGATACATTTTTATATGAATTTTATTATCTAGATTGCACATGCCATTACTAGTTGTCATAGCAACTGCTAATTATCGTTATATCTTTAGAAATTATCTATATTAAACATTTTTTGATATAATATAAAAACTTAAATATAATTTAACTGAAATATTTTAATTATTATTTATCTATATTTTTTTTAAGTATGTGACTACATTGTTGGAGATAAAAGTTTATTACCCTTGAAATCTGTAATTGCACATGCACTCCAAACGTTGCAACACTGTATTTATTACAAACGCCTCTGTAATTCATCTTTCGATCAATCTAAATTTATTTTATGACCTTTTACATTTTTGTTAGAGCATTATGTATATTATAAGATTTCTCCTCATAGTTTAGTCATTTTTAGCGAATTTTCATTATGAAAATGACGCTTATGAGGTTGTTCGGATGACGGAAGTTGAGGGTGGAAGTGAGCGGAATCGGTTCCTATTGGCTTCCTGATAACAAAAAATTCTGGCACAGTGGTCCGCATTTCGGGCGAATTTCCTTTGGATGCGTGTTTCCGTGCTTTTTACATTATATAAGTTTACAACTACTAAATAAAAAAATTCCGGCGCGGTGGTCCGCTGTCGGGCGAATTTAATTTAGAATGCGGGTTTCCGTGCTAAACAATCCATTTCTTGCTTATGCAATAGAACCATGCCCATAGCGTGGTTATGGTTCATGCTTTAGAACCTAAGCAGTTACTCAATTTTCAAGCACTGCTCGTAACTCATTTTGTCTGTATTTTCCAAAGGAAATGCGCATAATCATCCAGTTGTTGTACAAAACTATACCTCTAAAATTAGAAGTACGCACTATTATTTGCACTAGTTTAAAGCTTAGTTACTTATCTTTAAGCTTAGTCAGTTATCTTTAAATGTTTTAGCGCATTTCCTTTGGAAAATACAGACAAAATGAGTTACGAGCAGTGCTTGACAATTGAGTAACTGCTTAGGTTCTAAAGCATGAACCGGAACCACGCAATGGGCATGGTTCTTGCATAAGCAAGAAATGGGTTGTTTAGCACGGAAACACGCATTCTAAATGAAATTCGCCCGACAGCGGACCACCGCGCCGGAATTATTTATTTAGTAGTTGTAAACATATATAATATAAAAAGCACGAAAACACACATCCAAAGGAAATTCGCCCGACATGCGGACCACCGCGCCAGAATTATTTTCTAGTTGTAAACATATATTAGGTAAAAAAAACGATAAAAATTATTTTCCCTACTAGGATTTGAACCCAGGAACTCTGGGTTTGAGTGCTCGCATCCAAAGGAAATTCGCCCGACATGCGGACCACCGCGCCAGAATTATTTTCTAGTTGTAAACTTATATTAAGTAAAAAAAACAATAAAAAATTATCGACCCTTCCAGGATGTGAACCCAGGTACTCTGAGTTTAAGTGGTCGTATTGACTCCGGACCACTGGCATTCAACTCATCAGAGGTCCAAAAACATTGAAAACGACACCTTACTCGAAATTTAATTTTTAATGAACGTAATTTTGGTTTTCTATAATTTTTGTGGCTTTTTCGACTTTTTGGTAATTTAAAGTAGTCGTATCGACTTCGGACCAGTTTCATTCGATTCAGCGCCCAAAATTACATAGAAAACGACACCCTACTCGAAATTTATTTTTTATCGACCTAAATTTTGGTTTTTGGTAATTTACAATGGTTTTTTCGATTTTTAGGTCACTTAGAGTGGTCGCATCGACTTCGGACCGGTTTCATTCGATTCAGCGTCTCAAAAATTTAAATATTGACCTTTTCCGCGGCAAAAAATATTAACTCTGAATTTTGAAAATTTCCCTGACTCAGCAAACCGGGTTAATGACGTCACAAAAACCTGGTTTTCAATAGGGTTCGTGAAACGTATCGCGAAACGTATTTTTTTGTCATTAGGGACCTCTGAAACGGATTTGTGTCATGGTCCGAGGTTCGAATTCCGCCATGACGCCTATCCCATTAGCCGAATTTCCAAAGGAAATTCGCTAAAAATATGTGTGTGTGTGTGTATAATGTATGTGTATGTATTTGTTTATTCTTTTATTAAAAGTATTAGCGTCTCAGTCTGAACTATATTTAAAATAAATTAATTAAAATACAGAATTATTTAAGTACACTAAAAATAAATTACTTTTTAAAAATAATTTTTAATCAGCCTTTTAAATAAAAAGCGTAGTTCTGGTAAGTATTTAAATAACTAAATAGAGTTTTTAATCTAACTTTTTATCACAAAAGCAATTATGAAGTGCTTGCGAAGAATATTTTGAATTTTACTGCTTCTGTGTCAACTATGATATTTGTTGGAATAATAAGTTAGATGCTATTTTAGATTGTTTGATTTAATCAAATTTTCAGGGAACCGCATATGTTTTATAGTTCCTTTTCTTTATTTCGTATAACCGCTTTTAATTTTATTATTTCTCATATTACCCATAATTTTATTAAATAACATATTTAATAGGCAATAAAATACAGTTAAAATAACACATTCCTGAGATTTAAGAAAATCAAATTAGTAATTTTATTGAACAGAGCTTACTGTTCATGAAGTAAAAATTAATCTTAATTTACCTTGCACTAATGTAGTCCCTGGAACAAATACTTTTAAAATGTAGGGCACTCTTTTTTATATTAATTATGTAATTTCATTATTTTAATAAGCTTTATAATGAATTTCTTTTATCGGCATTATTATTACCTGATTAATTATGTTATTTAAATGGTAGTTGTGATTTTTTTTAATATTAAATATTAATTATAATCCTATATATCAATGCTGTCAAGGACGTCCAGAAATTCTGGTGTCGGTAGCAATACAAAGTAAATCTGAATTTTATGAAGCAACAAATTAAAACTAAATTATATGTTTGATTATAATTTGTACAGTGGCCCTTCAATAGAGGGCTGGGGGATCCTGGTGTGATCCACGTAACGTAGATCAAATTCCCTTTCTCTCTGGTATATATAATTATATATATATATATATATATATATACCAGGAAAACATTTTAGATGCACGTAAATCCTTAAAAAGAATTGAAAAACGTGGTCCTGGGCTTTCTTTCTATAATAATTATAATAATAATAATATTAATAACAATCTTAAAAAATTATAAATAATATCTAAGTCTAGTAACAAAGAAGTAATAATAAATGTATTTAACATTAAAATAATAAATTAATTTTTAACAGTCGCAAAGGCTTTGGCTTATGCGCGGCTATGTATTGTGTTTGTTTTATATTTGCATCATTATACAAATAGCTTTTTGTTGGGTTATTGCTTTTTTTAATAGCAATAACCCTTTTTAATAAAGTCTGAGCCTAGCCAGAACTTGTAGAGCCAGATTTTGTAGGTCTAAATTTAACATACAAACAACAAACAAATTAGTCTCCCTTCTATAATAAGAATGAATATTTTCTACCACAATTACACTAGATTGCATCCTGTGAATGAATATGAGTATTAGTAATTAATAACAATAGTGAGTGTAAAGAATGAAAATATAATAGGCAAGGCAAGATATTTTATTTGATAAGTTAGATATTATTCGCATTGCTTTTTTCTGCAAAATACAAATTCTTTCTACATTCAGTTCATAGCACCATACGCTAGCAAGGAGTAAGAAGGATCAAATTAAACTATTTTCAATCAATTACAAGAAATAGATGTAGAAGCTTTTGTGGGCATATAAATACATGTACATAATTCCTTGGCTAAATAATCTAAACGTGGCTCCCAAGATAATTTATTGTCTTCTTGAACTCCAAGGAATGTAAATGAATTTACGTCTCTGGACTAAAAATCGAACAAAAGACTTGCAGCTTTCTCATTATTTAATTTTACCCAATTTGCAGAATTTCACCAATGACGTGGATGTTAATACCACGTCATAATCTTCGGCAAAGAGAAACGCAGGTGCTGCTGTAATCCATCGCGTAAGGCTTGTAATTTATATAAATTCAAAACAAAATAGGAACTGAAACAGAACCCTGTCTTACGCCATGGTTAATGTCCAATAATGCGGAAAAATACCACTCAAATCAACGCACTGTTTCCATCCCTTCAAATAAGAAATTATGATGTTAAATGGTTTTTCATTTAATTCGTAAAAAATAAGTTTAACCCGCAAACTCTCTAGCAGCACGCCATCAAAGGCTTTTAAAAATCGAAAAATTAGGCTAAATCTTTTTTTGGAGGTGATAATATTCGAGAAAACAATATACTGAGATGATGTATATTGTATTGATATCTGTTTACTGTCAACTAAGGATTGAAATAGATTTGACGCATGTATCGTGGTGATTTCTGATGAATGGTATTCTGGTTTCAAAATAAACCGTGGGTAAATCTAATTTAGTATTACAAATGCAGTAGTATTTGGTGTATGGAAACAAAAACTCACCAGGATCTTAAAAGATTATTAAATTTGACACTAATATCACAATATCCAGGACATTTTTCATCAAATTTGCCATGCATCATAGGTTTTTGTTAAATAAATTTCTTTCTGTGGTTTTGAAAGGCAATCTATGCTATACGTCAGAGAATAGCTTTTTAAAAATACCGGGATATGGTGATATTAGAAGAAATTTTAATAGTAGTGTTTGATGTAGTTCCAATAAAAGGCTACTACGGTATGTTCTATTTTAATTTTTCAAAAATAGGTTTCAAAATTAACATGATTAGATAAAAGTAATGATGCTAAATTTGTACCCCAAAAGACAATCTGCTAGTTGTAGAGACCGCTTTAAAAAATCTTGGACCATGTTTTTTTTTTTATAAAAGATTTAATCCGAAATGTTCAATACGGGTTCTGATGAATTTCATCGTGAAGAAAGTAATTTTAAAAATAATAGCAGTAAAGTCGGTTTAGAGCCTTTCGGTTTTCAGGCACTCCTGAGGAACCATCTTAGGTGGTAGTTACAACAGTTACGCCTAAAGTGTATATCTAATTGGCGATAATTTATTTAATAAATCTTATATAAACTGAGAACGTAGCCAGGGATGCGAATCTTCTTCCTTCTTGGTGTCAAAGGTCAGTATTATTACTGACCCCAAGGACCTCGTAGACCACGGAGGCGGCTCTGATTTTAAAAATGCCATTATTGTAATTTCCTATATTATATATGTTTATATTTCTAATTTGCTCTTTCTATTAGTACATTCAATTCTGCACTCAAGATAAATTTAAATTTGTTGTTTAACACTGACCTACATTTTGTGAATATGCATTATGGTAATTTTTTTAAATACTGTGAGTGTAATGCCCCCCAACTGTTATCAGACTGTTAATGAATGTGTTGCCAAAATTTCATTAAATCGTCACTTATCTCTGTTTTCGTGTTATGATTTTTTAACTGCTATTGTTTGTTTTTTATTTGAGTTCTTGTATTGAAAATGTTTTAACTTTGTGAAAACAAAGAAGCACATCCATCAGTTTTTCCGGTTTCTCCCTTTCTTTGCCTAGCTAAGTTAGGCATTAAGATTCCTTGGCGAAGAAAAGAGTTATTGAAAATTTATTTTTAATAATGTTTTTCCTTCCATTTTGTGTTGAGTAATGCAACAAAAATCTTAAATGTAACAACTATTAGATTCAATGGTTTGATAAGACTTGTACTCTGGCAAAAAAAATAACCTTAATATTTATTAAAACCTAATAAAGTTTTCAAAGATGAGAACAAAACGTCGGCGACGCGAAATTTAACTCCCTCATTTACGGAGTCTCCCCCGATAGATTTCCATTGCACATTTATTTTGCAAACGAGCGATTAATGTTTAAAATGTTATTTTACCTTTTATATTTTTCATAAAAGTAAACCTTTTCCTACTAATAATGCGATTTCTCTGATTAAGTATTATCTTTATAATATATATATATATATATATATATATATATATATATTTATATATATATATATATATATATATATATATATATATATTATATATATATATATATATATTATATATATATTATAGTTATCTATATATAGTTATTTTGTGTATTATCTTTATATTTAGTATGTTCTTATTTTTCTTTATGGTGGTTACAGAATGGAGGAAGGAAATTCTAGGAGTGGAGAAGATGAGGATACGACTACAGAAGATGAGAGACTTCCCTCCACACAGACTACTCTACCAAGGTATAACTGTTTCCTATATCTGAACAAAGTAGGCTGCTCCTCAATGATCTTAACATTGTCTATTTGATTGTATTGAGGACTGATTTAGATGTTCTTCGAAATTATCAACGAATGACTTTTCAACAACTTTGTACAAACATTATTAGATCTTCCTAGACATCTAAGTTTTTCTAATTTTAGTTGATTGTGATGTGTATACTTCTTAAGATTTATGTTTTAAAGCCTGAAGATGGGCACAGAGTTGGCTGATATATATAGCTACCATTAAGTGATATGCTGTTTTTTATTGTGATATAGAACTATAAGTCATTTTACTCTAGTTATTAAAAATGCCCAAGCTCAATCCAATCGCAATATTTTGGCGGCTTTAATGATTTTTCAAATCTTTGTTATGCCATTATTGCAGGTTAATGACGTGATACACAAATATTTTCGGATAACGACCCTCAGTGGCGTAGCCAGGGTTTAATTTCGGGAGGGGCTGAATGTGTATATATATATATATATATATTATATATATATATATATATATATATATATAATATATATATAAATATATAAATATATATATATATATATATATATATATATTTATATATATATAATATATATATATTATATATATATATATATATATATATATATATATTAATATATATATATATATATATATATATATATATATTTATATATTTCAATTTCAATATATTTTTTTGTATTATATTATGATATTTATATTTATTAAAAATATATGTTATGTAATTTATTATTTTTATATATTTTATAGGGTTTATTTTTTTACACATTTATTGGGGTTTAGGTTATGTAAAAATTTCGGGGGGGCTGAAGCCCCCTCAGCCCCCCCCCCTGGCTACGCCACTGACGACCCTATACCTATAGATTGATTTTTGTAGCTAGTTTTAACTCTCTATAGCGTAAATACACTGGGAGCTACGATGATGATAGACACACACACACATACACACACGCACTTACAGACAGACAATTTTGTGAAAACCACTTAAGGCCTTTAAAACGCTTGAATCGGACAACTCCGGTGATATCCCGGTTTCAAATTTCATTGCAAACACAATGCTTGTCCTATTTATCTACGGTATAATTGAGGGAATGTAAAAATGGTGCGATTTCAGTTTTCCCTAGTTCACTGCCAATTACTTATATGGTGGTCTTAAATAGGATTGCCCCTCCCTTTCGTGAGGTGGCTTTAGAGCCACCTCACGAAAGGGAGGGGGTTAAATAGATCATTAAAATTTTGACCCAATTAAGTTTTTGAAACAAAACATTGCTTCTGTTCTTTATATATTGTTAATGAAATGATCATTGTAAATTTATGCCATGCCTGGAAGACTATTTATCTATAAACTTGTCTAAAATAAAATAATCTAATGAACTTATATTTTACTTACTATGTTAATTTAGTATTTTACTACTTTAACAAACTTAATTTTTAGACTCCTTTGGCAAGGCGTTAAAAGTTGTCGTCACGTTTAAGCGAGCTGGAAACATTAATTCCCAGTTACCAGTTTTTTATGTATGGATGTTAAATTTTTTATTTCTTCGCGTGTATATTTTTATTTTGCATACAATATTTTTCTTATTTATTTGCATAATTATTTCTCACCGTATTAACTAGGTTATTGCTTCTATGGAGTATACATTGTAAAGATACAAGCTAAAAGCTTTGTTTATGATCGTTTTATGTTAACTCACACACAGATATATATAATATATATATATATATATATATATATATATATATTATATATATATATATATATATATATATATATATATATATATATATATATAAGAGTAAGACACACAAATATATATATATATATATATATATATATATTATATATATATATTTGTGTGTCTTACTCTTTATATCTTTAATCATTTATAAAGATAAAAATATACATTAACATATAAAGTGTTAATTATTATGTACCAATATACTAAAGCTGTAAAATCAATGCAAATCTGCAGACGGTGATAGATGCTTTGCTTTGACTCACAAGCTTGTGACTGGGCATGGAGGGTTAAAGGATCCTTTTAGTAAGGGTTGAAAAGACTCTTACTGAGTGTGGCGCTACGACACTCACCTCGCCAGAGACTCACTGCTTCGAAGACTGAAAGTCTGTAATAGTTCAGAAGAGAAGATCAACTATTTTAGAAAAATGTAAAACATATAGTTAAAATACAGGATTTAAGTAAAACTTATTGGATGCAGCAGTTGTAGAAGTGTAGGACGATAACAAAAGTAAAAAGATGAAAAACAAAAAGATAAAAGATCCGTAGAAGGAAATCCAAAAAGGAATTTAAATCTAAAATCGCACTGAGAACATATAACTCTTTATATAAAAAACATATAACATATAAAGATACAAAAAATATACATTGACACGCAGAATATGAAGAAATAAACAATATGCGATGATCAGCTACTAATAAGTGCTTGAAAACGTAAAAGACACAGGCTATGGAAATAAAAGTTAAAAATTAATGTGAAGCTGCAGACGGTAATAGGAAATATGCTTTGCCTCACGGACTTGTTCACGGGCATGGAGGGTTAAAGGATCCTCTTAAAAAGGTCCTATCAGACTGGCATGCCTGTCTGTTTCTTTGTACCAATGTATGTTATCAGCGTTTTTTTGAAGACGCAGTTAAATTGAAGAACTTTCTGACGGACGTGTAAAAAATATACAGCTTTCCAAAATGAAGCTGCTACTCAGCAAGATGACCGCTAGGATTTCAAGTTAAGGCGGGAATTCTAATACTCGAGCAAAACGCGCAGCGAAATGGAGCATATGGTCAATATGCTTCATATCGCTGTAATACCTTTTGTCTAATACCTTCCATACCTTTTCTCTAATTCAATATATTGATGTATTTTTATTTTTATTTTTATTAACGTTTATTATATTTAATTTTATTATAAACACTTTTAACAATCCTTTTAATCACTTTTAATACCTTTTATGGATATGTATCAAAAACTAATTTTAAATAACCAAACATAACCTAACCTACAACCTACCTTCCTACTTACCTATAATGTATGTTTCATATGTTTCAAAAAGAGTTAAACAAGAATACAAAATGAAGCAGCTTCATTTTGGAAAGTGTTGATATTGTTCGGTGAGACCAAAGGGTACTTATACTTTTAGAGGGGGACTACTAGGAGAACCTCTTTTTTAATTTTTAGGCCTTGTTTTTAAAGAAAATCATGGTTTCAATTTTTAGTAACTTTAGTAAGAAAATGTAAAAATAGTTTTATACTATCCGAAGTAGTTCGTTACCTCCCGCGTAAACGTCGTATTCAATAGTACAAAAATTATAAAACATTTAGCTCTTATATAGAAAACAGGAATTATTCAACAATTATTCTTCAAATGAGATTCATGTGGCAAGCGACCTATTGAATTGAGTATTATTATGACGCTCTCATTTGTCTTTAAAGTTTAACATGAATTATAATTGTTACTAAGGAGAATGATAATGCAGTCTTCATTACGTACGAGTTTTATTATATTAATTTATTTCATTAGAGCTTTCGCACAAGCGATGCTTGGCCTCCTCAGTGAATCTAATATCAAGTAAACAAAACCAATTACAAAAATCAAAAAATATACATACCAAACAAGACAAAAACCAATTCAAAACAAATGCAAGTAGATATTAAATAAAAAAATCCATTAAAATTAATTCTTAAATAAATGTAACTATTCGCTGAGCCTTGCACGTTAACACGTGTTGACAGCGGTAGGTAGGTACTAACGCTGTGTGACTTATAGTACTATACGATCTTTAAAATCTGTTTTTTTAAGTTTTGTATTTCCTCTTTCTACGTCTTATTAATAAATCTTTAGAGAAATCCTATAATACAATAATTGAGAATTTGACTACAAAGACCTACTCAATATACTTATAAAATTATTTGTAAAGTCTTCATAAATTATCAAGTTCCGGTAAATGTGAATTTAAATTTTTGGTATATTTTATATTTATTTTCAAAGTGACTAACATTTTCAAAGAAGCAATATACATTTTATTTAGTTTGATTTTAAAATTATATTCAAACCATCATAACTACACTAAATAATAAAACTAATAAATTTATTGGTACACAATGTATTTTTGTTTATATACTCAGCATGCACTGAAACTTTGCCAAAAATATATTGCTGACCCCTCTCATAACTTTTCTTTTGAAGATAACTCAGGATTCTAAAAAAATCTGCACGCCTCCTAAGCTTCTTTTCTTATTTTTTTTTAAGATAAAATTTGTTCCTTTTTTTAAGATAAATACTTCTTTAAATGATCAAGTTAAGTAATAGATGTATATACATCTCAAAATGATATTTATTTGCTGAAAATTTTAAAATTGTCCTTTTTGCATGACTAAAATACAGCTATATATTTGAATAAGATTTAAATAAATTTACATATTATGGAGGGCAGCGTCCTGCTGCCGACTGGAAAATAAGACGGAGCCCCGGTGAGGTGGGTGTGTTTGATTTAATAGGTGATCGACCTGGTGGCATCCAGTTAAATTATTTATTTGTTTTTTTAAGCAATTTTAATTGTTTATCGATTTTTGAAGAGGTGTCATCGGTCTTGTATTTTATGTTTCTATTAATTTTTCTTTGATAAGTTTAAAAAGTGTATAAAATATATTCTCGTTATCGTATACGAAATTATTTCTCTAAAAAATATTGATATTAAATTTCTTATACTTGTGTATTGCAGTTTCTAAAAATATGCTAAATGTCAACTTAGGTCTTTAATTTTTAAGAGTTATTACCTTAACAAAATTTAAGAAATCTAGGGAATCGAATTAAAATGATAAATACATTATGTATGCCTACATAATGTATTTTAGTAATCATTTTCTCAGACCTAAACATAATTGTCTGCAACCTAATTTTGAGTCTCGACCTAAGGGTTAAGAAATGCTGCTACTTTAGAATATCAAAAACATTCATATTTGTTGTTGCCAAGGTCTAGAGTCTGGTTCGTTGTAGGGTGTTAAAACATCGTAATTTACAATATTGAGTAAGCAAAACGTAAACTTTGTTGTTTACTTAGTTACTTTTGCGTGAGTAGAAATTCAGTACCAGAGTATATATCCTTATACGTAAAAGTGATATCTTTTACTTTATTTTTGAAAATTTAAAGATAGACTTATGTATTAATGCTTAAAATATGCTGCAGGTAATGAAGCTAAAACTATAGATTCAAAGCCTAAAAGATTCAAAATTACAATTAATGTCTTTTAATATGATAGGCAAAGAATAAAAGGTGATATATATATATATATATATATATATATATATATATATATATATATATATATATATATATATATATATATATATATATATATATATATATATATATATATATATATATATATATATATATATATATATATATATATATTTGTGTGTGGAGATTTGGGGAATATGACTGGAGGTTCTATTGTACACTTTGCTCCAGGGCATTGTGCACAATACCTACCCTAAGTTGGGAAATTGGGTCCAAATTTAATTTTATCACTCAATGATAGTTTTAAATAATTTAAAATAAAAATTTTCATGTTTTCTACTGTCTTTTAACACCTTTTTCTTTGCTCTATACACTGTATAGAAGTAAAATAATTTTCGAGTACCCAAAAGAACATCTGTTACTTCGAATTTTTATTGGTAAAAAAGCTAATACACTATATGTTAGGTTTATTTATTTTAAAATAGTTCTATAGTCAGTATTAAAATTAGTATTGTCGCATGTCAGGCGAATTTCCTTTGGAATGCGTGTTTCCGTCCTTAACAATCAATTTCTTGCTTAAGGATCCGGTTTATGCTTTATTCGCAAAATTTTGTATTGCACAGCTCACCAAAAGTTAATTACTTCACCAAAATGATGTTCCCTTTACACAAAAACGTTTCATTAATTTATATCTATTATGGTTCAAAATGTAAGAGGGGGGAGGGCATGGTATATTTTTTAAGTTTTAACCAACATTTTTTTACGTTGATAAGACTGAAAAAGAACCCAGCGACTCTCGCATTATGTTTTCAAAGTAATACCTATTTTTATATGATTTTATTTTAAAAGAATACATTGGTGCTTTGGTGTTCATGCTAAAATTGCTAAATCATGCTAAAATTTTAAATTCTCCAAATCTTGATGTACCACACGTATAAATGTTCAACCCGGGTTATAGTTGAATCAATCGGCAGGTTTGTACCGTGTAAGATATTCGATACAAAATCATCTACTAAAACTTGATATTGAACCTGATATCTAATGCCGAATCTTAAATATCTGATACTGTATGTGAAAATTAAATACACAATATACATTCACACGCACATACATTCTTGATATTTCTTATCAAGAATATTTCTTATTCTTTAGTACCTCTGTACAATTAAAATAGAAATGATTATAATGTAAAACAAATAAAAGTTTAAAAAAATTTTATGTCGAGACTTAAAATTAGCCTAAAAGAAACTCAAAGTGGCCTTAAAGCGTATTTTGTGGAAAAGACGAAGCTGTTGGTTTTCATTAAAATAGCATTTTTTTTTAAAAAAAAGTGCTCAAATACCTTTTTCAGATGTTTATAATTATTTATCTCTGTATAAAACTATGCTTATTCGCGACAAACAGTTCGAAAATATATCTGTTCGAAAATGGGAATACAAAAAAAAGGAATTGTTTTAAAACTACTTAAATATTTATTTTAGGTCATAATTTTAA
This sequence comes from Microvelia longipes, assembly GCA_018340805.1. Classification (NCBI taxonomy): domain Eukaryota; kingdom Metazoa; phylum Arthropoda; class Insecta; order Hemiptera; family Veliidae; genus Microvelia; species Microvelia longipes. The sequence continues at coordinate 30,296,440 of JACMZG010001908.1, read as the reverse complement.
TTCGTTTTTTTTATTTGGGAAATGCGAGAGTATGGCTGTTCTTAGTCTTCCCTGGAGTTATGATTATCTATTTGGGCAGTTGTAAAGGTAATGTTATGATAGTAGTAATATAAGAATGATATTCCTGACCTAGGCTCAGTCTAGTTGGGTTGAGAGAGGCGGAGTTCTCCCCACCGCCTGGGTTATGCCTGGTCGCGCTCTTCCTATCCAGTCTTCGCCTTGACATTGTGCCGTCATGTGCTCTTTACCGATGATGTGAAATGTGCGCGTGGACACCGCATAACCGTGAACACTATTACAGTGACTACGGGTCACAGTGGTATCACCATACTGGACACCATCACCACCAGCATGCCGCCGCTCAATACTGGGCTCATCAGCAAGCTCAAGCTTACTATTATCAACATCACCAGCAGAATCACTTACCGCTACCCCCCGCCACTGTAGCACAGAGATCTCAGCGTCAACATTCTTGCCCAAGGTCTCTTTTAATCAATTATTGATATAATTTTTTGCATTTTTATAAACAAACATGTAATCATTTACCAACTTGGGTAAAAAGTAACATGTTTACCCGGTCAGTATACATTTATGCGGTAATTATTTAGCTCACCAGAGAAATTTAGAGACTTACTTAAATTTAGCATTCCTTCTGTTTACATTTTTTGTATGAATAAATCTTCTCACGTCATCAATATATGAAGTAGTCATATATTGATGATTGAGTCATATATATATAAGTCACACCAAACTTTTTGAAGAACTATTAAAAGCCACTTTTCTAGTGGGCCTTTGAGTATTGAAAATTTTAAAATGATCAGTTACATTTTAAAATTAAAATTTTAAGGTCAAAATTCACTGTAACAAGTGTCTTTGTTTATTACTCTCAGTAAATATTGCTTTCTGTCATTATTAACATTGCGAGTGGACTATTGAGAAAAGTTTTCTGTATCATTTTTTTAAAATTTATTTCCCTCATTAAGTATTGCTTACTGTAATTATTAAAATTAAAAGGAAATGAATAGGACAAGTATACTGTATCGTGTATTTGTTTATTACTCTCAGTAAATATTGCTTTCTGTCATTATTAACATTGCGAGGGTACCATTAAGACAAGTTTACTGTATCTATTTTCAGTATATTTCTCTCAGTAAGTATTGCTTACTGTAATTATTAACATTACGAGGAAATTAATGGGACAAGTATACTGTATTGTTTATTTGTTTATTACTCTTAGTAAATATTGCTTTCTGTCATTATTAACATTGCGAGGGGACCATTACGATAAGTTTACTGCATCTATTTTCAGTATATTTCTCTCAGTAAGTATTGCTTACTGTAATTATTAACATTACGAGGAAATTAATGGGACAAGTATACTGTATTGTTTATTTGTTATTACCTCAGTAAATATTGCTTTCTGTCATTATTAACATTGCGAGGGTACCATTAAGACAAGTTTACTGTATCTATTTTCAGTATATTTCTCTCAGTAAGTATTGCTTACTGTAATTATTAACATTACGAGGAAATTAATGGGACAAGTATACTGTATTGTTTATTTGTTTATTACTCTTAGTAAATATTGCTTTCTGTCATTATTAACATTGCGAGGGGACCATTACGATATGTTTACTGCATCTATTTTCAGTATATTTCTCTCAGTAAGTATTGCTTACTGTAATTATTAACATTACGAGGAAATTAATGGGACAAGTATACTGTATTGTTTATTTGTTTATTACTCTCAGTAAATATTGCTTTCTGTAATAACATTTTGGGGTGACTATTGAGAAATGTTTACTATATTAATTTTCTTAGTTTATTTCTCCCAGTAAATATTGGTTACTGTAAATATTAACATTATGAGGAGACCATTGAGAAAAGTGTAACTTACTTATTTGTTAATAATTGATATTAGTCTATTAAACGTTTAGTTAAGATAAGTAAGTTAAGTATTAAACGTTTAATTTTGTAACATCCCTTACATTATATATATATATATATATATATATATATATATATATATATATATATATATATATATATATATATATATATATATATATATATACACCTAACACAACTCCTTCTCCATGTCCTCATTCTCATAGGCTTATCACTTAGACCTTGGAAATTCGCTAATAATACTACCTCAATATTATTCACATGCAACAGAAAAATGTTAATTTTAAATTACATAATTCGATTTTAATAATTATCAATTAAATACTATTGTAATTGATACTGTTATAACTGTTAATATTTATATTGATAGTTCGGAATATATATTTTTATATATACTTCTTCGCATATCGTTATTTTTATGTACATAATTTTAATATGTTGCTATTCACACACACGTATTCGCTTTCGTTCATTTAGGCGACGTTTTGAAAAAAATTGTGGTTCGGTCTTTGAAGGAAGACCGAATTCCTGATGGATCTTCCCTAATGGAAAGAATAGTTACTAACTTTTTCCCCCAAGTTTAATTTTACTGTTCATAAAAAATGTATTAAAATTGAATTTATTATTTTTATTGATTACATATTTATTTATATTTAATGTTTATATTTATTTATACATAATAGACCAAGAGCCTAGGGGTGTTTTGTTAATAAAAAGTGTAATAGCTGGAACCGGTTTCAATTTTTCGTAAATACCTTCCTGAACAAGGATCTGCAATTCTGCCGACTCGTATCGGATGGGTGTCCCAGGCAGAACGCACTTTAGGGGTCAAATTTACCACCCAATTTAATAAAAAGTGTAATAGCTGGAAACGGGTTTAATTTTTCGTAAATACCTTCCTGAACAAGGATCTGCAATTCTGCCGACTCGTATCGGATGGGTGTCCCAGGCAGAACGCACTTTAGGGGTCAAATTTACCACCCAATTTAATAAAAAGTGTAATAGCTGGAAACGGGTTTAATTTTTCGTAAATACCTTCCTGAACAACGATCTGCAATTCTGCCGACTTATCGGATGGGCGTCCTAGGCAGAACACACTTTTCAGGTCAAATTTACCACCCAAGTTAACAAACAGTGTAATGGCTGGAACCGGGTTTAATTTTTCGTAAATACCTTCCTGAACAACGATCTGCAATTCTGCCGACTCGTATCGGATGGGCGTCCTAGGCAGAACACACTTTTCAGGTCAAATTTACCACCCAAGTTAACAAACAGTGTAATGGCTGGAACCGGTCTTAATTTTTCGTTAATACCTTCCTGAACAAGGATCTGCAATTCTACCGACTCGTATCGGATGGGTGTCCCAGGCAGACCTTTGACCCCTAAAGTGCGTTCTGCCTGGGACACCCATCCGATACGAGTCGGCAGAATTGCAGATCCTTGTTCAGGAAGGTATTTACGAGAAATTGAGACCTGTTCCAGCCATTACACTTTTTATTAACAAAACACCCCTGGGCTCTTGGTCTATAATAAGTACTGTATTATATTTGTTGAGTTATATTTTTACCTTTTGAGCTTTATTTTTACTTGAAAGGTAAAATTTATGTCAGAAATTAATGTTGGTACAATTGTTTTTTTCGGTAAATAGTTTTTTTATGACGGCATTAACTGTCATTAATGGCTCTTCAAGTCTTCATTAAACGCGGGAAAATGTCTAAATCTAAATGAAATTTTCACGCATGTATTCCATGTATGACACAAATAACCACCCAGTTTCATCTCACTATTAGCATTTTTTTATCATTTATCGAATGACTTGTTTACTTTTTTTATAAAAAAAAGTCAGTAAAAATTTAATAATAATTTAATTTAGTTGAAATTTGGCACAAGTATATTATCCTTTTGTGTATTAAACAAGTATGAAATAATAAACTGCGTAGGCTTCCACGGTTATTGTCATGAAGATTTAGGTCTTCCGGTGGTGACCGCGTCAATGTAGATGAAAAATCCGACGTTTCGCTCCTACTGGGGAGCATCTTTAGTTCAGTTTGTAGAGCATTGTGTTTCTATTCATGATTTCCTACAGCCCTGAAGATGCCTCCCACAGTGGAAGCGAAACGTCGGATTCGCTATCTACATTGACGCGGTCACCACCGGAAGACCTAAATCTTTAAGTATGAAATGTTTTATTTGGACTGGTCGCACCACTTGTGTTAAGCAGTATTAATCAAGGTCAGTATGTGGATAGGTGACCGCTGGAAATTAAACTAATTTTTTTACTATTTGAGGACTAGCAGAGCGAGTTCGCAAACGTACTGCAGTAAAACGTTGGTAATTTTTATATTGCGAGGAAGAGTCTGAAGTGGTGAGGATGAAGGTAAATAAGGTAAGGGAAAGTTCTAAGGGCATAGAAAACACTTAACAAAAACTTAAAAAAGTTTGTAAACCGTACAAACCTAATTAACCGTACTAATTTTTTAATGGTTTGTTAAAATTGAAAAATAATAAAAATAAAATTCTTGAATTTTTGTTTAAAATTTTATTCATAATAACTATTTTAGACTAGATTATTGGAATATTTTGAAACATCAATGAAAGTAACCTGAACACTTAAGATTATTATTATAATTCTATTAACAGAATCAAAATACTGTAATTTACATAGTAGAACGTTTAAAATACAAATGAAAACTCAAACAATGTGCGGGAAGCTAAAAACAATTGATTTATTATAACCTTAACTAACTCTTAGAGAAGGTTTTAATGAGGTTACACAGAGCCCCTGAGACCCCCTAAAAGATGTTTCAGGCCATTTAGTGTATTCAGATAGGCTATGCCCTCTCTTGTATATATCTCTATGGATATTGAAATTTATTTCATTAACAATCTTTGATGAGCGATGTATGGTTTGCATAATAATTTCTGAATTACTACGCATATTGCACGTTGTTTATTAGGTAATCGCACATTTTCCCCCCAGTTCTTTAAAATTTACTCTTTATTTCTTTGTGAAAACATTTGGGTTTAATATTTTTAAAAAATTGAAGAAGTGAGTAGTTTTTACTTGTTTATTATTTAGTCAAGGAGTGCTGGAATAGTTAAGTGGTATTATTTGTCCATGCATCAGTCATTAAAAATATAACTATTCATATCTATATTTTAATATTCATCCACTGATTGTTTTGATGTATTTCTTTGTTTACTTACGTTGTTCGTTTAGCATTGTATTTATTTGCATGTTTAATATATTTATTATTTATATACGTTTATTTTATTTTATTATTCATCGTGTTTACGCGAAACCCCGTTGATGCGGCTTTACAATACTACGTATAAATGTAATAACAATACAATGTGCATGCAACAGGTTCTAAACAAATGAATGGTACTCAACCTTGCAGTTCTAAATGCGTTTTCAGTTATAACGTTAATGCAATAAACTAAAAAGAAACTGTTTTTATTTTTCCTCATTCATTATAGTAGGTGTAAGGAAAAGTATTGTGTACTCCCTAAAAAACGAAAAACGAGGTTTTATCATTATTATCCGTTTCTAGCATTTTAATGACGTTTTGAGTGGTTATCATCATGCTATGCCGTCTTTCTATGTCTGTCTGTAATGCAAAACTCTCGCTTTTTTATGCTATAGCATTGAATTTTGACTCAAAAATTTATCTTAAAGTCTAGCTGTGCTGCCTAGAAGATACATTTTTCAAGCTACGTTAACCTATTGAGCTGAGTCATCAAACATAAAAAAGCGAAAAATCTAAAAATTGACTATTCCAGTATTAGGCACTTTTATACATATACGAGCTATATGTAAAACTCGGTATAACTGTCAAAATGAATATGGGTATCATTCACTTTGACTGTCAATACGTTCGTGAGTGTTTACTAACCAGATCGATCTGATTAAAAATCCGTTTTGCGACGTGTTAATCCGCGTAAGTAGGCGGAGTTTGTCGATGGGCGTGTCTCAATATCGAGATGGTTTTAGTGATCAAAGTGACTGAAAAATTTGTCAGTTTACTTGACTCATGTCTGCCAACGTTTTTGTCAGTTTGGCCTCTTTTTTCGCCGACCTGTTGGATGAACGATTAATTTGAATGAAACCTACAATAACGTTACAATTCGTTGATGTTAGTTACTTTCAGTTGAAGCAGCATATTTAGCAGGGGTTAAACGGTTCTTAATAAATATATAAGTTAATTATCATGGTGATACGTTAAATTATTGTCACACTGTCTGAAGAGTACTTTTTTGGTTTGTATTGTCTTTCTGCAAGTTCAGAAAAAGCCCTTTGTTTTCTTAAAACGATATTATAAGATAGAATAAAGCCTGGAGTTGTAGACTGTTGATAAAGTAGGAATAATAAGCATCAAGAAATAAACAAGATTTTTAAGTAAAGTAAGGAGGAGTATATCAAAACGTAAACATAAGTCAAGAACGCTGTTACCGACTCACTGATCTTAAGAAGAGATCAAAGAGAGTTCGCAAATTTAACTCTGGTCACTTCGTTGTTAGAGGTAAAATGGCCATCATGCCACTGACCAATTCTAATCGATCGGTTCACTCTCGTGAACACACCCTGAATTTCATTTTAATATTGATCACCAGGTATTGCCGCAGTGGTTTTATGCATCCAAGATATACTATAAAAGTATTACATTTATTCTTGTAGAATGTCCTATCTACTGAATTACTTTTCTAAGCTTAAATTAACCTAATAATTAACACCCTAGATAATTGGATTCCTAATAATTCTAAGGTTGAGTTACTCCGTACCCGACTTATTTATTTCTTATCGCAACCCATTTAGAAAACTGTTTATTTCCAATATGTCCTCATTGTTATTACAATGATATCTGCTGTTAAATAACTTAAGAGGCATAAATTACTTAAAAAACAATATTCTATAAGTGAAAACGGAATTTAGGTACTAATTACAGTAAAATAAAATTAATAATTTCGAGACAATATGGCTTATCACAGTAAAGCGGTAAGTAAAATGAGGTTAAAATTATAATTAATATAAAATAAAACTCAATTATAATAATAAAATAGAAAAATAAAAGTTAATTCTCAAATTATAATGATAACATAGAAATATAAAAGTAAAAACTCTAAATAATATAGTAATAATTTTTTATTGTCTTATTTTTTTATTAGGTTGCTTACTTGTATATTGGTTTAGAAATTAATCTAATTTATTTTTGGTTTATCAAATCAAGTTTGTGCGAAACCTTTTGCTTTAGCCTTAGGTTTTTCTGTTAGTTAGTTTTTTACAGGCTGACTAATTGTCTAATTACAGCTAATCATTATTCGCTTATCTTTCTTTAAATTTTCTGTTACTTCCTTTCTCCTAGTTCTTGTCCTGTATAGTGTTTATAGCCTTCATCCTCTTATATCTACAGTGGATATAAGATGATGAAAACTATGTACTATAACTACTCCATATCTTGTGTAGATAAATATTCATTAAAATATAATTATATTTTGCTATGTTTATTGTAATTTATTTAATTTATGGGAATATTATGCTAATAATAATTTTCACAATATAACTAATCCTAGATCTAATTTAAAACAATTACGTTTAAATAAAAAATAACAATACCATTTTGTACGTCAATTTGGCGGAATTGTTTTTTAATTACTTGTTATTTTATTCTTATCTAAAAGTCTTACGAACCCCCTCATTATCTGTACACGCTCAATATTTAAACATGTTGGTCGCCGTACATTTGGCGCGGTATTTGTGTTTTGTATTTTTCTATGTACAAATTACGTTTAATTAATGGGTAACCTTTCTTTTCTATATTAACTATTTTTATATTTTTTTGAGTTGTAGTGACGCAGGTTCTGTTTTTTTTAATTTGCATGTTATAAATAAATTTAAATTTTTATAGGATTTAAACGGCTATTTAGCGAATTTTCAAAGTAAAGAGGGGCACTAATTAAGAATATATATATATATTATATATATATATATATATATATATATATATATATATTTGTGTGTGTATGCATGTATAAAATTTTGTTCCTAGACGTTTGTATGGGACACTATAACTTTTGAACGCTTTCTCGGATCGAAATGAAACTTGGTACAAAATCATCCTTGTTGGCCCCACGTTGGGCGCCAATTTATAAGGTTACCCGTGGCCTCATAATTTAACAATAAAGATAATTTTTCGTTTACCTTCTTATTTTTATTAATCTCCCCTCCTCTCATACAGGATATGCTAAAATAGCTAGGCGAAAAAGAACCGAGGGTAAACTTAAAAGCTAAGACTAGTATAAATTTACTTCGGGGTTGTGAGCAGGTTTCTTTTTGCAGATAAAACCACCTCTACGTCAATCAATGCTAGTCGAAATAGTAAGAAATACGTAGAAACGACAAACGACGATTCATAAGTAAACAAATTCAAATTATATTGATGATTAAAGGGTTTGATTCTAATTTTAAAAAATAATGGTGGTATTGGTTAAGCGATCGCAAATAATTAAAATTACAATTAAAGTAATTGCTACTTGCTATTTATATTTTGACGAAGAGAAGCACGTATGAGTTCGTCTAATAAATTCAACTCGTCAACATACTGCGTAGGCTTCCGCGGTTATTGTCATGAAGATTTTGGTCTTCCGGTGGTGACCACGTCAATGTAGATAAAGAATCCTCTTGTGGAGAGTTTTTTCTTATTTGTATATTTACTCCATTAGCTCCTCCTTAACCCTCCATCAAATAATTTAGGGGTTTTATTCTCTGCAAGGCTTATTTTTTGATTTATTGAATATTTTGATTCTATTTAAAACAGAAATTGTTTTGTATACTGAGTTACTAGGTCATTTTTTCTGCAATAGGTTATCTCTCCGTTGTCTCGATATGGATGCATCTGATACTTATCACTGTTTTTTCCCGTTGATATTTTATTTCAATTTTGTGTTTGTTTAACATTGATAATATATATATATATATATATATATATATATATATATATATATATTATATATATATCAAAGATGTATAAGTTCGTTATAATAGATAAAGTAAGAAAAATTGCGTCGCTTATCTTGTATGATGATGATTATTCTGTTTACTTACTTATTAATTTCTTCTTTCTTGGCGCTAACACTGCAGTGTTGTTTTCAACTTATTTATCTCATAGTGCGACTAGGTCTTATGTATCTTGAGCGTCCTCCTAAATGCGCTTCTTTACGATTGTTGTTGTTGCCATTGTTGTGTTGCTTTTGCACTAGATAGGATCGTAGTAGGTGAAGTCTTCATAACATTATGAGATCATAGTTGTATCTGTTAATGATCTTATAAAAACATTTACTATTATTCGTAAAATTGGAAAGAATCAGTTACCATGATGATTCAGTTCTTAAAGAGTCAGGGGAACAAAATTAATGTAGTTCTTAAAGAATTTAGATCTAGAATTATTTTAAGTTCTCGACAAAGGCCTTAAGTTGGTTAAGAACCTTTGAACTCTTAAACAGTTGGTACAAGAAAACTTTATATATCAAGTAAATTAGATATGTCACGTGACCTCGTAGTTATACAAAGCTTGGCGAGCCTGTAGTTATTACTAAAGGTTTAAAAATTAAATATAGGTAATTAGTTTCTTCTCTATATTGTACAGTTCAAATCATATTTCTTGGTCTTCTTAAGTTTCACAAAACTCTTGGAAATTGTCTACATAGTATCTTCTAATAAAGCTACTGTATCCAAGTTCTCAGCTCGTGGCAGGCTTTGGTAAGAAATAATACATTCTATGGCTTTAATTCACTAAAAGCGCTTCAAGTCTAGTCATGCAACATTTTAAAATTAGCTCCCTGTTCACGCAAACCTATATACGCACTGATGTTTTATGTTATTCCAGGGTTCAAGGGAGTAAACTTACCCATGTTTTAGTTTCGTATATGAAACTAATGCCTTTATCATATCTCTCATGTCAATGTAAGACGTGTGTTTTTAAATGGCTTCTAAGCTTTCGTATTTGTATTTATTTATAATGTGAAGTTGTTATTATAATATTTAATAACAAACATGAATTATAAATATAATTCGAACTATAACCTTTTAGCAGGACTCTTTTTGCTTAAAACTTTTTGCCTTTAAAGAAATGATGCTGGAAATATAATTCTATATTAATTGCTATTTTCAAATAAAGTTGTAAACCTTTCTTTTACATTGTTTTCCTGCAACTTTAGTTCAAAACTGTCTTTTTCCCTTTTGTCTATAATGTCTTGGTATAATTAGAAAGAAATAAAGTTTCCTCTTCCATCATTTTTGAATTGCATAATTTTCCAAACATGCTATAACTAAACATTTACGGACATTTCTCTACTAAACAAATGTTCTTAAAATTTTTTTCAAGATTATTTTTCTTACTAAAACCTTTTTAAATTTATATTTCCATTAAAAATAATTTATGTTATTAAAATTTTGTCCACCCCGCAATCTTTCAAAGAAATTTGCTGATGCATACAAAATTTTGATTTGTCACGTTTGGGTAATTTTTTATAGATTCAATATGCGCATTTTCACACTAGAAAATATTTCTGTATATACAGAAATATTTCTCCCTATTTACTATGTAGACTAAATGACTGCATGCGAGTACGATAAAAATTAAAGAAAAAAAACATTATCAACATTGATAAGAATATATAATACTGTATATTTTTTGTATTTTTAGTCGATAAATTTTTCAATTTAATTAAAAACCTCCCACAATATTAATTTTATTTATCACGAATATTGTGTTTTTATATTTTTTCTTACTATATAATAATAGTGTAAAGTCAACATAAATTTTATGACTGGAGTTGGTGTGAACCCAATTATCGAAATCATAATTATCGATCTTGTTTAACATTGCTAAATTTATGTTAAAAATGTATTCATATTTTTTATTATATTATGTATTGATCATTTTAAAGTTTCATTATTTTAACAAAATAAATTGTTAATTAATATACAAAAAACCAACACGTCTCTCCACAAAAGAATTTATTAAATTAAAAGCAGAGCCGGCTTTCGGCAATAATGCCACCAACAGTGCCTAAAAACAAGTAAACAATACATACAATTTAAAGGTTAATAAAGTCAAAAGATAAAAAATAAAGAAATAAATCAATTAATTAATCAATGTTAATAATTATTTTTATATATATATATATACATACATATATATATATATATATATATATAATATAATATATATATATATATATATATATATATATATATATATATATATATATATATATATATTTAGCTTCGTGCTAACTCCATTTTACTTTTAATTTGTGTTATTTATTTATATACTACATATTTGCATTTTAAACCTTTTATGAGTTTAACGACCAAGGTAGTTGGATTTTAATCAAATTTTTGGTCAAAGACCAGACCAAAAAAACACTTCGTTATTTATTTTATTTTTAAATGCATCTTATCGAGTTATTTCCTCTTATAAAATACCTGATTAAATAAATACCACTAATTGAATAAAAAATAAAATAAAAAAAGCAAATACTCTCAACTTAATCTTTCTTAAGAGAAATAATAAATTTAATAAAAATAAGTCATATAATGGCATCGTTAGCTATCTTATCAAAGTTCATTTTATAATAAATAAATCGAGCTTGGTTAGAAAACTTTGCAAAATATAACCTTGTTATATCCACACTACATATTCAGCAGAAAAGTAAAGAAAACGCCTAATACTTAGTGGGAGGAAAAAAGAAAGAAAATATTTATGTACAAAGAAGTGTTGTATTGAATACGTCGGGATCAATGACCTGCTTTTTATTTTATTTAAAATATGTTGGTAAAAGAAGGTAAATTGAGCTTTATTGAGTAAGAGAGAAAATATTTAAGTAGAAATAAGAAAATTTGTGTTTGATATTATTTTTCTTAGTTTATGGTTTGTTCATTTCAGTCATAATAAGTGGACGTAACCTTAATAAAAGGCTTAGATTCATTTACTTTATAAGAGCAGTTGTCAAATCAAAAATTGTTGTACATTATTAGGTTTCATACCTCACGAACTGTTGGTTTGCGTCAGTCACATAAGCGCAGGACATCCATAGTCAATGAGAATCATTGTTGGCTATAATATTTCTTATCTCAATGTATTTTAATCTTTTAAAAGAACATGACGATCGCCATGAATTTAGTCTTCAAGAATAATAAGACAGTCAACATGTATTTAGTATCTTAGAAATATAAGGCTGTCAAAATGTATTTAGTATTCTAGAATAATAAGACAGTCAAAGTGAATTTAGTCTTCTAGAATAATTAGACGTTCAACGTGTATTTTGTATCTTAGAAATATATGGCTGTCAAAATGTATTTAGTATTCTAGAATAATAAGACAGTCAAAGTGAATTTAGTCTTCAAGAATAATAAGACAGTCAACATGTATTTAGTATCTTAGAAATATATGGCTGTCAAAATGTATTTAGTATTCTAGAATAATAAGACAGTCAAAGTGAATTTAGTCTTCAAGAATAATAAGACAGTCAACATGTATTTAGTATCTTAGAAATATAAGGCTGTCAAAATGTATTTAGTATTCTAGAATAATAAGACAGTCAATGTGAATTTAGTCTTCTAGAATAATTAGACGGTCAACATGTATTTAGTATCTTAGAAATATAAGGCTGTCAAAATGTATTTAGTATTCTAGAATAATAAGACAGTCAAAGTGAATTTAGTCTTCTAGAATAATTAGACAGTCAACGTGTATTTTGTATCTTAGAAATATAAGGCTGTCAAAATGTATTTAGTATTCTAGAATAATAAGACAGTCAAAGTGAATTTAGTCTTCTAGAATAATTAGACAGTCAACATGTATTTAGTATCTTAGAAATATAAGGCTGTCAAAATGAATTTAGTCTTATAAAATAATATAAGATAGTCAAAATAAGTTTAGTCTTTTGGAATAATGATAATTATAGTAATAATTATAATGCCCGTTTAGAGACTTGCGGCTTATCCAGGAAAACCCCTGCGGGAACCACCTCAGGTGGTATGACAACCGTTACGCTCCAAGTTTGATTTATAGTTGGCTACAATTTATTGGAACAATATAATCTTAATATAAACTGAGAGCGTAACCTAGGACGCGAACCCCAGACCTCCATGGTGTCAAAGGTCAGTTTTCTATAATAATTAGACAGTCAAAATGTACTTAGTATCTTAGATATATAAGGCAGTCAAAATGAGTTGAGTCTTTTAGAATAATAAGGTAGTCAAAATAAATTTATTATTTTAAAATAACATGACGGTATTTTTAGTGACTTTGTATTAAAAAATTACGCTTATGAAGCTGTTCGATTTTTTTAGAACCATATGTCTTCTAGAAAACAAAATAGAACAATAATAAAATAACAGCTATATTTATGTGTTGCTCTTCTTTAAATTTTGATTTCCTTCCTATGGTACTTACAACAAAATAATGTAATAATAATAAATTTTGAAACGAAAAAGCTGACTCCCACGTTAAATCCCTAATAATTAACTCAAAAGCCACAAAGTAGAATGGTATGTAAATTAATTTTAATATGTTAATACAAAATAACAGCAATAGCTATTTATATTTATGACATTTAATGCCTGGCTATATTGTACAATAAATGTCGTCTAATGTATTTTTAAAAAGCAAGCTAATAAATAAAATTACTGACCGGTTTTATGTTAACCAAGACAATCATAGTATTAAGAAATTTAAGAATTACTTAAATAATGTTAACCAAAATAATAAGTTGTTCTAAGTGAATTTGATAAAAAGAGGTAGACGAACTTGATTTGGTGTAATCAATCTGCTTCATCACTTTAAAGAGCAACATCATAATTGCTTGTTACAACATACAATGTTATTAAAAATTAGAATTTGTTTAAGCTGGACTAACATAAGCTATGCTTGAAATCCTAACAAAGCATCTGTGATTGATGTATTGGCTTTTGAAAATCACCAAAATAGAATAAAATATATCCTCCTGTCTTGTTTTTAGCAAAGCACCTTTTTGAAACTTTAAAGTGTTCTAAAAATCTTTTTGGACTTGTTTTGTTAAACTGGAGGTTAAGTCTGGTGAGTAGACTTATAGGTCTTAAGGACTTTAGGTCCTTTTTACCAACCCCGAAATCAACCACTTATCACTATACCTCCACTACTTTATCCTCGTCAAACCTCCTGCTATGATGGATGAATGTAAGAATACCCTGCCATCTTAGAGACTCCATTTCCTCTTCGTTTAGCGTTTCAGTTCCAAATATTTGAAACCTGAGCCTTCCAAACCCTTCACACGTTCCCAAATAATGATAGGCTGTTTCTTCCTCATTGTCTTCACATAATTCAAATACGGGACCCTGGGTCACCTTCATTAAGGCTAAAAAACTTGTGAAAAGCCCAATACAAACACTTAGCGTGAGTGAATCCACCTTTAAAGCATTATTTACATTTTATTAAAAAAAATCTTTGGTATGTCAAATTCCTATCGCATTCGGTAATAACAATTGCTATTTATGAATTTGAAATTTCAAAGTTGACTGACCCTTTATGCACGAGCTGAGATTCAAATTAAACATGCAATGCTACTACAGTCTACGCAGTAGAATCAATATAGGATTAGTGTAAGTTACAGACTCAGACTAAAATTCCCCCCTCCAGCTAACGAGACGCTTTATCAGCTCTATAGCTGCATCTAGCTGCAAACTGTTTGCATGGATTAAGTTAGAAGTTAGACATTATTACTGAAGTTTTTTCTATTCTACTGTCTCTCTTTCTCTCTCTCTCTTTCCTCTTTTGCAATTTATTAAAACAGTTGTGCACTTTGCACGTGCAACGCAACTATTTATTGATTGGAGTTTTGCTTTTTTTTACTTTTTATCTGATGTGAACCCTTTACTATACATTTTGATTTTTCTTCTCACTGGATTTTCTGTCCTTATACCTGTATTATTATACCTGTATAAGGAATAGTATTGTGTTCGCTTATAAAATCCGAAACCAAGGCTTCGTCATTATTATCCGTTTCAGGCATTTTTGATTTTGTTATTATATTTCTGATAACCTAATACTGTGCTATTTTTTTTGTTGCTTAATAGAAAATTCTGTAAAGTTATGTTCGTTTTAAAAAAAAGCTTATAAGGTTGGAGTCATGAAAGGGACTCAATGATCAATAATATATATTTATATATATATATAATATATATATATATATATATATATATATATATATATATATGTGTGTGTGTGTGTGTGTGTGTGTGTGTGTGTGTGTGTGTATGTGTGTGTGTGTGTGTGTGTGTGTGTGTTTGTGTACAAAATGTTATGTTCCCAGACGTTTCTATGGGCTATATAGTACAAAATGGTAACTCATTTTGTACTACTTCAAACCAAATTTTTCTGAAAATGTACCTTTAATTATAAAGAAAAAGAATAGTCTGCCTATCCAGAATAGAGGACTTCATAACAATTTCTCTCTAAATTTCAGAAATTGCACAAATTCTAGTTTTCTTGTTGCAAAAGGTTCCCTGTAGGTCGTGTGCGAAACATAAAGAGAACTTTTTTGAAGCTGGTAACATTTCCTATAAAACGAGTGTTTTTCTTCAAAATCAGATACATACCATTAAAGTTATGACATTTGTTAAACGGCCAAAAAAATTCACATAAAAATTATATTTATCCAAAGAAATTCGCTGAATTAACCATTTTTTTGGTGTTTTTGATAGAGCTATAACTTTGGTTGCAGTTATCCAATTTTGATGATTAAAAACTCGCTTTTTAGACCATTTAATCACCTTTAAAAAATGTTCGCTTCATATTTTGCATACGACCCATAGGGAACCACTTATTTCAAGAATTTTGAATAAGTGAATTTTGAACATACGCAATCATATGAAAGGCTCCACTCTGGATAGGCAGACTATGTTCTTTCTTTATAATTTAATGTATATTTTCAAAAATATTTGGTTTGAAAATTACAAAATGAATCATATTTTTTTCAGGTACGGTTCTTGGACTAATAGATAAATGTATGTTTGCATGATAATAAATTGTTTATAAATTTAATCCAACATTAAAATCTGTCTGACTCTTAAAGAAAGGTTAGATTAACCTTTCTAATTTAACAGAAAGGTTGTTATATTAAAATCTGACAACCTTTCTGTTAAAATAACCCTTTTTGATTTCTTCATGTGATTTGACCTAAGGAGTTTTGTTATGTTATTAAACATATTTTGGAGTTTAAGCAGTATGAGTTTCATTTAAGTATCTACCTAGTTCATTTTTTCATTAATTACTTCTTCGAAAAGTTCATAATGATGTATTGATTATAAAAAATATTTATATATTTTAAACAATATTACAAATATATTTAAAAATACTGTATTTTATAATATACCGATATATTTATTGATTGAGACGTTTGTTTTATTTTTTAAATTATAATTAGGCATTATTATCATTAAATTTATTTTTATTTGCTCTTAATATTTATTTTCAGACTTTGATTGGTCTTTAATCTTATTTATTGTTCCTGTAATAAAAGTAATTTTTGTTTTAGCTTGTGCATTTCTTTGTAAAAATGTTTTTCATACTATGTGAAGTGTTTTATTTATTAATTTATTTTGATTACAAGACAAATACTACATTTGTTGTAAACATTTTTAGACAGACTGTTTTCCTAATATACTTATTGCCTTTTTTTCTCTCTTTAATTTTTTATCTCAGCATAAGTAATATTTTGGACAATACTTACCGTCCTTTTAAGTATATAAATAAATAAATAAATATATATATATATATATATATATATATATATATATATATAATATATATATATATATATATATATATATAAAATAAAGTAAAACAAAAGTTTACCTCACTATTACCTCAGAACTTTAAAAGTGTTTATAGACATACATAAGTATACATATCTCATTAGCGATTATTTCTAAAGAAATTGCTCTAAGATAAACGCTGTAAGAAATAAATAATGAAAATCGTTATTGAGCTGCAAACTATGTTAAATGATGAACTCGTTTATTATAAATAATAATTTCTGTACATCACCAATTATCTATATGGTATAATTCTATCAACATATTTTTTTATTAATGCTACATTAAGAGGAAAACGTAAGAAGCTAATAGTTAGGGTTACAACGTCATAGATAATGTTTTATATTATTTTATTGTTAGTAGAACTCGCGTTTAAAATTATTATCGGAACGTAATAAGCCTTGAATTTGTAGTAACGTTATTTAAAACAAACACTTACCTATGGTTAGGTTACAGTTATAAAAGCATTGAATATTTTAATTCAAACAACATTTAATTTAATGAAAAAAATGGCTGTTATCTTCCTCACTATTTCGGACTCTCTTCCCTCGTCATTAGACAGTACTTTATTGTTTTAATACCAGCGGTCACCTATCCAAGCTCTACCTCGCTCGATGCAGCTAAACTTTGTAGTAAAGCTTTTTCTTACGTTTGTTACTTCAAACGTAACTTCAACTCTATTAAATTATTTTTTGTTTTTAACAATTTTTAAAATCATTCAAGAAAAATTAAATCAATGCCAACAGTAAGAGGAACTTGGCACATAAGTTAGTCTAATATATGGCTACCAGCGTGCCAAATATCAAATCAATCAAAACATTTTTTCGCCTTTTATAAGTTTTGAAGTTTTGCTAGCAAATTTCCCTTGAAAAATCCATGCAAATTGACAGAAAAGTAAAAGTTTTACATATAAACTGGATTGGTAGGCAAAAAAGCAAACATTCTATAAAAAAGCATGGTTTGCGGACTAACGAATTTGTTTAATTTTCCAACTGTTAAATTTAAAGGTTTTTAAAACAAAATTTCTGTTTTTTACAAAACCAAAGTAATGATTGATCGATCAATTGAAAATAAAACGGGTACGGGGTTACTTGGAACGTTTCCTTTACCATATCCAATTATTCCAGTTATGGAGTAAGCTAATAAATATTAAGCTTATTTTTTTGTATTAATTAGGACCTATTCCTCCTCAAAAGCTTGAATAACTAATAAATATTGAAATTCGCATTCAGACTCGATTTCTCGTCCTCCGATAGTAATACCATCTGTTTTATTTCTAGCAGTCACCTATTTAGGTACTGACTTCGCTCAATGCTGCTTAACATGAGCCGACAACAACCGTTGATATCCTAGTCGTATTGAAATAAGATATTTATTATTTATCTTTTAGAGTTTTATGATATTTAAAAGTTTTATTGATAAATTAATGTTGGTTGATTTATTGGTTAAAACAAGTTACCTTTCAGATAGCTCTGGTAGCCCTAAAAACTAATTTTTGTATCAAATTTGAACTGTCGAGCTTAATTACATTGAGAACTACGATTATACAAGTCTCACACACTCGTACAGATACACAACCTGCTAATACCACTCATGAGGTCTGAAAACACTTAAAACAAGAGGCTTTCGGTCTTTTGGCCGCTACGTGGCGTCGGCGTTTGGGGTACCTCTGTGTCCCCAAACGCGGACTCCTGTGTCCGCTTCGCGGCTCATGGTTGTTGTCATATATTAGTTTATCATATTACTAGTTTATATAAGTGGCATACTGCCTGGATATAAGCGAATTTTCACATGTATTAGTAAAAAAATGATTTGTTTACATTATGTTATGTATGTCAATCAGTCAAACCAGAACTAATACTGATAATAAAATTAAATTCGTATTTTTGCTAACCATACATTGTTATACATGTGTGAAAAATTTCAGCTCGATCTAAACACTTTATGAAGAATTGTAATTTTTTTAAAATGTTTGTTGGTCATTATTGTTAATGACGTCGCTTATATTTCATTAACAATAGGGTTCTTGACATTAACAAGGTTGATTTTCGTACCAAGTTTCATTTCGATCCGAAAAGTGTTCGAAAGTTATCATGTCCCATAGAAACGTCTAGGACACAAAAATCTCGTACACACAAATATATCATATACTCATTTTTCTTTGAAAATTAGCTGCAAAATGGTACTTCCCTTACACCTACAGTATAAATAAAGAAATTTAAACAAATAATTTTACAGTAAAAACTTAAGGAAATAATAAAAACATTGTTATATAACACGTATAAGTCAGTTTTCTTCAAGAGACAAAATATCATTTTTGTCTATGATTGTTTTGTCCTTGGGATAAGTGCAGTGTGAGGCTACAGAATGAATATGAATAAAGTTTCCAATTTAATTCCATCTAAGTCTGACATATATGTATTGAGATAAAATTTTATCTATGCGAAATTAACATAAACTATGAAAATGATATCGATGTTGAGTGTAAATCATATGTCTTGTTCTCTCTATAATTTCTTTTCTAATTTTTTATTTAAGGGACGTTGAAATATAAGTAAAAATGAAAATTTGACTGTGCAAGGCAACTGGAACTGCATTCTAGAGAGAAGAAGATTTACTCTCTCTCTTCTATGTATTGCTGTTAAAAAAATATGATAATCAGTTTTATGTATTCTTTGTTACTTCAAAACAAAGTTTTTTAGCACAATATTACTTATTTACATTCACTAACTTATTACTTCCTTATCTTAATATTAGGATTGATAAGATTGGTCTAAATTATTATATTGGTGTAATGTCATAACTATTTTATTATTTTTATTTTTCCTTATTATATCGTAAAGTTTAAAACGATATTTTATCTAAATTAGCCGTTTCATATGTTTATAAGACCTGTTAAGTTGCTTTTACTAATTAGTGTGTGTGTGTTATCATCGTAGCTACCAGTGTGTTTGTGTTAAAGGTTTGAAACTTGGCGCCAAAATCTATCTTAAAAATTCTTTGCTTTCTGAAAAAAAAAAATTTAATAAAATTTAAATTTTTTTAAGACTGCAGTCCTTTATAAATAATATTAATTTATAACATTTTTAACGGTTTATGCAGTTTAATAACTGTATAAACCGTTTATAATGATGGAGTAAAAATTTATTTAACATGGATTTAGCTCGCATATAGGGCTACTTATAACTAACAAATGTGCTAAGTTATATCTCATTATCAGCATTTGTTCCTGTTTTAATGAATGACAAGTATTTTTGTTTATTGATTGTAAAAAATCAGGAACAATTTTATTGAGTTTGCATTTAGCAGGAGTTTATTCCTTCATACCAAGTTTCATTTCAATTCGGCTGGTATATCTTTGGTTATGGTCGGTTCACTAGTATAAAGAAGCATCAAGCGTGGTCAGTTAGTGGATAGGTGACTGCTGGAATTATTACTGACCTTTTCTGTTTTAAGACGAGCTAAGTGAGCTCGAAGTTATAATGTATTACAACTTATACATTTATGACTACCAAAGCGAGTCCGATAAGATAAAGAAATGTTTATAGAAACCTCACATCTGATTTTTTTTAATTTATCACTGACTACTCGTATTTATTGTTTGTAAAAAAAAGATATTTTGTTTAATAGAATTATAAACTTAACACGAAGTTGGGAAATTAAAATAACGAATACATGATACCTCAGTAACTTTCCAACAACTTCAGACTCGCTTCGCTCGTGCTTAGAATATCATGATTATCCTAAGCTTAAGGTAGTATTACTTCAGTCTTGAAGCTCTTTCTCGGAATAAAACATTGATCCAGAGTCTAGGGTCTGTTCACTTTCTTCATGTTGCGCTTGACTTCAGAACGCAGAAGTGATTCAAATTATAAAGTATTATTACTTCGGACTCGCGTTACTCGTCCTCAGAATTTTATAATTAGCTAAAGCTTAAGATGGTATTACGTCGGTCTTGCTAAGCTCGACCTCGAGAGTGTTAAACTTAAGGTCAAACGAAACATAGACTATTATTGCAGTTGATAGCCATTCAACTTTATTTCAACTTAGCTTTAACTACGTGTCTATATGTCCACGAAATACCAGCGGTCATTTCTGGCAGCTTTGTTTATTATTTTCAATTCTTTATATAATTTTTTTTCATTATTTATATATTATATTATATATGTTTTAAAAATTGTACGTATTGCACCAAAAAATAAATATTATTGCCGCAATAATAACTTAAGAAGTAAATTTAAGTAGTTTTAGAATTTGACTACTTGTTCTTTTTTTACGCGTTCTGATGATTTTTCGTTTTTCCAGACACAGTTAAAAAGTCAAAGTTTGAAAATTCGAAAGTCAATATTTACCTGAATATGTAAATGTGGGTCTGTTATCTTCAATCAGTCAAATTTTCACAATTTGTTTATGGCACAGCGAAATAGGTTATCGTTGTCTTAAATTGTAACTTCCAGGCTTAAATTGTAACTAGGTCTCATATTGGTGCCCTGTTTTAACTCTTTAACATAAACGCTGCAGAAGTTATGCGTGACACAGACACAAACACACAGAACGACAGAATTCATTATGTAAGCCCGTTAAAAACGACGTAAAAATGCGTGATATGGATAACTATGATGATAACTCAACTCACCGGTAATTAATTAATTTATTTATTCACCTTATTTTTAATTTTTAATTTATTGATTTATTTCTTTGTTTTTTCTCTTTTGACTTTTATTAACCTTTAAATTGTATGTATTGTTATTAGTTCTTTGTTTACTTGTTTTTAGGCACTGTTGATGGCATTATTGCCGAAAGCCGGCTCTGCTTTTATTAAATAAATTCTTTTGTGGAGAGACGTGTTGGTTTTTTGTATAACTCGGTTTCGTATTTTTATGGTTATCACAATACTTTTCCGATATACCTACGGTAGTAGGTGAGGAAAATTAAAAATAATTATTGTAAGTAATTAATTGAGAAGAGTATTTAGAACAACAACTAAGAATTATTTGGTATAATGAAAGTCGCATAAAAGAAGCTAAAACCTATATTATAAGATTAAGTTATTTATCATTAATATTAATTAGTGTTAATTTATGTGTTAATAATGCTATATTTAGAGGAAAGCGCGAAAAACGCAAAGAGTTAGGGTTACAGCGTCATAGGTGAGTGCGTCATAATATTGTATTATGTTAGTTGAACCCGCGTGCAAAATTATTATCATAACATAATAAGCCTTGAATAGTAACGTTACTTAAAACAAACACTTGCCTATGGTTAGGTTACAGTTATGAAAGCATCGAATATTTTAATATGAAATAATTTACACTACACCTTCAAAGAAAATTCGCTAAAAATGAACACTCAAAGAAATTAATTGAATATGAAAGCCGCAAGAAGCTAAAAGCTGTATTATAATATGAAAATGTGTACTATTAATATTAATTAGTGTTAATTTAATCCTATCTATTGATATAACCCTATCTATAGATTTTTTATTATGTAATTAGGTGAGGAAAAGATAAATCCGAGTAGATGAGATATGTTCTCTGGTACCCGACTTCTTATTCAATCTGAAAAAGTACATTACTTAAAGTACTTGTACAACTATTTTTGTATTATAGAATATTTGGTTTTTATAAAATTGTATCCTTTGCCACCGCTTAAAAGTTAATAGATATACATTTTATTCTTTACATAC
>JACMZG010001908.1:30253989-30271489 GCA_018340805.1 Microvelia longipes | reverse complement strand
TTGTTGACTATTTTGTGATCTGCGAATAATGAAAACAAAATCATCTCAGATTTAATACCCCTGTTGTGAAATGTCTTATTATTTTCTAGGAATAATTGAACTAAAGCTTTAAGGACGTTGATGTTTCTTATTAGAACGTCGGCTTTTAAGGTTTTCTTTCTTATAAATTGTATTTCTGGAGTTTTCAAAATTCCAAGTGTAATAACAAAAACGACACCCACATAAAAAAATGAGACATTTTCAGTATTTACCAGTTTATTTTATTTATTTATTTATTATTTTAATACTTGAACAAGAATCCCAACAGTAAATTTCATTATTATCTTTTGCGGTGATACGTATTTTAAGGTTGGACAGAGTACTGTATCTGTATGCTTACGGTAGTGATCGAGAAAAAGTAATATATAATATATATATATATATATATATATATATATATAATATAATATATATATATGTATATATATTTCTGTGGTGCCTAGAAGGTTCTAAGCGCAACACTGCCTCATGAGATAGGGAGGCGCTTAGTTTGTGGGTTTTTCCGAACAGTTCAACAATTACTAGAACAATTCAAAAATTAAAATGTTAAGAAACACAATATAATTGTGTTTCTTAAGGTTATGAAACACAACATGCTTTACAGCTTAGCACCCAATAAGGGTTCACTGTCAGGTCATTTGGTAGGAGCATCAGGCCTTCAAGGTTACCCGAGATCAGTGACAGTCAAGGTAGTCCAGGTTCAATTCTCAGTCAGGACACTTGGTTGTTACGCTAAATAGCGACCTACGGATGTCACCTTCTCCTCGAAATTAAAGTAGAGCTGGTTCTGGAGAGGTTGAATGAATGTTGGGTAGTCTTCAACATGAAGGTCTCACATAATTTCAGGCTTCTCATTAGCAAGATTATAGATGTTTGCTTGAGAAGCTACCAGCACTTATGAAACATTGTTTGAAGTGGATACTTTAGGACGCTTGGGCTCTATGATTCATTTGGAGTGAGACCACAGCTGTATAGTATAGTACAGGTAGTACTGTACTATACGGTAGTTATAATCATAACTGCATATGCTCACTATAGAGGTAAAGTGAGGCAAAAATATTGAAACTACGCTAATCTTAAGTGTAATTTTAAAGTTGGGTCGTACAACTTGAGTCTCTAATACTGGGTCATATGAACTGGGTCATATTACTAATCTTAAGTCTCTACTCTTTTTTTCTCAAATCTTAAGTCTCATACTCTGGAGAAGGTAACTGTGTAGTGTGATTGAAGTATTTTATGTTAAAGTCAAATGTCAACAAAGTCCTATACAAGTTTCTGTCGAGTTTGTTGTATAAATTCAACCACTAATTCCATCACCAAGGTCCATCAGATAGTTCGTGTTTTAACATACGATCTCTTACTTTTTTATTTGAATTTAGCGAGAGATCTTATGTTAAAACACGAGCTATCTGATGGACCTTGGTGGGTGAAGATGATGGTCCATGATTATATGTTGTATTATCTGGCCGCTGGCTTCAGTGCACAACTGAAGTTAGTAAAATGTGTCCTAGAAGATATAGTTGGTAAATGATTGAACATATGATTCTCATCTTTTCCTTGTTACCATTGCATTTTTTATGATTAATCAGGATTTTTTTTCTAGGAACTACTTATAGATAAAGTTCATCTCATATTATAGCTCTAATATTTAAATATTTTTGTAAAATTGCTCACGCCGTCAATTATAAATAAATAAATAAAATAAATAATATGTTTTTACTATTAAATATTGATATAAATTTAGTATCTTTCTTTACAAAATAATTATAAATACCTCACCTTCAATGCTTAATATCACTAACATACTAATTGAATAAAAAAAAACTTTCCTATGAGATCTAATTTTAATTTTATATCGACTCTACGTTTTAGTCATAGTTTCTAGTATTTCATGTTAAGGTATCATGACATGGCTATTATATGAGTATAATATGTGTGTGTATGTTGAGGTGAGTATGTTAGTGCGACGAATATGTCAGGGGTTATGTTGTCACAATATGTTGTGTATTTAAATATGTTGTACCATTTCCTCTCTACCTCTTCTATATCATATGATTTTTCTTGGTTTTTTTCTCTTATAAATTATTAATTTCAAAACTGTATATATATATGTTACCCTTTAAGTGATTATGTTGATTATTTATTCAAAATATATTTATTCTTAGATTCTATTACATTTTCATTTTAAATACTTTCTTTGTTCTAATTTGTGATAACTTTATAAGTAATCTATCTATAATTTTTTGTTTTGTTTGTTTCATTTTTATTGAATAGTTTCTTGTTAATATCTTACTTGCTCTATACTCCTTGTGTGTTGTTTCTTATTTTCCTTTACATCTATTACATGTACATTACGAGTTTTTATTTATAGAAACCAATAAAATCTACAGATTAAAATAACTCGCTTTAATTGTTTTAAAGTCGTTTTTCTGTTTGCATGAAATTGAGCTTCAGACGCATATTTTCTGAATATTAAAACATTAATCTTTACAAAATATATTAAGGCGCCCCAGCATTTCTGAATTTTTTTCACTTAAAATATCACCTGCTTATCAGGAATTCTGAGACTCAGGGTTGTTTTTCTGTTGGTTTGTTGCTTTTCCTTATTTATACCGTAGGTATATAGAAAAAGCATGGTGTAGGAAAAAAATCCGAAACCGGGATGTTACCTGAAATATCCGTTTCAATTGTATGTTTTAAGGCCTCTTGAGTTATCTTCTTAAGGTTTCAGTCTGTATAAGTGTGTGTCTATTATCATCTTAGCTACCAGTATATTTATGCTTGACTTGGAACTTTGTACAAAAATCAGTCTATATAAGAGTAGATGTGCTATTCGGAAAATTTATCACGCCATTAACCCGCAATAATGACTAGGCAACCAATTCAAAAAATCATAATGCGCGAAAAAATGTTTTGGTCAATTCGAGATTAACACGCATGTAGCCATGTATAGGACAAACATATGTGCCAAGATTCATTTCATTATCTGCATTAGTTGAATTTTTATCGAATGAATTTTGTACATATTTCAAAAAATTAAGAAAAATCGGGAAATAATCTTACTAAGTTAAAATGCAATTTATTTGTATACCATTACGTTATAAATAAGTAAACAAAGTTTCGTTTTAATATGACGAGTATATCCATGATGTTAGTTGGATCTTGATCATAAAAGTTAAGCTGCATTTAGCGTGGTCAGTGCCTGGATGGCTGGGAATGAAATGGATGTAATTAACATGAGGACTAGAAAAGCGATTCCAAGTTGCCGTAACAACTTAACGACTTGGTTATTCTGAGGGCGATATTCTGATTATTATTTCATTTAAAATATTACCTTTAACAACAATTTTGGCTTATAGAAAACATTTATTTTGAAATTCCCATTCAACATATCTACTTCATTTCTGTATTTATACTGTTTGTCTGAGGCCTTTCTGTAAAATTAATTCTTTTATACGAGAATACCATACTAAGCCTTAAGCAAAGTAGAGAACAGTGTTAAACAGAATATATTTTTCTGCCTTTAGTTATTAAATAACGATTTTTTAGGCTGTAAATGAAATATTTTACTACCTTAATAACATAATAAAAAAAATAATAATCTTTATTATCTTATATTGTGTAAAGAAATTTTTTTATGTTTGTAAAAGCACAATTAGGCGTACGATTTTTCGCTGATTTACGAAATTTGTTGCAATATGTCAGCAAAACAATTTTTTTCTAGAATATCTTGTATCATCAAAACATTAAAATAAGATGACATATCACTTTGTAGTCTCTAGTTTTTATTTCAATTTAAATTAAAAAATATTGCGTTAATTATTGGTTTATTGCCAATTTTATAAGTGTCTTAAAATTAATGTGATAGACTATGTAACATATTTTTTTTTGTTAAATCCTACACTAAATGTATATGTAGTATTATATATATATATATATATATATATATAATATAATATAATATATATATATATATATATATTATATATATATATATATATATATATATAATATATTCGCCAATTGAGGGATTGAATTGATGTTCGTTACAGTTGTTGCATATAGGATTGTTTATTGTCACTTAATAATGTCAATGTCTCTACAAGTTTATAACTAGACTACTAGTCAATGCTAGTTAAAAAGTCTTTAAATGGAAAATGTTATTAAATATTTTTAAATTAATAATGTTAAATATCTGTCTTAAACTATATTTTTTTTTTAATTTTTTAAATAAACTATCATACAAAAATTAATTTTTAACCAAATCAATTCCAAGGATACGTTTTTGTCATAAAATGTTTGCCGTGTTGACATAAAACCTATATTTTTAATTAATTATCCGCCATAATATAACTTATTAATAAATAAAATATGATGGTTAAGAGAAAATAAACTTGTTAATATTTCATAATTCCATAAGTAAGTGATATTCGGGAGCATTAATAAGGATAAAATATGATTTAAACTACTTCTGTCTGAAGGGTGGTATCCTTTACTTTTATCTGATCTATTACCTTGTTTATAAAAAATTAATAAATGTAAGCTTTTATTTATTTATGTTCTACATATTATTTAAGCAATAAAACATATGTAACTCGGTTAATATCCTTGACAACCTCGGCTTCGCCTTGCGCCTGTCGTAAAATTAATGTTGTTTTCCCTTTTGATTTCACGTCGATACAATGTTGTCATGACATAATAAATTAATCATAATAATTGCTTTTGCGGTTACCAAGGAATATAGAATATAACATTTTATGATCTATTGTATAAAATCAGTCATTATCCTTGGCTACTTATGATATACATGGGATATACATACCCTGCATTACATGTCATGCTCCTATTCTTAAAAAAATTGTTTTAGAAAACTCAGTGGTTTTAAATTAGTTCAACTTTTGTGATTTTTTGAAGAAATATTAGCTTATAAGGTTGGGGTCATGGAAAAGAATAGGGATGGGATGGATTTGGATCGAAATGTAACTTAGTACAAAAATTAATTTTGTTAATTTCTCGAACACTATTGGTTAATAAATATGTGTGACGTCATTAACTTCCACATTAATTACCTCACAAACATTGCAAAAAATCACAAATCTTCAAGAAATGTTTAGATCGGGCCGAAATGATTTTCGCATGTAAGATTTAAATTTTATACTATGTATACAATGTAAATTTTTTACTTCACAAAATAAAAAGTTACATTTTATGTTCAGTATTAGTTCCGGTATTATTGATTGCTATGTATAACAAATGTAAACAAATCGCGTTTATGATTAATACAAATGAAAATATGCTTATATCGCGCAGTATGCTACTTATATAGACTAGTAATATGACGAACTAATACAGAAAAACAACTTTGTGGCCGCGAAGCGGCTACAGGGCTTAGCGCCGACGCCGCGATGCACTTATGAGGCCGAAGGTCTCTAGTTTTATTCAAAAATAGCTATAGTTTTAATATGGATCTGCTTTCATGTATAGCTGTGAGATGTTTTACGAAATTTAGAATTTATTTAAATAAAATAAAAATTATCTTCCTAAGAATATTGTTTTAAAAAAAGAATAAATCAAAACAATATTTTATAAAAATATCATTTTTTTATTTATAAAAAAATGAATTGTGGGTTTGATTGTTAATTAAGAAACTAGCAATCTGTGGTATCAAATCAAATGATATGATTTTTAATATTTTACGAGTTTACTAGACTTATTCGGAGTATTTTCGCTAAACTCAGCCCATACTGTTATTGATATTTCTGATTTGTTTTTTTTTATTATTGGTTGCTGAATAGGCATTTATGATTGGATTTATTATAAGACTCAACTTGCCCGCCGATTCCTGCAATGAAAAACACGTCATTTATAAAAAAAGTCAGATTATAACCTCCGAATGCATGTACATGTAACAAATCAAATTCAATTGTTGTAACCTTGGTTATCTTGGGGGGGGGGTTCAGGGGTTATTTTTTATTAACCCCTGCTAAATTTGATGATTCAACTGAAACTAACTACCATGAGGTATTGTAACGTTAAAGTGAGTATGTTCGTATCATTCAATTCGATGAAAAACGAGTCTAATCAAACAAAAAAGTTTGTAGACATGAGTTATGTAACCCACTTGTTTCAGTAACTTTGATCAGCAAACCTCGATATTAAGACACGCCCACCCACAAACTCTGTTATTATGCCGGAAACAGATCATCAGCCTTTTGATCGGATCGATCTGATTGGTTAACATTCGCGAACGTACCCTAAGTAATTGAATTTATTGGTTGGGGGAGGGGGAATCAGAAGTCTGCCAATAATGGTCTGCCGAGTACCATTTTTCTACAATGGGACTCCGCAGGGCTCTGAAGTTTGCGTATCCCTGGATTGAAGTATTCGTAATCTTCGAAATATGGAACTTTATGACGTCGCTGGTCTCATAAAACCAATTCATCCTTATGTCCGAGATACTTGTCTTACTCATGCATACCATAAGTATAGACGATAATTCTTATATTTAACCTATTAAAGACTTATCTTTTTTCTAGTATTATAGTTATTTTAAAAAAAAACTAGTGTTAGAGACACTAAAAGTAAAAAAGATATTATCTGTCTGTAGATATTCCATGGAGTAAAACACTTTCATGTGGAACTATGATGGTATGTGTGTATGATACCTGTTGCTAGTTCGTAATAATAAAAACTAACCACTTGTAGTTGTGTGTAAAAACTATACATCCCCAAATTTATATTAAGCTAAAGGTGACCACACATCATAACAATTTATCACTAATTTTATTGAGACTATTTTCTTAAATGGTCTATAAATACACTTTGTTTTTTTAAATGTTTGGCAATGTATTTCGTTTCTGTATTTCTCAGGTCAGGTTATTATTGTTCTTGCCTGAAACTTCTTACCTGAAACGATAAAAATGGTCGTTATTTCAGTCTATTTGTTGATTGTAAGTTGGTCATTAAGTTGGTTGTAAAGTAAAAGCCAGTTAAGAGGAACCTGCTTTTTTCTATGTTCGGTTTTAGAACACGAAATAGTGGAAAAACAACAAACATATTTTTGTTGTATTGATACCAAATCAAAATTTTAGTAAAATGTATAGGTCGAAGTACGGAAACCCTACAAGCTTTATTCTTTTTAAATTCAAGATGCGCTTTTCTTTTTGAGAAATAGTTTATTTTGCTTATGAACAAGTTTTATCTTCGTCATATCTTTAAGATTTGGTTCCATGTCTAAATTAGAACTCCTGCCTCACTTTATGCTAAGCATAATGTTTTAGCGTCTTTGACCGATTCGGAAAAAAAATCGACTTTTAAGTCGAAGGGTTACAGATTAGACTATAATGCATGAACAAATATTCCATTAATACATGAAGCAAGAATGGTATTGTTGAGCAAGAAATCAGAGAACCTGAAGGTAGTTCGCCCGACTTGCGGACCTCCGTGCCAGAATTTTTTACTCATACATTGTAGTTATAGAATATTTTCCGAGGAAAGTATTCCGAGAAAAAAGTTCCGTTGTTATCGAAGAAAATTATATATTTTAAAATTAAATCATTAACCTAGTTTTAGTTAATTGTTATGAATGTTTTAGTCTTAATTTAAGGCCTTCGTTATTATGGTTTATTTATCAAATTTATTTATTTTGACACAGTTATAAGTAAGTTATTGTCCCCTCCCATCCCAAATTTTTGGTTTGTTTCTTTAATCTGTTTTAACTTCACAGACAAACCATCACCGAACCCTTATGATAATAACTAATAAGTATCACTTGTGTTACGGCTATGTTTACAGGCAATACTTTTTATCATATATTGTTCTAAGTTAAAAAGTTTCATGTTTTATACTTTTCAGTTCTGATTAACGATGTTTACCAAACTTTCTCTACCATCATGAATTTTAAGTTTGAACTTTTGTATAACCTGATTCATAATATCAATAAAAATATGTAAATTAAGTAAATAAATAATTTGCTGGCACTTATTGAGTTCATAAAGTGAGCCAAATCAAGTATTAAAAACATTGAAGTATGATATTTAAATTATAGTATGTCGTACAATTTTTATTGGTGTAAAAAATATAATTGATGCAACATAACCAGTTTTCATGTTTCTTTGTATATTTTTATTGCTGCTTCTTTTTACTTTTCCTCATAGTTATACTGTAGGGATATTGGAGAGGTGATGCGTTTGCACTAAGAATACGAAACTGTGTAATATTAATTTTCATTTTATCATAACATAATCAAACATAATATATTTCCTATATACCTTTTGTATGAATGAGGAAAAGTCAACAATAATTTTAATTTTTAAGGATATGTCGGTTTAATAAAACATTCACAGTCTTAGGACTATTACAATATTTTTTTAACTACTTATCAATTTCTCTTTGATCCCGAATTTCTCGTTCTTATATATTTTGCTATTAAAGTTTAATTTATCAACATGACTAACCTTCCAAAAAATGAATAAGGTTAATAATTTAAATAAAAAATAGTTAATTAATGTCAAACAGATTTCTTTAATTTTACATACATGTATAGCCCATATTGTGGGGAAATTATACACGTGTGTGAGAAAAAATAGATGATGAAAAGCTTGAAAAAAAGTTAAAATATTTTTAAGTTTGGAGGGATTTTCTTTATTTTTTACGTCAATATGTAGGTTTTCCCTACATAAAAGGTACCATTATAGGTAATTTACAATTAACAAACATTTACCTATATAACGATTGCCTTTCAGCATTTCTTTTCTTTTTTTTCTATTTGGGTTTCGTATTTTTTTGCATGTAAGGGTGTATCATTTTATTTATTTATATACATCTTTTTAGAGCATGTAGGTTTTATATTCTATTTTCTTTACTTTATTTGAATAGGGATGAATTATTTATTTTAAGGTAAAAGTGATGTTTACATTCAAATGTTAGAGATACATTCGTGAAATTACTGAAGTATTTTTCGTCAATATAGCTGTCCCCATTCATAGTTAAACAATTTCATGTTATTCTTTAATATGTTCCCAGAAATATCTTTATGAAATCAGAAGAGGTAGTTAGTGTTACTGGCCGAAACTGTTTTTTTCCTGACCTACATATATACAAACATATAAAATACGTTTTCTAAGTATACATACAAACGTATAGTATGTAGATTAAGTTAATAGACACATTAATGGTTCTTTTTAAGTATATTAAGTTTGTATTGACTCTTATATTCTGAGAGCATTATGATTAACAAAATCTAGCCTTTCTATATGACTTGATTTTTTGTGTATAAATAAGTTATTGGTTTTTCCTTGTTTGAGATACCTGCACGTTTTCTGTATGCAATTCGATTAAACCTCCGTAACTAATCTTTTTTAAGTAATTATGTTAAAATGCAATAATGATTTAGGGGTTTATATAACAAAATTTAAAAATATGCATTGTAAGATGAACAAATTGTGTTAGAACTAATTTATTAAACGACTGAAGTATGTCACTAACATTCCCTGCCCTTCTTTTAGCTCTGCGCTTTTTGGTCTCTGCGCTGCTTCGACGCAAGGGTCCGCTTTGCGGCCCCGTATCTACCTGGTTGTTGCCTTATATCAGTTAGTTGTTACGTGGTATACTGACACGATGTATGCGAATTTCCAAATGAAAAGTTTAAAAACGTGTTTGTATGTATAATTTCAATGAATAAAATCGAAACTAATGCTTTTAATATAATTTAACTTTGTTTATATGTTTACTATACATATAGTAAGTATGGGTATTAAATTTCAGCTGGATCTGACATCTTTCCAAGGTTTTATGATTTTCCTAAATTTTTTGCTTAATCATAATTTTGGATTAATGACTTAATACTCATTTCATAAACAATTTTGGATATTATTGAGGTTTATTTTTGCATTAAGTTTTATTTAATATATACTCTACTTTTTTCGAATTTTTAATTAATCTAAGGCTATTACACCTTAGACATTTGGTTGCCTAATAATTCTGAGCTCGAGCGTAGCAAGACTGAAGTTATACAAGCTTAAGCTTTGGGTAATGACGACATTTTTAGGACGTGTGAAACGAGTCCAAAGTTAGGGGGGAAAGTTCCGAGCTGCACTGTACCCGATTTTTCTTGTTTATCTTTAAAAAAACTCAAACTTCAATAATTCAAAATCAAATGAACACAATACTTTTCCTTATACCTTCGTTAGTTAAGTAAGGAAAAGGAAAAACATTTTTTTAATTATTTATGTCATTTAATGAAATTTTCTTTCTTTAAAAAACTGCTTTGTTCAATACGGGGTTCTACAATGTCATTTTTGTGGAGTCATCCCACTTTAAATTTTAAGTGATAACAACTAGTACTCCTGACCTGATTTCTGTTTTAGGAGAGTTTTATTCAATTCCATATTTAATTAGTATAAAATAAAACCTTATTAAAACTGCTCTTGACAATGTATGCTAATAATATGGTTCGCGTATGCTATTAATATGTTACTAGATAAAATTCTATTGTGTGCTGCTGATGTTAATAAATTTTCATCTTTTTGCACAATGTTTTTGGTTTAACAGTACAATAGATACTACAAACTTGGTTCATATTACTATATAACTCTATTTGTTAATATATTAATTTTTAACTAATATTTATCTATAACAGTATAAATTACATAATGTTGAGTGTTTATTGTGCATTTCTTATAACTCCCAGACACAATTTAATCCCCCTACTCGAAAAAATCTAGCTGATAAGAGAAAAAATTGATAACCTCATAGCATACATTGTCTCAATTTCTCAAAATCCCCTCCCCCCTTTCTTATTTTATGCATTTTGTTGATTTCTTTACTCTTGCAGTTTTTTATCTTAATTATTTTGGAGTGATGATGAAATTTTTATATAAGACGTATTAAATTTTCATTTCTAAATTTATATTATAACTGTACATTTCTCTTTTCATCGCACCTTCTACTGTTAACGGAAATATTGTGTTCAACCTAAAATCGGTTTCAGGCACTTTTATATCTCTCTGAGATGTTGTATCATGCTATCTGTATGTTTGCGTCAATGTACACTACTTAAAAACTACAAGAATTCAAACTTGGTACAAAAATCAGACATACCTACTTGTACTTCCCAGTTTATTTATTATGGTAAAAAACATGACAAAATCCACTTAAAGTGTCATGCAAGTGACTAAATCGGATAATTTTGATGGGTATATTTTGTTCATATTAAAAGTCGTTTCTTTTGCATGTTAAGTTACGCTTCTTGTTCGTATTAAAAGTCACTTCTTTTGCATGTTAAGTTACGTTTCTAGTTTATATTAAGTGTCACTTCTTTTGCATGTTAGGTTACGCTTCTTGTTCTTAAGTGTCACTTCTTTGCTTGTTAAGTTACGCTTCTTGTTCATATTAAGTGTTTGGTTAAGTTATCATTAAGTGTCACTTCTTTTGCTTGTTAAGTTACTTCTTTTGCTTCTTGTTCATATTAAGTGTCACTTCTTTTGCATGTTAAGTTACGCTTCTTGTTCATATTAAGTGTCACTTCTTTTGCATGTTAAGTTACACTTCTTGTTCATATTAAGTGTCACTTCTTTTGCATGTTAAGTTACACTTCTTGTTCATATTAAGTGTCACTTCTTTTGCATGTTAAGTTACGCTTCTTGTTCATATTAAGTGTCACTTCTTTTGCATGTTAGGTTACGCTTCTTGTTCATATTAGGTGTCACTCCTCTTGCATGTTAAGTTACTCTTTCTTTGGAACCTAACTTTCATTAAGATCTTAAGGCCTTCTTGTACATGTGGCCTCTTCACAAATTCTTGGTCATTTGTTCCTCAAGTACGATTTACCAATGTTGCATTTGTGTATGTTCACTTATTTTTCTTCCCGCCTATACGTTTGTTTACTCATATTTACCACTTGTTGATCTTTTTAAATGGAATGATTAGGTATACATTTCGTTTTATTCCATTTGCAAATAATTTACAAAATGTCCTCTATTCCCTCTTATCAAACTCGACCATCGTTTTTGTTTACTCCTTATTTAATCCTGTCGTAACACAATGGAGTAAATTTATTTACCCCCATCCCCTCTGCGGTTGAAATTTAATAAAGTATTTTATCCAACGAATACTTTGGATTTCTAATGTAAATAAAACTCTTAGTATTTCTCTCTCTCTTGTCTGTAAAAAAATGTATTCGCAAGAAAAACAAATACGAAGAGAAAATTAAAAACTATACTTATAACAGAAAATAATAAGTACAAAAATTTATTTTACACTTTTCCGAAGTCTTTTTGCAGTAATGGAATATTCCACTCAAGTTCATGGTCAATGACCGAATGACGGTTATAACATAAATTTAATGTTAACTTGCGCGTGCATATGCTTGCTTTGTTTTAACAATTTTACGTCTACATATATTGTTGCTATTTACACAAGTACATCTAAGTGCGAGATATTGTATTGCGAAAACTGAATTTCCCTTTAAATTACATTTTGTTTATTTATGTAAGATAAAGCACGTTCCGGTTTATGCGATAGTTTGTACAAGTTATTGAGTTTCGTGTTATATTGTTAGAACTGTCATATTTTTTATATTCTAAAACTACATCAAGTAAACTACAGTAGCAAAATTGATAAAAGTATTATTTTCAATCAATTTTGTTTTTTTGCGATACAATGAAAATTTAAAATCTGAAGTGAACTCGAATTTACTGTCACCATAATTTTACTTTTAAACGAGCTAGCAATCATAGAAGCATGGAGGCTTCTACCTGTAGACTTAAAAATTTCAATACAAGAATATAAGAAAAAGTTAATTAAAAATTAATTTTTTTTGAGGTAGTACATAATTGAGCACTTTATTGGACCGTTTTTAGGATGAGAAGCCAATCATTATTGTTTAGGAGGTTATTTAGTACTTTTCACCTCCGAGGACAATAATGAATGTAAAAAAACTCCTAGGACGTAAAAGTAATTCATATGTTGCCGCCATTACTGTAATGTAGCGTGTTCAAAAAACAATCTGTGTTAAAACTTCATGAGTTTTCTTTAAAAACGTTCATTTTTTTCTGTTTTTGTTCGTAGACTATTTTTTTTCGTTTCTAAAAGGTGTTCTAATTGACAATTTTTGTGTGTTTATTTGTAAAGCTTTTACATTTTTGAGTAAAAGTGTGAAGCTATGGATGAATTTAATGACGACGATAATATGGAGTTAATAATAATTGGAAGTTTGTTTTTTTCAATTAAGTATATAGCGCAGTTTAATGAGTGCTATTTTTTGATTTTTTTAATGAGTGCTTTAGTTAATGAGTGCTACCTCAAAAAAAATAGTGTATGCCATCCGGCTGAGAATGTCTTTATGTCTTGGCAATTTTTCCCGACTCGCTTCGCTCGTCGGTAAATCTAATTGCCGTGACATAAAGACACACTTCTCAGCCTTATGGCATAAATAACTATTATTCAACAAACGTGCACATTTATGTATACAAATATCTAGAGAACTTTGCACTAACAGTAAATGACACCTGAATGCCCTTCCGCTAAGAGTAGGGTAAAAGGCACAAACATTGAGATGTCTATGGTTTTAAGCAAAATATAAAAATTCTAGGACAGCAATTCTTTTTACTTTTTTTCATTTATACCGTATTATAGTTGTGCTTTACAGAAAATATTTTTTACAACGTCATTAACCCGCAATAATAAGTTGAAATTTAGTACAAGTATATAACTTTACGTAATAAAGTTCGTTTTAATACGACTAGTATATCCATGATTATTGCTGGATCATAGAAGGTAAGCAGCATTAAGCGCGGACTGACCGCCGAGAATGAAAAGGTTATGTTTACCATCTGAGCACGAGTGAAGCAAGTAAAAAGGCATGTTGCAGTATAAATTTGGCGAATTGTATATTCTGAGGACGAGCGAAGCGAGTCAGAAGTAGGGAGGATAAGCGTAGCGAATACGATGTGATGAGGAAAAGTTTCGAGGTACCCCGTACTCGATTTTTTATGTTAATTTTATCACCTGTTCCAATTTCGATGGGCCTTAAGCGCAATTAAAGAATTACAACTTTAAACGTACTTATTTTTTCTTAGTAAATCCTTGCGGTTATCTTCTTGCTACGCAGAAGCTTAATTTGTGAAGGTGTTTCAAATCTATAAAGTAGAGTGAAATTATATTTAAGTCCCATAGAATAATGTAGTTACAGCCTAGCCGAGAACTGCTTGGTTACACGCCAAACCTCACTAGACTGTGGCTTTAAAAAAAACACATTTACTACGACTAAACATAAACATTGCTGTGACCTTGAAATTTATAACTTTATATCTGTTATACAATAACTTCAAACTACAATTATTATTAATTACAACGAGTTTTCATTTTTCTCTCGTATTCAATATATCCAAGTAGTGGGAAAATATCAAGTTAAATTTCGTTACTAATCATTATTTTTGTTTTACATTTTCCTTAAACATTACAATGCATAGATGGCATTGCGATAGCTCGCCTTGGTCTCTGTAGCACCACTTTTTGTACCGTCTGGGTTATTAGGCAAACCAGGGTGTAAATAAGTAGGGGATCACCATTCTATCTCCAAACCAATTGAAGTATCAGCTACCGCCTGGTTAGTCAAATGATAGTCATATGCTGTTGAATATGAATATCCCTGAACCGGTTTTGGCATAACGCCATCATCAGCAGGCGAGGCAACACTCGAGCTCTACACAAATAAAGTTATATCAGTAAATAACTTCTAGCCTCAATGAGCACGACGAGCCCTCTGAAGATGATCGTACTGTTCATTGAGACAAGAAGTTATTCACTGATATAACTTTATTAGTTGTGAGCTCGAGTGTTGCCCCGCCACCTGATGATGTCATTATGCCAAAACTGGTAGCTGATTCTTCAATTGCTTCTTCAACTTGCGGTAAATACGACCTTTTTAATTTTATCTCCTTACCCTTTACTACTCCAGAATTTCGTAGATATTTTAGAGGTAAGGTCATTCACACAATATATATATATATATATATATATATATATATATATATATATATATATATATCTGTGTGTGTGTAGAGAGATCTCTTTCTTTTCGGTTATCTGTATACACTGAGAAAAAATTCCGTGTAGGAGCAATAGGAAAAACATTGGTCGCAAACAGAAAATTCAGTAGATCTAAGGACAACTAGAATATAGCTAATCCAACAGAACAGATTTAGTTAAAGGCATTTTGCGAATTCAACTAAATATTTTAGTTAAAGGAGTTTGTTGGTATCAGCTAAAGGTTTCAGTTAAGTACTTTCAGTTGAGTCAAATAAACATTTATTGGACATAGCTAAAGGATCAAGTTACTTTAACTAAACATTTGTTAAGGTTGTTTAGTAGAAGGAACTAAAACATAGTAACGCCAACTGAACGAATTTAGTAGGTCGAACTAGTGTGTTGTAAGGGGCAGTGTAAGCCGTACAGTTGGAAATACTGAGTGGTGCTTAGGTACAACTAAACCTTTTAGTTAGGTGCAAAGAATTTTTGAGTCAAACCCAAGTAACTTCTTGTTGACTCTACTAGAACTTCTAGTTGGCGCATCCCATATTCTCTTGCATCTACATAACAATTCTGCTGCCAACAACTATATATTCTGTTGCCAGCAACTATATATTCTAGTAGCCGCTACTAAATTTCTAGTAGCCTCTACTAATTTCTAGTATATAATTTCTAGTAGCCTCTACCATAATTTCTAGTAGCCTCTACTAATTTCTAGTAGCCTCTTCTATAATTTCTAGTAGCCTCTACCATAATTTCTAGTAGCCTCTTCTATAATTTCTAGTCGTCTCTACAGTACAACCAGTAGAACCAACTCTATTTTCTAGTTGCCTCTACTGTACAACCAGTAGAGCCAACTCTATTTTCTAGTTGCCTCTACTGTACGTACAGTAGAGCCAACTGTATTTTCTAGTTGCCTCTACTGTACGTACAGTAGAGCCAACTGTATTTTCTAGTTGTCTCTACTGTATGTACAGTAGGATCTACAACTCTGTTTCAGTAGTATATATATATATATATATATATATATATATATATATATATATATATATATATATATATATATATATATATATATATATATATATATATATATATAAGTAAGTAATATGGTGTGGGTATTTAATAGAATAAGAAAATTTGAAAAATTTGGATAACTAATTTTTATTTTATACTAAAAATATAACAATACAATTCAACAATCCATGTCAAAACAATATGATTATCTACAATCATAAATAATTGTAGATAATCCTTTTTTATCATAGCTAATATTACAATAAAAATAGAAAAAAAATTTCATGTGCAATTTTAGATAATCCTTTTGTTACAATCATAATTAATATCACAATAAAAATACGAAATCTTTTTTTATTATTTAAATATTCAAATTTTTAAAATGTTATGAAGTTATTAAATAAGAAATAAGAAAAAATGAAGTAAGACATATATACATACAATCAAGTTTATTTATTAATTAATACAACAGAATTTTTCAGTGATATTATTTCAGTTATAATTAAGTATACGTTAGTTAACAACTGTACTGTAACATAATTACTTTCCTGTACAATACAATATAACTATATTATTATACATCACTTCACTATAATACATTTCTTAACTTTGTATAATACATTTCTTAACTGTATAGTACTTAAGTAATATTTATATCTTTACTAAAATACATTTCTTAACAGTATATTGTACTATGTAAATTAAAAGATGACAGCTGACTCTGAAGTCTGAGATATATATGTCAATCGATACAATAAAATAGTATAACATTAAAGAGAATGCAACACTGCATTATTAAAGTTTTTGTTAAATACTACATTAGTATGTGTTGTATTTTTTCTACCATGTTTACTGATTTTATTGAGTGACATATATATCTCAGACTTTTGAGTCAGTTGCCATCTTTTAATTTACTGAGTATAGTTAAATAATATTTATATCTTAACTATAATACATTTAGTATTATTACATAGTAAATTACTTAG
Source organism: Microvelia longipes (assembly GCA_018340805.1). Lineage (NCBI taxonomy): Eukaryota > Metazoa > Arthropoda > Insecta > Hemiptera > Veliidae > Microvelia > Microvelia longipes. The sequence goes on along the minus strand of JACMZG010001908.1, from coordinate 30,254,417 downwards.
AAGTTAGTAATGAAATAAATTTCAATATGGAAACTAAGTAATTGGACTTCGCAAAGTCACATAAGTAAAACCATTGGTTAATGTAGTTAAGTTGTTGGGAATGGGTGAATACAAATTTTCTAGCCAAATGTAGGACGTTTGTGAGTTTTGAGTTACCCTATAGGCATGGAAATGCTCATCAAAGTCAACAGTGGTGAGACATTGACACCACAACAGTGCTTTACAATCAACTGAAAATACTTCAGCAATTACATAAAATACAGGTAAATTTGGACTCTGAGACGTCACCAGTAACTACGACACCCTTCCTATAAACATTGTCCAATACTTTAAGCCACTTTGCCAATTTTGGCACTGAATATTTGTTCATGGCAAAGCGCTGGACCGGCTCAAAGTTGGATGTAGGAACTGCTCTAAGAAGACCCCAT
>JACMZG010001908.1:30097948-30252989 GCA_018340805.1 Microvelia longipes | reverse complement strand
GATTTTTTTTTTGTTTTTGGTCAGTAGGTGCGAAGGAGGAATTGATAACAAAAGTGGGGGTTGGTTTTTTTTTTACAAAGCTCCTTCTTTTTTAAAAAAGTAGGAGCAATACAAAATTAAAAAAACTTAACTTATAATTGTTGGACATAACTTCTGATACATTGTATATTTATTTCTTCATAAGCAATTATTAAAACTTTTTCCTTATGCCATTATATGAAGCCTTGTTAACAATTTTAAAGCTCTCTTTTTGAATTTCTGTCTATATAGATAACCAGAGGGTCATCAACACTCAGATGAACCCCTTTTATTGTAGTACTAATCTTGAGATTAACAAAGAATTTAAATGAAAAAGCCTTCTTCCCTCTTTTACCTGACATGGAAAACATATTGAAAAACGGGATTTGTATTTGCCTTCTTTCCTGTAATTCTTTTTCCTGCAATTTACATGTATAATTGGATATGGCACTTAACTTATTTTGTAATCTTGACATGGGTTTTTTGTGAACAATATTAATCTGTATTAGGTCTATCATACATATTGTATAGGGATTTAATTTTTTCCCACATTTTATTTCTCAAAATTTTATAAAGTTATAACGGGATTTACTGGTTTATTGTAATATCTTTTTTACATACTATGTCAGTGTGTTTCATAATCTGGTGAAGGAAATTAGAATAACAAAATTGTACCTAATCTTAAGATGTTTTAACATTGAAATAAGGGTGACATTCCGGTTTCGGTTTTTTTTGGTGAACACAATACTTTTCCCATAGACTATTGGTAGAAGGTGAGAGAAAGTAAAAATTAAATATTCCACTAGTGATAAACAGAAGCGTTTATTGTAATTAACTAGGGTTTACATTGTCTCAACTGTTAGATAGTCAGTAGCAGCGAATCCCGAACTTAACTATTTTGTTCAGTTATCTAACTAGCACTTCTCATTGCTCCTAACTGTTATAGTAGTAAGTACAACTAAAAGTTATAGTTAAAGGTTTAAAAATCTAACTAATATGTCTAGTTAGCTCTACAGAAAAAGCTATTTGTAACTAACTATAGTTTACCATTTGTTCAACTGTAAAATAGTTAAAAACAGTACACTTAAAACTTAACTACTTCATTCTGTTATTACAAACTGAAACTTTCACTGCCATAACTGTTGAACGTAGCGCTCAACAAAAACAAATAGTTGAAGGATGAAAAAAAATCTTTAACTAAATTCTTTCAGTTCGCGCTACTAATTTTTTTATTTAGATCCAATATTTTGACGTTGTGATTAACTATAGTTTAGTTGACACAACTAAAATCTTTTAATAATTCGTTTAGTTAGATTGACAAAAACGTGTTCTTCTAAATTAACTAAATTCTAGATGGCCGCAATAAAATTCTGTTTCACACCAAACAAATATTGCCCTTAACTATAATTTAGTTGTGGCAGAAAAAGTCATTTTTCTCTCAGTGTAACATCATCAGTTTAATTTTGATGAATTTCCTAATACTGCTTGTTGATACCAAAGCATTATGCAAAAGCGAAAGGCCCATAACAGTGCGCCATTGCATTTTGTTATCAATACACTTAACAGAGGCTAACTGTTTCAATAACAAAATACACTTAGTCATTGCGTATTGTTATGTATAGGAGACATTTTGCTTTTATCAAATGATTGGTTTTCGGAACTGTTTTTCTTACGATATTTTTTGCGGGCAAGTTTATTACTATTCATAGGTGTAATATTAATAATAAATTAACTTATTAACTGTTTGTTTGTTACAGGTAATGCAGTTTAAGTATCTTTTGGGGTTCTTTTTCGTAAGTTTTGGTATTTTTTATTTATTTTAGTGCTCTCCATTGGTTTATTTTTAGCCATGTTTTCGATATCTTTGATTCGCTAACTGTTTTAGATGATCTTTTTAATAATATATTAGGCTACTTGTTGGGAAAACGGAACTTTGCGAGGGTTGCATCAACTCACGAGCAATCCAAAGGCGTTTACTTGAATGTTAAGTCCCTTAATTTATTACCGATTGTTAAGTTTTAAGAAAGATAAATAACAATAATGAATTATTAACAGAAAACTGAGCAATGGAGTAAACACAGCTAACAAATAACAACACCAAAATCTCTCCACAAAACCTTTATTAAAACCAGAGCCGGCTTTCGACCTCACGATCATCATCAGTGCCGGAGAGTTGAAAAAGGAGAATCCTAGTCTGACTTTTTAGGCAGAGTCATATAGCGGCAGTCCGCTATTTTGGTGTTGTTATTTGTTAAATAATGAATTACATTATAAACTGCTTTTAGATTTCGCACAATTTGTGTGTGGAGTATTAGGCCCGTGTTTTAGTATTTTCTTCACAATAACTGTCACTGGAACTCATTTTTTAATGTACATTAATAACTATCAAAAACATAATTAAGTAAGAGAATTCGATCCACAACACGTGCTCATAAGAGCTGACAAACTGATTTTGAGTCACAAAGAATTCTTCCTAGTTTCGGCATCGGTATAGAAAGTAGAAGAATTCTTGTAGATGTAAAGATATATTATCGGTGCATGTTGCATGACAGACGTGTAATGTCTATATAAGGTACGTATCATTCTTAGATTAAATCTTAAAATGAAGAGCATGGACCTGAGGAAATATAATAAACAAAATCAAAAAGAGTCAAGAAAATAACAAAACGCAAAAAAATAATAACTCTAAGCTACAGTAAATAGTCTATAAAGCAAGAACAACCAGCACTTATAACTTAAAAATGTTTAATTTAAACATTAGTATATAAAACTAACTATATATAACAAAAGTAGTGACTGTCTGTATTAGCCTTATCCTCATTCAATTCATTCGTAAGTTACATCCTGAGGCTGATTTGTTATATTTATATATATATATTATATTATATTATATATATATAATATATATATATATTATTATATATAGTAGTTTATATTGTTCATAATATAAAACCACTAAATGTCTTATTATTTCTGTCTTGATGGTAAAATTTTTATAAGGCATATAATATGTAAATAAAATAACTTAAATTCTTTGTGCCATGCCTAGCACAGTAGTTTATTATGGTGCAGCTTAAAGTGCATAATTATCTACTTATTACTTCTATTATTAGTTTTAGTATCGGAAAACTGCAATAACCCAATAAACAGTGTTTGTAGGTTTGTATATTTGCATACATTACTTGCTAAAAATTATTCAACAATTCAGCTTAGTCATAATAGAATTAATATATTTCAGCATGATATTCTATTATTTTTAACTGTCATGCAATATAGCAGTTGATTCGACTTTATCTAGCGTGCTTTATTTCGGTTAGATAGATAATAATACTCGCCTTTTCACACTTAATATAGACACTAACGTGGTTTGGGATTGAGTGTTATATTATTTTATCTGCTTACAGTTGAAAAACATGTCATACTTTCATATTTGTTGGCAGAAAAGTAGACCCGATCTACTATAAATTATCAGTCAGTTCAAGTAATAACTGCCAAGGGAGGTAAAGTTTCATTTAAAATACATGGGATTATGCTTGAAACTCCCTCTAACAGAAAAGGAGAGTTCTTCCAAATTATGGTATTTTATTGGAACTTTTCTATTTATCTTTTATAGTTGCATATACAAATTTTTGTCTGTTGCATGACACAATAATAAATAAAAGCTAAATTTCCAGACAACATTGGTTGGGCTAAGCATAGAGATGTACCACCAGACGGGTTATACTCTATCTTAATACATTGAGAGGCTTCAAACATCATTTGGAGCTCTCAGAGGCTTTGTGTAACCTCATTTCAACTTACTTCAAGAGTGTGTTAAAGTTAAAAAAATCAAAAGCTTTAGATTTTTCGGACATGGTTATTCGTATTTTGTTTTTTTTTAGTTCAATTATAAAAATATATAATTTTTTCTATTTATTTGATAATTGTAATAATTAAAGGTGCTCAAGTTACTTTTTCAATATTTCAAATTCCACTGATATCAAGGTCTTCTCTTGCATAAGTATCTACATGGGGCTAAGTCCCTGATGAGCCTCATTTTAGTAAAATTTAAGGGAACAATGTTGATTTTTTGGGAAACTTACATGCCCTTAAGTTCGCTCTTAATAATAACTAATTTCATTTTAAGCTTTGATCATTGAGCCTTAACTTTTCGGCTGCTGATGTTTATTTTTAGAAAATGATTTACCGTCTGATCTTTTTTTTAGAAAAATCAAAAACTAATAATGACTTAATGATATTTATAAATGTATTATTAAATTACGAGTTACATTTTTTTAGTTCATTCTCTTAATAAACTCATTTTAAAACATTTTTTTGCTAAGCTAATAAAATTATGTATGCATTGGCTTATAAAGACCAATAACCTTCATAACCTTCTAGTTTTAATTTTTTATTGAAAATGAAAACAATTCTGGCGCATAGGTCCGTAAGCCCACCGAATTTTCTTTGAAATGCGCTAAAACATTTAGAAAATAGCATAAACTGAGCATTGCAAGAGCGCGAATAATGCTGTGCAGTGTCGAGTTTTAAATCATGACAATAGTTTTGTATAACTTAAGGAATAAATAATTGCATTTCCTGTGAAAACCGGAAACAGGAAAAACAAGAAATATGGAATAACAAGTAGTAATGCTACTAGTCAGGTTAGCTAACTAAAAACTTATGCGAGAAATAGATTTGTGCGCCAGATGGCAACCATTTCAAGCAAATGTACCGAAAAAAATATTTGGACGGCACCGCACAAGAATTATTTTATAGTTATAAACTTAAATTTTGTAAATATGGCGATAACAGTTAATTGCCGGTACCAACATTTGTGCCTGAGAACCCTGTCTTTGAGTACATTGAGATGTCGAATCGACTCCAGGCCGGTTGTATTCCCTCAAAAGACATCACCCTCAAAAGACATCGATAACGACACTCTACACGTAATTAATTGTTTACGGACCGTTTTTTAGGATTTTCGTTTGTTTCCGGATTATTTATTTTTTATTAATTTGATATGAATGATGTACTGTGTGCTATTGTGGTTTATTAAATTCGTTTCTTTTTAAATTAAAAAAAAATATATATAAAATTCATATAAAATGTAAATATTCATTACATTAAGGATTTTTATCAATGAAAAATAGCTAAAATAATAAATAAAGCATATTTATTTATTCTATTTTTAATTATTAGAAAACTTAAGGATTTAATATTGGTATAATATTTTATTACAACTATTTATTAAAATTAATCTGTTTTAATTTATTAATTTCTTGACGTACTGTTTTAATATTTGTTATGTTTATTGCATGGATTTTCATTGTGTTAGAAGGCAAGCTATCGTGTGTACCGAGCATAAATTATTTTTGAAATTTAAAAAAAATCAAACTGTGACCAATTTTGATAAGGAAATTATTTACTTCCTTATAAACTCATTCTAAACGCGAAGTTTATATAGTTAAAGTAAAGTTGAAAAACCTACTTCAGCATTACATAAAATATTGTATGCAACATGGCAGGGAAGAAATCAGTACTAGCAAGTTGCATTTAAATTGTAAATTACCTGCTTCGGCTTTTACTCTGCCAGTTATTAGCCCACTCTTATTAATAAATGTCGCAATAATATTCCATTTTTCTACCTAGTAGTTTTTATTGACCCTTTGAGTCAATTATATGCAAATTCCCGTTGCAAAGGTTAGGATGTTTTATTTGTAACAAATAAAAATTTATTTGGATGAAGACCTAAATTTTACCCCTGGGGTTAGCTGCAGGTTAGTTTTGTTGAGCGATTTATTTAGCAGTTTTATATTTTACCCTGTCTAATATATTCCATCAAGCTCGTTTTAAATGATGACATCATGACAGTGTTGTTTTAAACTTATGCTAGGAAGAGGTCTGAAAATAGTATTGGATTTTTGGCGGAGCATAGCGTGGGTGGGAGATGACGAAGCGAATCCCGGACCTGGGTCAAGTCGTCTCAGACTATTGATCCAATTTTTAGGCCACACCTGCTAGAACACTAACCTAGACATAGCAATAACCCAGACCCTCAAACATGCTTTCAAGGTTATCATATACACTATACTACTCTTCTATCTCTACGAACACAGTTTATAAACCTCTTAGCCATAAGAAAGAATTAACTTTCGTTTTAGGATTTTCTTGCTACTATTTGTTTATTTCTATATTAATATGGTATCAATTAGGCATTAATGTATTTGCGGAACTTTATTTATTTTCAATTATTAAAAACATAATGTTTATATTTTATGTTTATATATATATATATATTTATAGTTTCTTTTACATCGACTTGTGTTTGTTTAGTTGTTTAAAAATCAACCAACAAAATTCATCCATCCATTCATACAATTGTTTGGTCATTAAAGTGTTTTTTTTTGTCCTTGGTCCTTTTACTCCTCTTTCGCTTTGGTCCATAAAGTGTCTCTCTTGATCCTCTTTGGAACTGCTTCTTTATCTAGGTCCCGGTACCCATTTTCCGCATTGGTTCTTGGAGCCTCCTACAAATATTAAATGCCTCTACAAAACCAAAACTTTACTTTAAGCTGGCAATTCGCTTTAATCTACTTAAAGGTCATTTTCAATTCAAAACCTTAAAGATGTTTAGAACGAAGAAAATTAACTGAATGTTTTCTTTTTCCATAAAAAGTTATGTATTTAAGTTCTTTGTCGGTAACAATCAATTTGTTTGGTGTAAGTCTGACTCTGATACCAAATAAACACACATAGACTCTCTCTTCTTCTTGTTTAACACTTAAACGGCTTTGAACTGATGATGTTTACTCTGTTTTGTTAATGAAGTTTTCTTTTTGTGGAGAGTCTTCTCATTTTTCATTAATTCGGCATAAATAATGTACTGTGTGCAATTGTGATTTAATAAATTAGTTTCTTCATAAATTAAATAAAAATTTAAATAGATTTTGGATCTCAAACAATCCTTTTATTCAAAGGAGGGAATAATTATTTATACCTTTAGAATGCATTTTCTCTTTAAATGGAGAGTAAAAAACGAATCCTTTGTTTCATCTATTTCAGTTAAAATTTAGAACTAACCCAGCTCTAAATATCCCCGGCAGAGACAAATTAAGTCAGGGGTCTTTCCTATCAAAAGATTGATTAGTCTGAATATAATCTGATTCAATTTATTTTCTAATGGCAATATCACAGCGGCAAAATTTACATTCTTAAAAGTAAATAAAATTAATTAAATTTAAATGCCTTTTAGGGGTTTTGTTCTTAGCGTGAATAATTAGTTTTAAAGTTATTAATCTTAACTATCTGTAATGAATTAGTATGGTCAGAAAATTATAGAATCATTCCATTAGAAGAACAAGCAACAAAACTCTTAAACATGTTTATAGTGTTTCTTTATCTTTCATTGTACACTTTTTACGTAATTTTACTTATTAAATTTCTTTATTGGCAATAAGTGATTTTTAAATCAAAAACTGTTGCTACTCCATGCAAACAAAAAAATAAATGCTGATGTGTAAATATTAGTTATTTACGTATTAACCAAGTAAAGGATATCAACGCCAATATAGGTACCGAAAACCTCTCTATTTACTATTTTTCAATGAAAATAATTTCATTCGAATCCATTGAGCTGTAAGTTTATTGTATATATATATATATTATATATATATAATATATATATATATATATATATATATATATATATTATATATATATATATATATATATATATATATATATATTATAAATAATCGGGTATGGAGTACCTTGGAACTTTTCCGTATCACATTTGTTCTAAGTAAATTCATCCGTATCATTGGGGAACCAGAGGTTACCCATCTAAACACGGACCACGCTCGAAGGTACCTTTTTTATGATCCAAAAATGATCATGGGTGAACAAGTTGTATCGACACGAAACTAAGTGTACTTATTTATTACGTTAAGGTTTACACTTATGCCGAATTTAAACTTAATTGAATTATTTTACATTTTTTTATAATTTTTTAAAAAGCGTATTCAAGTCATTTGATAAAAATTAAAGTAATGCTGATAATAACATAAAGTTTGCCACTCATATTGGTCTTATATATAGCTACATGCGTGGCAAATCTTAAATTGATCGCTATATTTTTCCGCGAGTTATGATTTTTCAAACTTTTTGAACTTCAAACTTGCGAATTAATGACATCATAAAATATCAATTCCTGATGACCACCTATAAACTGATTTTGTACCAAGTTACAACTCTAGCATAAATACACTGGGAGCTACGATGATAACAGGCATACACACATATATAGAGACTGACAACTTTGTGGGAACCACTAAGGAGGTCTAATAAACACATGAAATAAATAATTCCGGTGACAAACAGGGTTCTGATTTTTTTTCTTTTTTGGAAACACGATACCTTTTCTATATACTTACGGTATAAATTAGGGAAATTAAAAATAGGATAGGAAGATTGGGTCCTTTTTGTAGACTTACTGACTTATTCCCCTCTCCCTATAAATTGTATCTAGAATAAATGTGTGTTTTCCGTTCATATTGAGGCTTAATGCTTTAAAATTGATTAGTACATTTTCCTTTTATAATTCATTGTTCAATGTTATAGATTTTGTTTCTCTGAAGCAGCTGTTTAGAAATTTATACTTAAGAACTTGAAACGTAGTATTTTTGTATCGATTTTCATGACCTAGTCGGAAGTATTTCTTCTTATATATAAATTACTATTTTATTATTTTTTTGGTTGTATTCCTATTTTTGTATTATTCTTTCTAAATATTTACATCAATACTTATTTATTATGCTTCATTATCTATCTAAATAAGGAAAGGAATGGTTGTAATAGTGATTAAAAATTATATTTTCAACATTTTTGATAATAAAAGTGCTTATTTACATATTTCTTCTATTTTTTTTATTTTTCATTCAGTCACCTTATTTATTTTGTCTCCTATTTATTTAAAACCTTTTTCATTAAATTTATCTATTTACTTTAAAATCCTATTGCTTTTTGTTGTAATTTTTTTAGTGTCAATATTTTTTGTAAATGACACCTGTTGATTCGTTACTTGAAATAGTAAGGGATTAATATTGAATGAAATTTCGTTAACACGACGAATTCAAGTAAGCTTGGGGTAGACCCTGTTACTAGATATTGCAGAGGGTCGTGGATTTGAAGGTCTAAAGACCAACAGGTGGTGTGCTGCTAGCAATACTAGCGGGGGCGGGTGTGTCTAAACATTAGGCTAGGTCAGGGGCGGTTCCACCAACAACAGCTCGACTCTTGCATTATCGACTCTTTATCGTTGTTATACGAGTCCTCCTTATGCCGCACCCATTTGGCATTTATTCAAATAATTCACCATTACTACTATTTTTTCTCTTATTAATAATTTTTTTATTTATATGTTGACATGCAGAGTTTATTTACTTTGTTAATTATAATTAATTTTTCAATTATTTAATTATATTTCCGTTCCCGCTAGAGGAGCTTCAAGGCTTCTAACAAACGTTCTTTTTAAATTTCTAATTTAATATTAATTTACTTTACAAATGTTAATTTTTTGGTTACACCTCCTAATATAATATTGTCTACTGGTTGAAAAAATGTCTTTATTTTTGAATTATGACTGCTTTCTGCATTTCCTGTTACCTCCGCGTGCTGTTATGTGCGTTTCCTGTTTGTTTGTGTGTTTTGTTTTCAGTAAAACATGTTGTTTATTTTCCACGTTTTTTTGTCTTGGTAGAAATAGTTCTCATAGTGTTATTATACTTCTTTGCATAAACTGTGCTAATTGTTTGGAGTATAATAGTTCTTTTTTGTTTTAATTTACCTTATACAAGGTAAAAACAAAGAAACCCGTAAATAAAGTAATAATGAGAGGTAAGCTGAAAATAAATAAGAAATAGGCATCCACTAGAGAAAATGGCTAATATGACCACAAGGCAGATTTTTGAAAGAGGGGGACTCAAAAAACAACCTTGTTTATGTCCTGAACCATAGTGTTTATAAAATATAAGTGACGTCATTAACCCACAATAATGAATCAGCAAAACTTTTTTATACATGTACTTCTTTGGATGGTCAACAAAAATTTGAAGTTTCATTTCATAATCAGCACATGTTTTGGTTTTATTGATTGACATATATAACGTAATGTAAACAAATCACGTTTCTTGACTAATACATATGAAAATCCGCTGATATCGCGGCAAATTTTATTCTAACTTTATAAAGACAACAACAAAAATTCTATGAGAAGCAATGTCTCCATTGCTCCATTCTCTGAATATACAGTTTACAACATAAACAATTTAATAGATCAACAAAATTTGTAAGTTACGGAATTTAACCAATATACAGCAACTTGTATCTTTTAAAAAGCGTAAGGCAACTGTCTAATAATTTAAGGACAGCCGACCTGAGCTATACAAGTTAAAACAAACTGTAAAAAAATTGTCTTATAAATATAAAAAAATAAGAATAATAAACTTTTAACAAACTGAATAATATTATCAGTAATAATTAAATATAACTATTATAAATAATTTAAGTAATATTAATTATATTATTAATTATTAAATAAATAATCATAAATATAATGCAGCTATAAATATTGTTTAGAAATATAATAACATAATTTAACTTTTGCATAATTATTTAAAAAATACATATTTAACATAATATGTCAGCATTCTCTCTTTATTTGTTCAACTTGTTATTATAATTGTTTCCCTCTCATCAATCCTAGGATTTGTGGGATTTTTCAATTTTTTTAGATATTATTTATTGTTTCATAACTTTTTTTTTGTAAATATTGTTATCTCTTATTTCATTGTATGTAAAACAAGTATTTATTTCATGTGTAGTAAATTTAGAAAAATAAAAGATTTATTTAAAAAACACTAGAAAATTAAAGCTAATAAATAGTTTTGTATGACACAATTTTTTTTAAGTATTCCTGAGTATTTTTAAAATTTTATAAAAAAATAATGTACTTTTACCTATTATTTTTACAATAGTCTTTTATATTGTACAATAGTCTGCGACTCAATTTTGGGTCGCCACTTAAGGGTTTTGAATCGCTATTCTAGATCATTTGTATTTGAAAATTTATGGTGCAGTGGTTAAATTAATAATCCGAGCCAGCTGAAGCGGCTCTGTTTCTAAGAATTAATTTATTTCACAAAACTCTGTAATTTTATTTTCCTACTTTGTATAAAGTTGGAACTTAGGACGATATCGGCTGGATTTTTTTTTTAATGAGTCTAGTTTGTTACGAGAAAGGAAAGCTGATTTTATCTCCAGACTTCTTGATTTACCCTTTTGTTATTTTCTGCCTCTGAGATTTGTAGAATTTCTGATTGGAAATTTTCCAGAAGACGAAGGTTATGGTTAAACTTTGTTAGACACGAATCATTTTTATCTTCTTTGTAATTATTTACTGTATTTGCTATTTTAATGAGGAAGGGATACAATTATAGGATTTGTTGCACAAAACTTATCTTCCTTATATTATTTATTAAAAGTCATAAAAAATGTTCTGTCATAAATTTGATTTTAGAACACTTCAAACTAACTCTAAATGATGACATTTAGAATTTGATGAGTGCAATCAATATAAAAGGCTTGTAAATATCAGATTAATATCCCTATAATTTTATTGGCTAGGTATTTTTGGCAAAGAAAATGCTTTCTTTTTAAAGTTTTGAAAATTCAAAATGGCCAACATTTTAAAACGCCATCTTTATTTTCTTTTAAGAATTATGTGTCTGATAAAGTATTTATTATTTGTATCTGATAAAATGTAAAAATAGTACAATAGAAAAGTTTTCCTTTAGCAATAATTAATTTTTATCTAGGTTCTATTGGAAGCAATGTTTGAAGTCCTTTATCTGAACAACGCAAAAAGGAATTAAAACTGTAATGTTATAGAGCGGAATGTCTGGCGTAGTTGCATGGTGGAATATTGATCCAGGTTTGTAAGGCGGAGCTCTCGGCTCGGTCGTCCTGAGTTTCCACGCTATTAATAGATCTCGTTGCTTTAGTATACCTTCCTGCTTCCATGTTTTAAATACCTCTTGTAGTAAACTGTTACCCACATATTAATCCGAGTGTTTGTGTTGAATAGCCCACTCCGTGGTCGTGGTAGTTAAACTGATAGTATTTATACTGACAGTTACCTTTTATACCAGGGAGGTCTGGGGTTCGCAACCCAGGTTAAGCTATCAGTTTGTATAAGATTATTGTTCAAATGCACTTTAAAATACACTTGGAGCGTAACGATTGCCATCAGGGTTATTCCTGCTCTCTAAACTGGCATTATAATTATATAATATTTGATATATTGATGAGCTTGATAATTCTCGCGTTATGACTTATGGTTTCTATTGCATCGATAAAAAACCTAAAAAAAATGTTGTAAAAACTTACACCATTTCCACGTTTAAGTTTGTTCTCTCTGGGGTTTATCTATATTATTGGGGGAATTAAGTCGAAAATAAACCCTGTGCACTTTGCACTTTAATTTTATTTTTTATTTTATTTTTTTAATTTTTTTTCAGTGCATTATAGTTTTTGATGATTTTTTTTTTTTTTTTAATTTCTTAGACAGTATATTGATTTGCCAGTTTGTAATTATTATTGTTGTTACAAATTTAATAGATAATTTTGGAGCTCTGTAAAGGAAAAAAATTGCTTCTACTATTAACTTATATTCAGCCCTTTTCTCTGGACATACTCTTGTTACACATGAAATAAAAATAAAATACGATTATAAATATGATAAAGTCATTTGTTTGAGTCAATTATATGTGTTAAAATTAACAATCATTTTAATATATATTTCAAAATACAGGGTGTTGTTAATTTAGAATTAAGAAAGAGTTGTTTCCTTTCTTTTTTATTAAAATTTGTAAAAATATTGATAAAAATAAATAAATAGATTACGAAAAATAGATATATGATATATTTCGAAAATCTTAATGTGTCTGTAACTATTCAAACGGATTTTTTGCAATTTAAAAACAAATTTCGGTTGAAACAAGTTCTAGAGGCAAATATGAGTCGACATAGATTTTGTTGCAGAAGTATATACTTTAAGTTTGTTAGTATTTTTTCATTGAAAGAAGAGGAAGGTTGCTTTGCTGAGGAAAACATTTACAATATCAAAGGTGTCACACATTTGGTCCAGTCAACTTTCATGTAGAACTATCCCTGAAGAATTAGATATCTTTTTGTGAGTCAGTAGAGAGCATCATTTTATTTTGTCGGATTTGCTCTCAGGACCCTTCTGAAGGGTCTATTGGTTCTAACTATAAAATAAAAATAATAAAAAAAAATAATAAGAAATAGACTTTTTCGTTTTGACGAAGCTTATTCTTTTACATTTTGCCTTCTTGCTGTAATTCTATTTTATTAAAGAAACAACTTAGTTTGTTTAAATTACGAAACTTAAACCAAATATCGGAAGCTTTGTTTCAAGCCATGCTACATTTTAAGTTTTTTAGCAAAAACTTCTTAAATTTCTTGCCTAATTACCGGAATGAAAAATTAATTATGCTCCGAATATCCTCCGCTGTTATTAGATCAACTTAGTTCAGTGAGTGTGAACTGAAATGTTTGAGTATTTAATACATAACCTAATTACACTTTGTTGCTGAGCAAAAGAAATGTTTTTGTTAGGAGAACCAATATCTGGACTCATGGAAACGGGGTGTAGGATTTCATTTCTCTGTGTCTTTTAAAATTTTGCTTCGTGTCTCTAGAAAATCTTATTATTCCTGAAGTGAATATTTAATTTTGACAAAAAAAGAATATCCTTATAGTTCCAAAGACAGTTGTCTTTTATTTGTTTTTAACACTGAAGCCTTTAAAGTTGATGTTTAAAACTACTTTCAACGCAGAATCTCTTCTTATTTTTATGTTTTTGTTGCCTAATTGTATTCAAGTCAAAACTGGTTTAGCATTCTTTATCTCAGATTGTCAATAGAAGTTATTTGCAATCGTTGTAAAATTTTGAAGAATATAAATTTTGATCGAATTGTTGTGTCTTGTTAACTCTTTCAGAGGAATTGAATTGAAAGCGATTATCGGACAGATCAGTTAGATTTATCTGTTGTTATATTTGCCTTCATCTTGTCTGGATTTAATTTATTTATTTAGAGAAATAATTTAGCCTGCAGTAGTAAAATTTTTGTTCCAAAAGATAATTTGGATTTCCTTGTTTGCCCTTGGCTTTTAATTTTTGACTAGTTATATTAAACTATGTATGTGTGTTTTGTCCTGTATGTGTTGTTTTAAGTTTAATGATAAAATTTGTTTATTTAGTTTCTATTTTGGTTTATGGATTGCACGCTGTTTAAGACTCCTACAAGTGTTAGCAACCTTCTCTACTCTATTAAAATATATTATTATAAGATATATTATTAATGATTATGATATAAAGTTTAGGTTTTTAGTTCTTGTTTTAGATTTTTTTTTTAAATAAAGGATGTGGCCTTTTTGCCGCTCCGCAGCCACGTGATTGTTGTACTTTGTTAGTTCGTCATATTACTGGTTCATATAAGGGGCTCACTGCCACGATATAAGCAAATTTTATAGAATAATCAGAATTAATACAGATAATACAATGAAACATCGTATATTTGTGAAGCATACATATTAGTATGTGAGTAAAAAATTTCATCTCAATCTAAACACTATATGAAGATTTGTGATTTTTTGAAATGTTTGTGGGCTCATTATTTTGGGTTAATGACGTCACACATCATTTATAAACCATAGGCTTCGGGACATGGTTGATTTTTGTATCAAGTTTCATTTCAATCCAAGAAACCGTTCGAAAATTTTCGTATCTCAGAAACGACTAGGACACCAAAATGTATACATACATTACCTCCCCCCAATCCCCCTTCCATGACCCCATTCTCATAAGCCCGTTTTCTTTGAAAATTCGCTAAAAAGACTATAGTGTTTTTAGCGATCCCAGACCTGAGCAGCTTTTTAATTTTGAAATTTTGTTTTCAATTATAGGGCCATTAAGTTTAAAAGGCTAGTCGTAGTTTAAGTTGAATTGTAGATGTCAAAAAGAATATCGAGTGTAGCTGTATTTCGACCAATTTTAGTTTTAGAGAGGTTTAATATTTGATAGGCACTAAGACTAGCATGTAGACTATAGATAGTAAAATCGGGAATAAGGCAAGGTTTCAGCCTGGTTTTCAGTGTGTAAAGTGTTATTTAACAGCCACAGTGTTATGGTCCAGTCACAGGGAGTTAAAATTTAACTCCCTGCTGATAATTGTAGCCAACTTAAATAGAACAGCTAATCTTTATTTAGTTATTTGGATAGTTGGCACCACTGATATATTCCTCTTATATGACTCTGCAATAATTTGTTTCTTTAACAGTTTCTTTGATTTTTTCACAACAATTAGTTTTTTAAACAAACTTTTTGTGAACTTTTGTTGAAAATATGTAAGTAGTGTAGAAATTAAGTACAGAAATGACTTGAATTGTAGACATTGATGATTTTCCTAAAGATATAGTGCAAGAAATTAGGCCAGTGAAATTAGATTTGCTATCTAAAAATCTGAAGAAAGGTACAAAAAGATGTTTTCTAAATTTAAAATTTAGTATCTTGACAATAATCAAGGAAACCGCAATGATTAATTTATTGATATCAACAAATCATTAATTTGTTAATTTTCTCCCTTTTGAAGGTAAATTCTTGTACGCACCAGTCACAACTTCTAGAGTAATAATTTATTCCCTCGGCTTCATTTTGGGAATTAAATATATGGTTACCTAGGATACACATCGTAAGTATGTAAATAGGAGTCTTGGTTCTCTTCGAGAGCTCTCATTCATGATTTCCTTGGCTTTCGCCTTCAGGAATTAACTTTATTGCTTCGGGAATTATGACTAAAATTACTCTCTTGATGCGTAAATAACTGTTGGTTTAACTAATATTCACTAAAATTTAAAGCATACTATTCTTGTGAAGAGGTTTAAGAGGGATTTTGAAGAGGGGATTGAGACAATTTTGTCATCTTACTTGTAATTGAATATAAAATTGTTAGCATTGATCCAAGTTTTATTAGAAACAATTTGAGAGAATAATACTAGTTAACCAAATAAGAAATAAAAAATAAATAAAAATTAGAAAATAAATATATAAGAATAAATTAATTAATTTAAATTAAAAATGAGAAAAAATAAGGAATAAAAAACAAAAATTAATAATATTTGTTAAGCAAATAATATTTGTTTCCTCTTATTTAGGAGGAAACTTTCCTCTGACTTCAATAACATTAAACGTAATACTAAGTAAGCCAAATTAATGTGTGTGGGTGTATGTGTCTTTATTATATATATATATATATATATATATATATATTATATATATATATATATATATATATATATATATATGTATATATATATATATTATATATATATATATATATATATATATATATATATATATATATATATATATATATATATATATATATATATATATATATATATATATATATATATATATATATATATATATTATATATATATATATATATATATATATATATATATATATATATATATATATATATATTATATATATATATATATATACACAGGGTGGTCCAGCCAAGAAGGACAAGACCTTTTTCTCGGAAACTATAACAGCTAAAAGGATGCGGTTTTCGGCGTTGGATTCAATGTAATAGTGAGCAGACGAGAAAAATCCGTTTTCGGGCGCGCTTCGCGCCTGTCATAGAGATGTTAGTGCTAACTTTTTTAATTTTATAGTTAGGTATAGGGAACTTTTTTTGTTCTTTAAAGAATGAAAAATAAGGAAGATTAGTGAAGACCGCATCAAAATCGGACAATTTTTAACCGAGCTATGATGAAAAAACATTTTTTTTAAATTTAGCTCACTTCGGCGCCATTTTGAATGATGTTGCATTTAAATAAAATTTATTATATGGACATATTCTTAAACTAGAAACATTGCTTTAATAAAAAAAATTCAAAAGTTGTTATTCTAACCTCATTTTTATGTGTAAAATAGTCGTTAAACATAACAAAAACAAAAAAAAATATGGTTTTTCTAAGATACCATGAAAAGTAAGATAGGGAGCTATAGTTTTTAAGGTTTGTGCAGTTAGCCAACATAAAAAGCAACAAAATGAGTCCAATTTTAACAAATTCGCTTCACAATTTCAAAAGTTATTACTAATAAATCTCTTAAAATTGCCAAAAATGGAATATTTTTTATAGTTTACCACCCTATTGTTGATATTTAATGGAACTGCAACGTCATCATACCTTGTGATCTTTATTGCAGCTTGTATAAGGATTCCAGAACGCCTAAAAACACTTATTTTTGTTCATTGGTTGTGGAGAAATGACGATTATGGTGATTTTCGTCAATCGTAGAATGCAGATTAGAGGTACCTTGCAAAACCAAGTAAAATCCTTCATAAACGTTAATAAAAAATTGATTTTGATGATAACTGGTTCGTTTTTAGGGGTGAAGGACCAATAAATAGCAAATCAAACAACTAGACTGTTAAGTGATATTTTACTGCTGCGGAATTTTGTTTATTAACGACAATGAAACCATTCAATTTTATTTCCGGAGCAATAAATTATCATTATTTATACTATTTACGTTTAGTTGCGCATTTATAAATAAGAGTCGATTTTTTGTATGAATAATTTCATTTAAGTTAGTTTAAAGATAATTTTATTATCTTAAAATTAAAATTTATTTTTAATTAAAACACAAGATTAATAAATAATCATTCATACTTCTACAAAATTAAGGTAAAATAATATGGGGACCTACGGCTCAATTAGGTGGCCATCAGGGTCACCAGACTTGACCCACGCGATTTTAAATAGCAAATCACACAACTAGACTGTAAATTGATATTTCATTGCTGCGGAAATTTGTTAAAAAATATTGTATAAATTAAATATGGGTGAACTGAACGGTACTCTACAAATAACAAGACATATAGTACAATTGATGACAAAGAAAAATAATATTTTTGAAAAATCATAAAATAAATATTATTTTTAGATTTTGCTCAAACTGGCACCCCTCTGCATAAACAGGTAAATCACTTCTTCTTGCGTCGCTTTATACAGGACTCTATAGGGAATACTTTGCTCAAACCTCAATTTTTGTAGTCTTCCACACTTCTAACAGTTCCTACCTTTTTATATACGTTGTCCCTTTAAATAGCCCCACCGGAAAAATCGCGTGGGGTCAAGTCTGGTGACCTTGATGACATCTAATTGAGCCGTAGGTCCCATCCACCTAGGCCGTAGGGTCCCCAAGTCCCCATATTATTTTACCTTAATTTGTAAAAGTATGATGATTGCTCCGGAAATAAAATTGAATGGTTTCATTGTCGTTAATAAACAAAATTTCCGCAGCAGTAAAATATCACTTAACAGTCTAGTTGTTTGATTTGCTATTTATTGGTCCTTCACCCCTAAAAACGAACTAGTTATCATCAAAATCAATTTTTTATTAACGTTTATGAAGGATTTTACTTGGTTTTTGCAAGGGTACCTCTAATCTGCATTCTACGATTGACGAAAATCACCATAATCGTCATTTCTCCAACCAATGAACAAAAAATAAGTGTTTTTTAGGCGTTCTGGAATCCTTTATACAAGCTGCAATAAAGATCACAAGGTATGATGACGTTTGCAGTTCCCATTAAATATCAAACAATAGGGTGGTAAACTATAAAAATATTCCATTTTTTGGCAATTTTAAGAGAATTTATTAGTATAACTTTTGAAATTGTGAAGCGAATTTGTTAAAATTGGACTCATTTTGTTTGCTTTTATGTTGGCTAACTGCACAACCTTAAAAACTATAGCTCCCTATCTTACTTTTCATGTATCTTTAGAAAAACCATATTTTTTGTTTTGTTATGTTTAACGACTATTTTACACCTAAAATGAGGTTAGAATAACAACTTTTTGAATTTTTTATTAAAGCATGTTTCTAGTTTAAAAATGTCCATATAATAAATTTTATTTAAATGCAACATCATTCAAAATGGCGCCGAAGTGAGCTAAATTTAAAAAAATGTTTTTTCATCATAGCTCGGTTAAAAATTGTCCGATTTTGATGCGGTCTTCACTAATCTTCCTTATTTTTCATTCTTTAAAGACAAAAAAAAGTTCCCTATACCTAACTATAAAATTAAAAAAGTTAGCACTAATATCTCTATGACAGGCGCGAAGCGCGCCCGAAAACGGATTTTTCTCGTCTGCTCACTATTACATTGAATCCAACGCCGAAAACCGCATCCTTCTAGCTGTTATAGTTTCCGAGAAAAGGTCTTGTCCTTCTTAGCTGGACCACCCTGTATATATATATATATATATATATAATATATATATATATATATATAATTATAATATATATATATAAATTATAATATATATTATATAATATATTATATAAATATAAATATAGTATATATATATATATATATATATAATATATATATATATATATATATATATATATATATATATATATATATATATATATATATATAATATATATATATATATATATATATATATATATATATATATATATCTTGTGTGTGTAAGTGTATGCTTGAATCAAATTTTAAATTTGTTGGGTTCTAGTTTTAAAGAACTAGTCTCTAGTTTTCTTGTTTAATTATTGAAGTTAGCGACTAACTAATTTATTGGCATTAATGTGTTATACGACACAACGTCTCTACTAAACAATAGTATGTTTTATCATTAATTGTAAATAGGATTTTAGTCTAAAATCCATAAAGTCATTTCTAACGACAGAAATTTAATATCTTTTTAACCATCTCGTAATTACTTGATAGAATACATTATTACAAGGCTGGTCTGCACACAATTTATTTTTCATACTTTAAACCTACATACATTGGGGGTTCGAAAACTAAAAGAAAGAAATCAGCTTTTTTGCTAAGACTGAATAATTCAACAATTTTTAACACGTGGAGTTTGTTTTCAAGTCAACAACTTGCAAGTAACCCATATCGATCAAGTACTTCGTATATCTTGTACTTGATATTTTATTGAAAAATAGTGGGAACTAAGTTTGCCTTTACTTACTACACACTGCACATGGACCAATGAGATTATTGACCTTATATAATTTTTTTGTTTTGTCTGTAAAGGATACTTTTTTATCATTTTCACAACGCTTGTAAATCTTTAAATAAAGAATGTCGCCTCCTATTGTTTTTTAAAAGAAGTACCTTTTGAAGGTTTTTTTAGTTTTTGAAAGTTCAGAAAAAATTTGTTACCAGTGCATCTTCTAAATTTGGGAGTTTTAAAACACAAGATGTCCCTTAAAGAATTCTAAAATCTGACTCACATATCTTTCTATACAAAAAAAGTTGGGTTGGTAGACTTGTTTTGTAATGAGACTGGGTCGGAGACTGATGTATTTATCTTTTTTGTGAATAAAACTTTAAAGTTTATTTATTTATTTTGTTGTTAAATTGGACCAGTTTTTGTTGATTTATTCGATGAAATGTAGTTAAAGTGTATCTGAGTCGTCTAACGTGTTCATTATGATAAAGTTCATTCGATTAATGTTTTTATTAATTTAACTTCAATTAATTATTGCTTACTCTGACAGAAATTGTGTGGTCTCTAATTAAATATTTATAATTTTCTCATTTATTTTTATTATTGGCACATTTATTTATTCATTTAGCTAAAAGGAGCTTAAAGGTATCTTTGGTTTCAATCACTTAATTGTTCCAATTAAGACTTAAAGGTCTCTTTGGTTCCTAACGAGCTAATTTTTGCTGAGTAAGGATTGAAGGTCATTTGGTTCCTAACGAGCCATTTTGCAGACTAAAGACTTGAAGGTCCATTTGGTTCCTAACGAGCTAATTTTGCTGAGTAAGGACTTAAAGGTCCATTTGGTTTCCTAACGAGCTAATTTTGCTGAGTAAGGACTTGAAGGGTCCATTTGGTTCCTAACGAGCTAATTTTGCTGAGGTAAGCTGAGTAAGGACTTGAAGGTCCATTTGGTTCCTAACGAGCTAATTTTGCAGACTAAAGACTTGAAGGTCCATTTGGTTCCTAACGAGCTAATTTTGCAGAGTAAAGACTTGGGTCCATTTGGTTCCTAACGACTAATTTTGGCAGACTAAAGATTAAGGCCATTTGGTTCCTAACGAGTAATTTTGCAGAGTTAAAGACTTGAAGGTCCATTTGGTTCCTAACGAGCTAATTTTGCGAGTAAGGACTGAAGGTTTTAGTCTAAGAGCTATTTTGCAGACTAAAGACTTGAGGTCATTTGTTCCTAACGAGCTAATTTTGCTGAGTAAGGACTTGAAGTCCATTTGGTTTCTAACGAGCTAATTTTGTGAGTAAGGACTTGAGGTCATTGGTTCCTAACGAGCTAATTTTCTGAGTAAGGACTTGAATCCATTTGGTTCCTAACGAGCTACTGAGTAAGGGACTTTGAAGTCATTTGGTTCTAACGAGCTAATTTGCAGACTTAAAGACTTGAAGGTCATTGGTTTCCTAACGAGCTATTTTGCAGAGTAAGACTTGAAGTTCCTTTTGGTTCCTAACGAGCTAATTTTGCAGACTAAGAAGGTCATTTGGTTCTAAGAGCTAATTGCTGAGTAGGACTTGAAAGGTCCATTTGTTCCTAACGAGCTATTTTGCAGACTAACGTTGAAGCCTTGGTTCCTAACGAGCTAAGACTTTGACGAGTAAGAAACTTGAAGTCCATGTTCCTTTCCTAACGAGCTAAGAGCTATTTTGCTGAGTAAGGACTGAAGTCCATTTGTTCCTAACGAGCTATTTTTGGTCATGTTGGTACTTGAAGGTCCCGAGCTAATTTTGCAGACCTTAACGACTAATTTTGTGAGTAGGACTTGAAGGTCCATTTGGTTCCTACGACTATTTTTGCAGTAAGACTTGAAAGGTCCATTTGGTTCCTAACGAGCTAATTTGAGAGTAGACTTGAAGGTCCATTTGGTTTAACCTACCGACTTGAAGTCTTAATTTTGCAGAGTTAAAGATGAAGGTCCATTTGTTCCTAACGAGCTAATTTTGCAGATAAAGACTTGAAGGTCATTTGTTCCTAACGACTAATTTTTGCTGAACTTGAAGGTCCATTTGGTTCCTAACGACTAATTTTGCGACTAAAGACTTGAAGGTCCATTTGGTTCCTAACGGTAATTTTGCAGACTAAGACTTGAAGGCTCTTTGATTCCTAATGAGTAATTTTGCAGACTAGACTTGAAGGCCTCATTGATCTCCTAATGAGCTAATTTGCAGACTAAAGATTGAGGCCTCTTTGATTCTAATGAGCTAATTTGCAGACTAAAGACTTGAAGCCTCATTGATCCTAATGAGCTACAGTAAGGACTTGAGGTCTTTGGCCTAATGAGCTAATTTTGAGCACTAAAAGGACTTGAAGGCCTCTTTGCCTAATGAGCTAATTTGCAGTAAGACTTGAAGGCCTTCAATTCCTAATGAGCTAATTTTGCAGACTAAAGACTTGAAGGCCTCTTTGATTCCTAATGAGCTATTTTGCAGACTAAAGACTTGAAGGCCTTTGAATTCCTAATGAGCTAATTTTGCAGACTAAAGACTTGAAGGTCCATTTGGTTCCTAACGAGCTAATTTTGCAGAGTAAAGACTTGAAGGTCCATTTGGTTCCTAACGAGCTAATTTTGCAGACTAAAGACTTGAAGGTCCATTTGTTCCTAACGAGCTTTTTGCTGAGTAAGGACTTAAGTCCATTGGTTCCTAACGAGCTAATTTTGCTGAGTAAGACTTAAAGGTCATTTGGTTCCTAACGAGCTAATTTTGCTGAGTAAGGCTTGAAGGTCCATTTGGTTCCTAACGAGCTAATTTTGCTGAGTAAGGACCTTGAAGGTCAATTTGGTTCCTAACGAGCTAATTTTGGCTGAGTAAGGACTTGAAGGTCCATTTGGTTCCTAAGAGCTAATTTTGCAGAGTAAAGGACTTGAAGGTCCATTTGGTTCTAACGAGCTAATTTTGCAGACTAAAGGACTTGAAGGTCCATTTGGTTCCTAACGAGCTAATTTTGCAGAGTAAAGACTTGAAGGTCCATTTGGTTCCTAACGAGCTAATTTTGCAGACTAAAGACTTGAAGTCCATTTGGTTCATAACGAGCTAATTTTCTGAGTAAGGACTTGAAGGTCCATTTAGTTCCTAACGAGCTAATTTTGCAGACTAAAGAACCATTGAAGAGTAATTTTGCTGAGTAAGGGTTGAAGGCCATTTGGTTCCTAACGAGCTAATTTTGCTGAGTAAGGACTTGGAAGGTCATTTGGTTCCTAACGAGCTAAGATTTTTTGATTCCTAATGAGCTGAAGGACTTGAAGTCCATTTGGTTCCTAACGAGCTAATTTTGCTGAGGTAAGGACTTGAAGGTCCATTTGGTTCCTAAACGAGGCTAATTTTGCAGACTAAGACTTGAAGGTCCATTTGGTTCCTAACGAGGTAATTTTGCAGAGTAAAGACTTGAAGGTCCATTTGGTTCCTAACGAGCTAATTTTGCAGACTAAAGACTTGAAGGTCCATTTGGTTCCTAACGAGCTAATTTTGCAGAGTAAAGACTTGAAGGTCCATTTGGTTTCCTAACGAGCTAATTTTGCAGAACTAAAGACTTGAAGGTCCATTTGTCCTAACGAGCTAATTCTTGCTGAGTAAGGACTTGAAGGTCCATTTGTTCCAACGAGCTAATTTTGCAGACTAAAGACTTGAAGGTCATTTGGTTCCTAACGAGTAATTTTGCTGAGACTTGAGGTCCATTTGGTTCCTAACGAGCTAATTTTGAAAGATTGAAGGTCCATTTGGTTCCTAACGAGCTAATTTGCTGAGTAAGGACTTGAAGGTCCATTTTGGTTCCTAACGAGCTAATTTTGCTGAGGTAAGGACTTGAAGGGTCCATTTGGTTTCCTAACGAGCTAATTTTTGCTGAGTAAGGACTTGAAGGTCCATTTGGTTCCTAACGAGCTAATTTTGCTGAGTAAGGACTTGAAGGTCCATTTGGTTCCTAACGAGCTAATTTTGCTGAGTAAGGACTTGAAGGTCCATTTGGTTCCTAACGAGCTAATTTTGCAGAGTAAAGACTTGAAGGTCCATTTGTTCCTAACGAGCTAATTTTGCAGACTAAGACTTGAAGGTCATTTGGTTCCTAACGAGCTAAATTTTGCAGAGTAAAGACTTGAAGGTCCATTTGGTTCCTAACGAGCTAATTTGCAGACTAAAGACTTGAGGTTCCATTTGGTTCCTAACGAGCTAATTTTTGCTGAGTAAGGACTTGAAGGTCCATTTGAGGGTTCCTAACGAGCTAATTTTGCAGACTAAAGACTTGAAGGTCCATTTGGTTCCTAACGGGCTAATTTTGCAGACCTAAAGACCTTGAAGGCCTCTTTGATTCCTAATGAGCTAATTTTGCAGACTAAAGACTTGAAGGCCTCATTGATTCCTAATGAGCTAATTTTGCAGACTAAAGATTGAAGGCTCTTTGATTCCTAATGAGCTAATTTTGCAGACTAAAGACTTGAAGGCCTCATTGATTCTAATGAGCTAATTTTGCAGACTAAAGACTTGAAGGCTCTTTGATTCCTAATGGCTAATTTTGCAGACTAAAGACTTGAAGGCCTCTTTGATTCCTAATGAGCTAATTTTGCAGACTAAAGACTTGAAGGCCTCATTGATTCCTAATGAGCTATTTTGCAGACTAAAGACTTGAAGGCTCTTTGATATTCCTAATGAGCTAATTTGCAGACTAAAGACTTGAAGGCCTCTTTGATTCCTAATGAGCTAATTTTGCAGACTAAAGACTTGAAGGCCTCTTTGATTCCTAATGAGCTAATTTTGCAGACTAAAGACTTGAAGGCCTCTTTGATTCCTAATGAGCTAATTTTGCAGACTAAAGACTTGAAGGCTCTTGATTCCTAATGAGCTAATTTTGCAGACTAAAGACTTGAAGGCCTCTTTGATTCCTAATGAGCTAATTTTGCAGACTAAAGACTTGAAGGCCTCATTGATTCCTAATGAGCTAATTTTGCAGACTAAGACTTGAAGACCTTTTGATTCCTAATGAGCTAATTTTGCAGACTAAAGACTTGAAGGTTTCTTTGATTCCTAATGAGCTAATTTTGCAGACTAAAGATTTGAAGGCCTCTTTGATTCCTAATGAGCTAATTTTGCAGACTAAAGACTTGAAGGCCTCATTGATTCTAATGAGCTAATTTGCAGACTAAGACTTGAAGGCTCATTGATTCCTAATGAGCTAATTTTGCAGACTAAAGACTTAAAGGCCTTTTTGATTCCTAATGAGCTAATTTTGCAGACTAAAGACTTGAAGGCCTCTTTGATTCCTAATGAGCTAATTTTGCAGACTAAAGACTTGAAGGTTTCTTTGATTCCTAATAAGCTAATTTTGCAGACTAAAGGGTTAAGAGTCTCCTTGGTTCCTGACGGGCTAAACTTTAGACTAAAGGCTTGAAGGTTTCTTTGGTTTCTTACAGGCTAATTTTGCCAGCTAAATGCTTAAAATTCTCTTAAGGTCTTAACAAGAACTTAATTAGGATGCTAATGTAGCAGACTTGGTTTATTTAACTTTTTATTAATTACTCTTTAAATCATCGATTAGTATGATTTTAATCATGTTTATTTTACTTCTCCGACTTAATCAATTAAAGGTAAATTATCAAACAGTTTAAAATAGATAAGACAAAAAATGAATCATTGGGACGTAATTTTAATGAGTAAACAAGAAGAATGAAGAGGCAAGAGATATAAATTTGACAAATAGAGACTAGACGTTCTGGCAGGGCTGTCTATAGGACAGCTCTATCCACCCCTCTACGTACTCTATGATCTCTATTACACTACACATCATTTATTAAACATTTTCTTTAACGGAAGTAGTAGACTTCTTTAGGAGGGATACATTCTCAGTTGATACAGAACAACAGTTTTAGTATTACCTTTCTTAACATATGTACTAGTTATTTTATTTTTATTTAAATTTATATTAAAAATACTTAAGATCAATACTACAAATTTAGGTGTATTAAAGCTTATTCTTGTGGAAAAAACATTTTATGCCATTTAAAAAACTGTTTTTGATGGCTTTTGTTTCAGTACAGCTACCAAAATAAAGTCTGCTAAGGTTTTTGAAAATGCCATTATAAGATGGCCTTGACAGGTGTACTAAATTCCTGAAGTTGGCAGCCCTAATAAGTTATTATGGGCCGGTTATTCCGCCCACGTTTTCTAAAATGAATGAACCTGCTAAATTTTTAAAGCTTTAAAAATTTAAAGTATTCCGAAACGAATCAGCTTCACAACAAGATGACTGCCGGAATCTTAATTTTATATTGGGAATCCTAACGCTCGAGCAAAACGTGAGTCGAAATAGAGCATATGATCGATATGGCAATCGATTATTCAGGCAATCCGCTGAATTCCTGTATCTCTCATCTTTTATCAATATTTTATTTTTAAGTAATTTTTGTTTCTGTTCAACGATATTTTAAGTTCTAATTTACACTTTTATTACTATTTAAATAACTTGCTTATGGTTTATCATACTTAATTAATGACATAAATGTAACCTATTAACTCCTAATTAGTCTACTCTAATAACTCCTATTTTTTCAATAGTAACCTCTACCTATAAACCATCTTATAAGAAAAATAATTTTAAATTCAAAATTATACTTATGAATCTGACTTTATAAAACAAAACAACAATTATAAAATTATCACAAAGTATATGAATTGCACTCGACATCAACTTTATTTTTTCTACTTCTGATGATTATTTATTATTAAATTTAAAGAAAAGTGCGGAAGTCATATAACATACTAACTTAGACGGAAAGACGGCTTCACTGTCAGCAAAAATATAAAAAGTTTCTGTCTAGACAACCGGCTTATCTTGAACTTAAAATCTACTGCGTTAACAAAAATAAAATATTAGCAAAAAGATAATATGTTATAAATTAATAAGACTGCAAGGTTTTCTTTAAATAAAACTGCATTATTATTAATAATTATATGCATCTTAATTTTAATTTAATGTTCATAAGATATTCATAGTTTTATATTTTAATTTTAGATTTTATTTACTTATGTATTTGTGTTTTAAAAGAAAGTAGCTTTTATATAAAGTAATATCACTTTAATATTGTAGAGTTTGACTATCCTGAAGAAATTCAGAATTCTTCATTAATTATTGATTCCTTAGCTTAGAATCAAAAACTTTTGACTTCTTTAAATTTGTCAGCTTTTTCTCCTAAGCAAGAGGACTTTTGGCAGTTTACAAAATGAACTAACTCCATCAGTGAAATAAATCTATGATTAGGCTTTATCACGGCTCAAATTGCGTAGAGTTGAAATTTGGAAGATATGGCTTCATTCTTCATAATAGTATTGGACCCGGAGATATGGTTTTATTCTTCATAATCAATTTGGGCTCGAAAATATGCCTATATTTTTCATATTGGTGTTAGACCCGGAGATATGGCTTTATTCTATTTGCTGATGTTGTACCTGCGGATATATTTTTATATGCCATACTGGTGTTGGGCCCGAGGATTCGGTTTTATTATTTATAATAGTGCAGGGCCCGGACATATTTTTATACAATTGATTGACCGGGGGATATGGCTCTTTTATTTATTTATAGATTTAATAGCCTGCTACATTTATATATTGTTTGTAATTTGGATGTAAAACCAACACTTTCTTGAAATGATTCTTTGAAGTAAGTCTAATTTTGGTTGTCGCGTGGAAAATATTTAATTTTTTACTTAAAACATTTTTGTACTTTTAGATTTCTTTTGATATTTTTAGATTTATATTCAACTTCGAAATTGGAATTTTTAAATATTTCAGAATGTCAGATTCTTTCGTTTTTAGCAATTCATGACAAATAGATTTAAGTTTGTTTTATATTTATTCGTTATTTTTAGTTTTTTGTGTTGCTTTACACATTAAATAGTACTTAGAGATCTTTGTGTGGGCATTATATTAATTATAAACGTTTTGGCTTTATAGCCAAAAACGCGTGTTTTTTATTTTATTCAACAGTTTTTAAGAGAATAGCGCGACTCGGGCAACATTGGATCTTAATAAACTCAAAAGTTTAGTAAATCAGTATTGTAAGTTTACTGAACTTATTCTTATAGAAACTGGAAAAAGGAAAAAGGACAATATGCTAAACCAGTTGTTCACATTAATGAGGGCTTAGTCTGTCTTCAAACCGATATATGTTTTACAATCTTTTATTAAATATGTATAATGACTACTCTAAACAGATAGTAAAGTAATTTTAAGTCTATTACTTAAGCATCAAAATATATCTTAGTGCAAAACGTTTTTCTTGTAACATATTAGATGAATATTTTGAATTGTATTATTGATTTAATTCAATTCTTTTATGTTGTTCTGCCACAAATAAATAGCACAAGGTACAACAGTTGTACTGCTGCATTAAATGAAGAAAATATTTTCGATGAGCTTGATATTTCTTCTGAATTGACCTTGGCTCATCAAGTACGATATTTTATCTTGTTTTTATTTGATCCTATAACCTAGTTAGTTTGTCCCGTGAATCATTTTTATCTTTATTCAGTTATGTATCTTTGTTTTTATTTTCGTCAGAAACGCCACAAATTTGGAGTATGCTAAATTAGGCGTACTCTTAAGATAAAAACGCAAGAGGCTGGACTCATTATTAAGATTGTTAGAACACAATTTGAAAAGTTCAAAAAAGGCTCTAGTATGACTTGCGCAGATTCCTTAACCCCTTACAACATATTAATTTTTCCTCATAAATTTGGCGACTGGTTCTGTTTAGACCTTGAGAACTCCTTATCTAGTGTTGTGAGAGTCAAACAAAGTGTTAAAAAGCGATTTTCTTAGGGTGAAACGCAAGAGGCTAGACTCATTAATGAAATTATTCTAACACAATTTGAAAAGTTCGAAAAATGCACAAATAGGACTTGCACAGAGCCCTTAACTCCTTATAACATTTTTCGTTTTCCTCATTTATTCGTTTCTATTCCTCATTGTCTGTCTGTAAGTGTGTTTGTGTGTGTATGTTATCATTGTAGCACCCTGCATTTCTGCTAGAGAGTTGAACCTTAGTAAAAAAATCAATCTTTAGGTTTATTTTTCCTATCTGTAAAATAATTTTTTATGATGCCATTAACCCTCAACGTGTTGCAGCATAAATTTGGCGATTTGTATATTCTGAAGACGAGCGATGCGAGTCCGAAGTTGTGAGTTTTTTTATAGCAAATCCGATGTTGTTTAAAAGTACCGAGGTATCTCGTACCCGAGTTTTCAGAGAGATTTTGAAGATTTTCTAAAAACTTTTTGTTCTAAAAATCTATAAAATGTTAGAATATTTGCGATAAATAAGTACACTTGTAAGACAATAAGAGAAGATGTCTTGCAAAAACACTTTCCAAAAATATTTTTTGAAAACTCTTTAAGTTGAAACGAACTTAAAAATTTAGTCACAATAACGTTAGAAACGAAGTGTGTAATCTATGTGATAATGTTATATTTTCTTTTCTCATAATTTTTTCTAAAACACCAAACCATGACTTTCATTTTTTTTTTTTTTTTTGCTTGAACTTATAAATAAACTTGTTGTAGTTAGCTTTTATTTTTAGCATATCTTGTTACTTAGAAGTGAATATATTAGAAATAGACAGAGGCACTGCTAGACGTAGTCGGGACCTTGCGGAATCTAGCGTCTACATTAACACAACTAACATCGTATTGTGTTTATCTTGCATTTTTGTCGTGTAAAATAGTTTTTTCCTTATCATGTTCTTTTAAGAGTGTTTTATGGCATTGTTAACTTAAAATACGAATTACCTCATAAATTTTTGTTTTTCGCGGATATTCTGTACAAGCTGTAACTTTAAAAAGAATGACGTTCCTTGCAACCTAATAAAAAATATGAATGATAAAAAAAAATTAAAAAATTAGCAAAGGAGCACCAATATTTTAATTATTATTTCATTTTTGTTATATTGTACAATACTATTGTATAATTTGGTGAAATAAAGTTAATAACAGTTCCTGTGTGATAGCACAATTTATTAGTACGCATAGATCTGGAAAGTGCCCAAACAAATTTGAATTCAATAATTTTTGAACGAGGCCTGTAACCAGCCAAAATTTGTCGGGGGTGGGGGGCTGAGACCATCTTTGAAGAGGTGATCTTTCAGGGACTTCTCCTGAAAGCTAGATTATCAAAGGAGGCTTGGTCCCCCTTGCCTTTCCCTGGATACGGGCCTGGTTCGTCCTTTTATTTAATCATCAATTTACCCATTGGCTTAAATAATATTAAGCCAAGTAGGGAAACTCTTATAGTAACCCTTAAAAAATGTATGACTTGCGTGATCAGCCTATAGCTGGCTTAAATAAAAGCTTTCTAGGAATTGATCTTTTTCGTTTTCCATTTTATTGGCAACACTGATAGCATTTGGTGAGTTTTACTTGTTAGCTTGTTTTAGTACTTTATTATTTGTGCTAATTTAAAAATATTTTTATTCAATTCTGTGAAATAATTGATATCATAGTTTACTTAAAGAAAAGTATAAACAATACTACAATAGTAATAGTAGGTCACATGTTTTATAAGATTTTGAAAAATACAGACGAACTTTACACTAAATTTTCCGATGTATTACCAAGCTTTTCAAAAATAAAGTTTTAAATTTATTTTATTCACAATTCTGTTGCCGAATTAGCCTTATTTCTTTAGTAAAATTTAAAGCACCTACTGTTTAAAAATGTCTTATCTTTATTTTATTTTTGTGAACTTGTTAAAATGTAATTAATTCTGGGGCATTGTTCCGCATGCCGTGCAAATTTTCTATGAAATGCGATCTTTCTTGTTTATGTTTTCTGTTTATGCTTTTTAAATTGAGCAGTAGCATTACTACTGGTCACACAATTTTTTCAAAGGAAAAATGCTCATATACATTCTAGAGCTTATACAAAAGTATGGTCATCATTTCAAAATAGACACAGTGGTTAACTCTAGGACTCCGGGCCCGCTAACCAGTCACATCCTTAGCAAATTTTTTTACAAAGAAAATCTAAAACAACTTGCTTCGTTATATAACTTTATTAACTTAAAATATATGGTTGTCTTGTGGTTTCTGGAAGGTGTCAAAATAATTAAATTTAACATGTTTGCTGAGATGAGTTTTATTTTTGGATTTAATTTAATTAAAAATCGTGAATATAATACTTAATCTCAATATAATATGTTGTTGTTAAAAAAACTTTATTGAAATTACTTACAAGTCAGGTTGGATGCATTTTTTTTAAATTTAAAATAACAAAAGGAGTGAGTAAAAAATGCAGCTTATCTTAGTGGATTTATCTTTTAATTTAAGCCTAACCAAATGTCTGTGAGGGTAAAAGGAATTAATTTCCTTTTTTTAAAAAAAAATCCATTCCAATATGGTCAAAGCTCTTTATTAAATTAACTAATAAGTAGTGTTAGGTGCCTATGTATATCATGAGGATTATCTGTAGGTTGTGCATAATTTAAGTGCAAACAATGTCTGGATATTGGATATTTTAAATCTTGTACTATCTTCTTTTGGAATCCAGTAGGAGACATTTTTTTACGAAAGACCTGGGATTAGCCCACTTCCTCGTTGTCCTGAAGTCCCCTCAGGACAGCGAGGGGATCCATCCTTCTCAAGTGACCTTCCTCATAGAAATGTTCACTTCAAGATATTATTTATGATGAACTCCATTCACGCTTATTCTCAAGATGTTCCTCCTAGGAGTTGACCATCCTCCTTAGAATGGACCGTTGCCCTGAAATTACACTATTCTCTTAAGAACAAACTATCCCCTTTGGGGTGAATCATTCTCTTTGAAATTGGACATCCTCCTTTGAGTGAGTATAGACCATGCAGGTACATTCTAATTGAAATAGATGTTACTCCTAGGTCATTTTTATTAATAAGAAATTGTGTTAATTATTTTTTCAAACATTTTAACGTTATATTAATGTGTGGCATGTCCACATCCTATACGTCATGACATTATGACTTGTAAATATTTATTATTCTTAAAATATAGTTAGTCTGAGTTTAGAAGTCGTCCAGATTATTTATTGTAGTAAGATAGAGTTAAGATAGTTAAAGAAGCTACAAACTGGTGACCACCGACTTTTGAAAAGGAACTATTACAATCTTGGTGAGCTGATACAAATTATTATTTTATTTTGACATTCGTTTTGAAATTTTAACATAAAATGACAGAAATTATTCAAATTCAAGATAAAATTAATCAGATTCAAGCAATTATGAATAGAATTAAACTTTTAGAAAATTCTATCAAATCAACTCTGCTGAACAATCAGAACACTGGAGTACCTCCATTATCTTTAGAATCCACCTCAAATTCTTCAAATACAATTACAAATTTTAAAAATGTCAAAACTGTCAAAAATCATAAAAATTCAAAATTTAAATTTAAAGTTAGGAAAAGCTCAGCATCCAGCATCTGTTGGTATCACAAAACATTTGGAAGTAACGCCAAGACTTGTAGACAACCTTGCAAACATAATTTTGATTCGGACGACCCTACACTTCTAGCGGCAAGTGATAGGGTCACCAATACCAGCCGTCGCCTATTCATCACTGATAAGGCAAGCAATATTAGGTTTTTTGGTTGACACTGGAGCAGATATATCAGTGTTGCCTCTAAGCCTGGTCAACCTGCACGTTCTGGCAATTCTCTTAGACTTTTCGCTGCAAATGGGTCAGAAATTAAAACTTATGGAATATCTCGACTCGAACTTAATATTGGCTTACGAAGAGCATTTCCTTGGGAATTTGTGATAGCCAATGTTTCGAAACCAATTTTAGGTGCTGATTTTTTACAACATTATGGGTTGATTATCGACCTCAAGAAAAAATGTCTAATCGACAGCACAACCAAATTATCCACTCAAGGCTGGATATCTAGTGGCACAGGTGTTACTATTAGATGCTTTAAGGAATCATTGAGTCCATATAGTAAACTTTTAAATGAATTTCCTGATATCATGAAACCAACATTAACACCCGAAATAAAACACACCACAACCCATCACATAGAAACCAAAGGTCCACCTATATTCGAAAAACCTCGTCGTTTATCTCCTGAGAAACTGAGGGATGCCAAGAAGGAGTTTGAAGCTATGATGGCTCAAGGCATATGCAGACCTTCTAAAAGCAATTGGGCAAGCGCCCTTCATATGGTACGTAAGAAAACGGGGGAATGGCGTCCTTGCGGAGATTACCGTAGGTTAAACTCGATTACATTACCAGATCGCTACCCTCTGCCTCATACACATGATATAGGAAGAAACTTAGAGGGATGTAAGATTTTTTCAACTTTAGATCTCACTAAAGCTTACCATCAAATTCCGGTTGAAGCGTCTGACGTATGCAAGACAGCCATCATCACACCTTTTGGTCTTTTCGAGTTTGTAAGGATGCCTTTTGGTCTAAGAAACGCTGGCCAATCGCTGCAAAGACTCATTAACGAAGCGCTACGTGGACTTGAATTTGTGTTCCCGTACATGGACGACATTTAGTATCATCAAAAACGAAAAAGAACATTTAGAACACCTTAGAATCATTTTCTCTAGACTACGCGAATACGGTTTAACTTTAAACCCATCAAAATGCATATTTGGACAGCCCGAAGTGGATTTTTTGGGACAACGCGTCACGAGTGAAGGTCTCAAACCACTTCCATCCAAAGTTGAATGCATCGCAGAATTTAAACGCCCAGAAACAGTCAAAGACTTGCGCCGTTTCCTCGCAATGATTAATTTACCATCGGTTTATACCAAGAGCATCTGAAATTCAAGCACCATTAGCTGACATAACTAAAGGCTCAAAGAAAAACGATACCACTCCGATAATATGGAACAAGTCGCTTGATAATGCATTCAATG
The DNA here is from genome assembly GCA_018340805.1 of Microvelia longipes. Taxonomy (NCBI): domain Eukaryota; kingdom Metazoa; phylum Arthropoda; class Insecta; order Hemiptera; family Veliidae; genus Microvelia; species Microvelia longipes. The sequence continues at coordinate 30,218,911 of JACMZG010001908.1, read as the reverse complement.
CATGTAAAAGCGGACTTGTAAACGCGACATCACTGGCATACCCATCAAACACTGGGAAACTTTCCCTTATGACAGACGCGTCAAACACCGCTATAGGAGCAGCACTCAATCAAAGAGCAGGTAGCTCAAACAAACCTCTAGCGTTCTTTTCTCGTAAGCTATCAGAAACCGAAAAAAAGTATTCAACATACGATCGCGAACTCCTAGCAATATACTCAGCCGTCAAACACTTCCGGTTTATGCTCGAAGGTAGAGAGTTCACAATATACACCGATCACAAACCAATAACATTTGCGTTTTGTCAAAAATCCGATAAAGCTACTCCAAGACAATTACGTCATTTGGATTTCATCGGACAATTCACGACTGACATTCGACATATCGATGGAGATTCAAACGTTGTCGCTGACACACTTTCAAGAGCAGAAGCAATAGAATTTCCAACAACTATCGATTATGAATGTTTAGCAGACGAACAAAATTTAGATGAAGAACTTCAAACCCTGATTAAGAGCAATACAACTTCACTCAAAATCCAGTCTTTGAAACTTCCAAACATAACGAAACCTATCTATTGTGCACTTGACAGCGACAAGGTACGTCCTTTTATTCCCAAATCAATGCGAAGAAGCGTATTTGATTCCGTCCATAGTCTCTCACATCCAGGTAAACGTACTACAACTAAAATGATTTCAGATAGATTTGTTTGGCCTAACATCAAAAAAGACTGCAGTGTCTGGTGTCAAGCATGTATCGCATGTCAACAAAACAAAATTCATCGTCATACCAAACCTCCTAGGTCCTCATTTCCTGAAGCTAACTCACGATTTCAACATATCCACGTCGACATTGTTGGTCCTCTGCCTGAATCTCGAGGATTCAAATACATTCTTACTTGCGTAGACAGATTTACTAGGTGGCCAGAAGCCATTCCCATCAAAGACATATCTGCTGAGACTATTGCTTTTAACTTCTACAGTCACTGGATTAGTCGTTTCGGCTGTCCAGCTCAAATCACACGACGGACCAGGGAAGACAGTTTGAAAGCTCACTATTCAGAGAACTTAATAAACTTTTCGGTATCAAGAGAATTAGAACAACTGCATATCACCCAGCAGCCAACGGAATGGTTGAACGCATGCACAGGCAACTTAAATCTTCTATAAAATGTCATTCAAGATCAAGTTGGACAGACGCTCTTCCTTCGGTCCTCTTAGGCATGCGTGCAGCCTTTTAAAGAGGATCTTAAGACAGCTGTGCAGAACTCGTATACGGCACTACTTTACGACTACCAGGGGATCTTGTCACAGACAAAAATAATGAAATTCCCTCTGAAGATTTTTCATCTAAACTGAAAAATATAATGTCAACATTAAGACCGATTAATCCGGTAAAACATGGAGCAAACAAAATATTTGTATCAAAAGATTTGCAGACATGCAGCCATGTGTTTGTTCGTGATGATACTGTAAGAGCACCTCTTCAGAGTCCATATAGTGGCCCTCACAAAGTTTTAGATAAAAAAGAGAAATTTTTCAAAATATTAAATACAAGAGGTAGTGAAACATGGGTTTCACTTGAACGAGTTAAACCTGCATACATACTATCCGAAGTTACAGAAGAAGATCTCAAAACTTATGATCACCAAGTTATAATAGTAACAAAAAAGAAGGTACGATTTAAGCAACAATGAGAAAATCGCTTAAATAAAGGGGGGATCCCTGTGGCATGTCCACATCCTATACGTCATGACATTATGACTTGTAAATATTTATTATTCTTAAAATATAGTTAGTCTGAGTTTAGAAGTCGTCCAGATTATTTATTGTAGTAAGATAGAGTTAAGATAGTTAAAGAAGCTACAAATGCTTATGTTTTCAAAATCTATGATTAACATCTATGTATTAAACTGTAAATATTTTTATTTTTCTTTACAGTATAAACAAGATTTTCTTGTATAAGTTATTTTATTATTTTAGAAGTGTTGGCGTTATTATCTTAATTATATTTCTTAGAATAGATTTATCGTTAACCTAATGTATTTATAATAGCTTATATAAATTAAAGAAAATTAAAAAAAAAACTCCCGATGAAACATGCGGAAAATAACAGGGAAAATTATTAACTGATATGAAAGTTATTGATAAAATGCGACTTATAAAATGTGTCATCGGAGAGCTGCTGATGGCTTTTTCTTAATTAATATTACAAATTTTAGAGTTTTCTAGAGACTTGCGTTTTATTATTCAATAGTTTAATTTTGTTTTGCAATATCACCCCTATTTTCTAAACTAGCCTTCAAACTACCATGGAAAGATCACTAAACAACAACTATTAGAAAAGAACCTTCGTGTCGGAATCCTCCATACTTGATAAAAGGTCTAACGTCCAACTTGATAACAAATTACTCATTTACAAAAGCATTAAAGTATGGGGTTCCACAAAACCATAACCTTAAACGTATTCAAATCCTGCCGTATTTTCCTCGTCACATCGGATTCGCTTGGCTCATCCTCCCTTTTTCGGACTTGCTTCGCTCGTCCTTAGAACACAATACGTTAAATTTATACTGCAATACGTCTTCAGACTAGCTTCGCTCGTCCTCAGATTGTAAATACATCCTTTTCATTACCAGCGGTCACCCATCCTGACACTGACCAGGCTCGATGCTACTTGAATTTTATGATCCAACAAAAGTCATGGATATACTTGTTGTATTGAAACGAAACTTTCTGTACTTATTTATTTCGTGAAGGAATACACTTGTTCTGAATTTCCACTCAATTGCATTATTTTCCGATTTTTTACAATTTTTAAAAGTAACGTACACAATTCATGTGATAAAAATTAAACTAATGCTGATAATGAGATGAAACTTAACACATATGATGGTCTTATATATTTAGCTACATGCGTGCTAAATATCTAATTGATCGCAACATTTTTCCACTTTTATCATTTTTCGAAATTGTTGGAAATCGCTGAGTCATTATTTCGGGTTAATGACGTCGTAAAAATATTTTCCGCTTAGCACAACTATACCTATAGGTTGATTAAAGTTACAAGTCTCTGGCATAAATACACTGGGAGCTACGATGATAACAGACACACTCACACACAAACATACAGACAGACAACTATGTGAAAACTATTCAGGAGTTCTTTAAAACTCCTGAAATTCCGGTGACATCCCAGTGTCGAATTTTTCGCAAACACAATACTTTTCCTATATACCAACGGTATAAATGAGGAAGGAGAAGGAAAATCACCACTGGCTGATAGCTTCTATCAAATCTGCCTAGTCACTTTGACCTATATGAGTACTATGTCAAATACATTTAGTGTAGACAATAATAAATTAAGTTATGTAATTTCGTCACACATGTTTTTTTAACAAATTTTTATACAAATATGGATGTGGAGGAAATGTAGATCTGAACTACTTTTTAACTCGACGAAACATTGCTTGTGTTTAACCACTTGAGTTAACATTTGTTAAACATTACATGGAGGTAATGTTTAACCACTTGTCATCTAGTGGGATCTAACAACCAAAGCTAATGACTGTGGCTGCCATGAAAAATTTCTCAGCTCGTAATTGGTTGCTAATTAATTTAACCTGTAATAATACTAATAATTATGCCCGTTCTGAGCCTTGTGGCCCATCAGGGATAACCCCTGCGGGAAATACCTCAAGTGGATGTGGCAACCGTTACACTCTAAGTGTAATCTAAAGTTGTCGACTGTTTATTTGAGCTATAATCTTAAATAATCTAAGGGCGTGACCTGGGATGCGAACCCCAGACCTCTGGGTCAAGGGTCAGTATAAAACCTGACGCTTTAACGACCTGCGTATTCGGCTGCGGATTATAGGTGCTTTGTGAAAAAATAAGTGAAAATGAGTTTTTGCTGTAACGATCTCAATTTAGTAACAAACTATTAAAACAAGCTCTTGGGTTGTTTTAACTTATCAAACATTTGACTTGATGAACCTTGTAAGTTAAAACAACCTAGTAAGTTCAACTAAAAGAACTTGATAATTTATTAAACTTTTCTCGAACGAAACATGCAATACATTCCTGACAGATTTCAGGTCCACTCTTGTGTCCAATTGTCTATTGGTACTGTTACTACAAATTTTCTAAAAAAATAATAATATAGTTAGCAAAATTAAATCAAAATGTTAAATTTCAAAATTAAATAGCCTTTGGGTAAGTCTTGATTTATTCTCACACTTTTCTGCGCTCTTCTTATATAAACTGGTACTTTACTCTTGCACTTAATTACTATCTCGGGAGGTATACATTTCTATCAAAACTTGACTGGTTCAAATCTGGTCCAAATAAGTAATTTACTTCCTAAAAATAAAATAATTATTCTGAATATAAATCAAGTTGAAGACCTTGGAAATTTACTATGTGTGTAAAAGAATTTCAAAGATTTGTTTTTATAAAGTTATAATTTAATCATATTATTATTTTAAATATCAAATTTTGGGTGTGATTAACTTTTATTACAGGTTGATATTACAGTATGAAAATAATTTTCTATAATATATGTATAAAATCTAATATAAAAAATAAGTATAAATTATAATTTGCTAAAGCGTTAAATGTAGTTAAGTTGATGACTTTATGGATTCTAATATTTTTACCTGCACAGTGAAGTATGTACTAATGTACTAATGAGGTTACTATGTAACCTCATTACCTAATTTTAGTATATTAGTATAATATACTAAAATAGTGTTTTAGTTATTTTGAATAGACCTAAAAACAGACTAGCATTAGTATTAATACTGAATGTATTAATACTAAATATATTGTATGTATTTATTATGTGTGTAGTATCAATACTAAATGCATCTTAAGTAGATAATTAAGGTAGCATGACCTACTCAAGCCATTCATGCGCCAAGGTCCAAAGCCGTTTTGTAATGTTCAAAGCCCAAAGTTGTTCTTGTACCCAATGACTACTAGGAAAGCTTGGATAGCAAATTTTTTTTTTAGCAAAATATTTTTTTTGGTTTCTCATACATGAAGTATTATCATGAGTAAAGCTTGGCTAGCCAAGTTTCTCTTTAGTCAGTTTTTAGTTACAGTTAGTAACTACAGAGAGCCTTGGCTAATTATGTACCCGATTAGATTCGCCTCCAGGTACAATTATATCAATTTTGCCCCGGATGAACAAACATGTAACAAAAACAAATAATTTTTCAATCCCCGGCCTCTGGCTGTTGCAAGAAATTAGTTGTAATCTCTAAAACTTATCAATTCAATTTATTGGAACATTGCTCATTGAAGTACATTGTATTTTTTTATGCGACCAGTTATTCAGTAATTTGGAGAGCATGTACCTTGCACGTGTTTCATGACTTCCTCTGTAAAATTTTCAAATAAAAGAAAAAAAAAGAAACAAAAGAACGTATCAATATGTAAGGGATTCTTGATATTTAGAGGGCAAATAAGTTCTTTAACCCTCCACGCGCTGTCTCCCTAATAATTGGTAATTCTTTTCACGATTAAACTTAACCAAAAAAAAGTGGTTTAACCAAAAAAAAATGTTTTTGAGAAAATTTCTAAAATGCCCATTAGGTCACAATTTTTTTCTTATAGAATTTTTAGTAATTAAAATCGCTGACGATCTGATAGTGTTGAAATTTTGAAGTTACAGTAAATCCAGAAGTATGTTATGGGGAGTAAAGTAAATTGCATTTCTTTGTCCCGAAGATTAACTCGTGTTCTTTTGTAGAAATTGGTTTTTATTTTGTCAAAAGAATCATTTTAGCGGCATTGTCAAGTTCTTTTTTTAGCAACTAGATAATGTGTTTTTGACTTTTTAAGTCCTTTAAATTTGTGTCTTTGTTGTAAGAAAATGTGATATAAACTTTTTTCGCACACGGTTCATCACCCTCAGATACCAAAAAATGTTTTCTGTATGTATAAAACATGGTAAATGACTTAGCAACATGGCTATGAGAATGACTAGCAGGCTATATGACTCTAACAAAGTTAATGAGTGCTTGAAATGCTAATTTTAAGAGGTTTAAGTCCAAAAAGACCTAAACCAAATCTGTGGTTAGGATAAGAACAATTTTTTTAAGATTTTTTATTTTGCTCATAAAACAACTTGCAAATTTTTAATGTTTTCATATTGTATTATGTGTATAATAAATAACGTTTTATTAAAATCAATAAATAATTACTAATACTACATTTGCATCTTATGTACCACTATACTATCTGTTGTATTTCTTGTTTCGTTTACAAGAGATCGTTGCGATGCCAATATCAGATCTAACAATTAACAGATCTAAACTTTTAAGAACACAATTTTTTTTCTCAAATGTTGTGTGTTGTGTGATTAGTTTAATTATGATTACTGTTGAAAATAGTTCTGAAATAACTGAGTTTGCCTTCCATTATAATTGCCTATTGGCATTATAAATATAGGACAGTGACAAAATAAGATTTAAGTTATTTTATGTTGTCATTCTATAAAAATTAATATGATGATCATATATTTGTTCTTAATATTTAATTACTAATTAATTCTTACTGTGACTAATTCTTACATTAAAGTATGTATGTCACACTAGAATTTATTTTGTGAGTGTTTCTTTATTAAGATCTAGGTTTATGTTTTCACTATCAACAAGATATTACATACAAATACTTTTTAGTACATTTTTAAAACACTTTTTTAAGACTTTACATAAATAAATAAATGTTTGATCTAGATCACTTTTCCTGCTTAGACGAATGTCTCATTTTGTCGCCTAATAAGGTTGACTTTCTATATCTTGTACAAAGTAATTAATAATATACTTGTTTATACGTTTCTTGCCAAAAATAATACAAGTGTAGAAGAAAATAAATTGATTAAAAACCTACTTTCCTTGGATATCCATCAACCTGTTTGACTTATTCTTTTTATTATACTTCAAAGCGACATTTATTGCGAATTTAAATTTACATTTTTTCCATGCATATTCATTTTTACAAATTATTATTATTACAAATAAAAAGGTTGTATTACATTTTATTTTTATAAGGTCATTTTTGTTATCCTTGCCTATTATTCATATCTTTAATTCCTAAATCAAAATTATTTTTTTTTAATTTGTGAATGTTTTTGATTGATGTTCCTTTAATTTGTTTTCATAACTTTGCATGAATAATTTTCTAATTATAGCTTCTTCTTGGCCACCCTGTTTAATGTATTGGGGCTTGTTATTTTGATAACCTTTAACTTTTTAAGTATTAGTTTATTATGTTAGACGAGTTTCAAAGTTTTAGGAGACAACGCAATACTTAGACGTGCGGAGACATGGAGCGTCCACAGAATCTTTTTAAGGGAGACGAATGGAAATTTGATTTTCTTCTACTTTGTTTATTACACTAAACAAATATTTAAATTAATTTGTTGTTTTTTAAAGCATAACCTTGTTGTAACTACAGTCTATCGTTTAGTTTAAAAATCCCCAAGGTCATAAGTATTTTGTGGATTGACCAATCAGAGAAGCCGCTGCCAACCTCTCACTTAAAAAGCTCACCACAATAACCGCTGTAGGGAGAAAACCTTCTTCTCAGCAATCGTTCACTTTGTTTGTAGTTCTTCTTTTGATTACATCGTTTTGAAAACTACTTTCAAATTAATCTTAAAAATGATATTTTAAAATAAAACTACACAAAACAAATGTAAAAAAACATCGCTAAGAAAATACGGGTAAAATAACCTGATTTGTTTACATAGTTTTTTCCCGCTCCCTTCTTGTAGGGATTTTTTTTTAAGAATCAGTGGTGTCTAAACTGACCTGTCAAGATTTTTAAACTAAACGATAGACTATAATAACATAGTTGTTGAGAAAAAAGTTAATAATTAAAGATAAAGGTTTATGGTTTAGTAGAAAACGGTGATTATGCGAGAAAACATCTTTACAAAATCTAGAAACAGAATCAAGTATATATTTTTTAAGTTAAAGGCAGAAATAACATCTAAATAAAAACAAAAAACAATAAAAAGTTATGAAACCAAAATTAACTTGTCTCATCTCCTGGCCTGAGTTGATGGGAATCAATTCAGCCGGAGTTAACTCTACCTGGTGGCCCATAATCATGCCAGATTGGGTGTGACACCTCCAACTTTTAATTTGTCCGTTTGAAGTTGCATCGTCTCCTTTTGTGCTGATCAATCTTAAGCTAATTAACTTTTTGAGCTGGGCTAATTTTTTTCGACATCCATGACTAAGTCCTAACTGGATAAATTAAATTATTAACTTCTTCATTGAGGCTTTGAAGTAACTTAATAACTCGACATATTATAGTTCAAGCCTATAGTAGGCTACCTAAACCCCAGACCTTCACGCCAATATTTGTCTTGGCTTTGATGTTATGTCCTTTTGGGAAATGGATTGTCCTGTGGCGGTCGCTATGTAAAATTTTGCAAAATTAGTTAATAAGAACGATTCAACGAGGTTTAGACACTTGTAGATTTATTGGATTGTAATCTTTTGCAAAATAAGAAAAGACAGAATGTCATCAAGTCAAAGACAGGAATTACTTGTCTTTTATAAAAGTATATGAATATAAACAAGTTTGGTTGCCAGAATTATAACTACGTATATTACAGAAAGTATGTTACACTTCTTCGTGACATTAAAAGATATGCCACCATAAGTAAGAGATTGTGGAAATGTTTCGAAAGAAGCTTGTTTATGCTTGTAATAAAGACTTTTTCTATTTATTAGTAGTGTAGTGTTAGTTGTGATAAACAGAGCAGTAACTTTTAAGTTAAACTGAACTTTTCATGAACTGAGCGGCATGTTTAAGTTCAATTTCTATAAACTTAACTATCGAATAACAATGGTGTATCTCAATTTGTTTTACTGTTTTATTTTTAATTGTATAAAAGAATGAAAGATACCATAGGAAATACCTCTTTAGAGAAAAAGATTTTCAAACGTGTCTAGTGATACGTTTGTAAAATCTTATCTTGCACCAGAAGGGGGCTTAGCTCAACTAGTCTATAATATATTAGAAAAGAAGTCTGCTACGTTTATATAAATAATTATTTTTTATATGTTGATTTTTTTTCTTCAACAAATCGAAGTCAAAAATACATACATGCAACAAAACTTTTCATTGATTGATTAATCAATTTTACGGCTAATGCAATTGTGCTATTTAAATTAAGTTGTTGATACGTACATTCTTGATATTAAGTATTTTTTCAATGTCGCAAAAGACCTGAAAGACCAACTATACTATTGGTCCTATAGTGGAAAATAGAATACTTCCCTCACGCGGCCTTTGCGCATTTGGTAAAGACTTCTCTTACATACTAGAAATGTAGTGACTGGATTTTTGGTTCGAGATTTTTGTTTACTAGACGTTTCTATGGGACATGATAACTTTCGAACGCTTTCTCGGATCGTAATGAAACTTAGTACAAAAATCTTGCTAATGTCCCGAACTCTATTGTTTATGAAATATGTGTGACGTCATTAATCCACAATAATCGCCCTAAAAACATTAGATTGGACTGAAATTGTTCACATATATAGTAATATGTATATTTCACAAAAGTACGAAGTTTCATTCTGTTATCAGTATAAGATCTGGTTTTATTGATTGACATGTTTATTGTAAACTAAACAATGTGTCATTAATTGACATAATGTAAACTAATCAAGTTTCTTTACTAATACATTTGGAAATTCGCTGATATCGTGGCAGTATGCCAATTATATAAATCAGTAGTATGATGAACTGATACATTACAAGAACCGTATGGCCGCAAGGCGGCCAAAAAGAGGCGCGAAAGTCGCGAAGAGGCCCCAAGCGCCGACACCGCAAAAAGGCCAAAGGCCTCTTATTATATTATTAATTCTCATTAAATATCTTACCTAACGGTTCTTGTAATTTTCGGACACTTTGAATTAATACCGAATATTTAATTAAAAATTAATACGCGGCTCAACACGCGTGTTGACTTTTACAATATCAGTAAATTGGGGGTTTTTGCGACGTTTCTTTTGCAATCAGTAAATTTTTCGGTATCCAGTCAAGTTAAACCGTTGCGTCGCGTTCATTATATCCATGAAGGTCTTGTCTTCGGAATAAGACCAGTTTTGATGTTTATCAAACAAGGCTGATGACTAAAAGAACATGTAGCAATACAGTATATCATAATTAGAGGGCTTGGGAGTTTCAATATACTTATGTTTTTAGCAAGTATCCAACCTCACTCTAACCTCAATCACGATAAATTTATAAATAATGCTAATCCTGAAGATTGCCTTATGAAGATTGAAATTCATTCAGCTACACTGAATTTATAAAATTGCATTCAATGTGATTTTCTCATAGTTCAATTCATTGTTATTTCTTTCTTTGAATTGTCTTAAAAATCCTATAATCACAATTTATTGTTATGCAGGGATACTATTTTAATCATACTCTACTATTTGATTGTATATGTTAATATATCTTTTTTGTATTATTTGAATTGTATATTTTTGTTCTTCTTCTCTGAAACCAATCTGAGTATTTTCATTTGTCACTTATTTTTCTTATTGCCTTTTTGTTACAGTGCTACTAGATTGCAAAGAAACCAGGCCGAGAAAGTACGCAGGGATAAACTATCTCACTATGTCAGCGAACTGGCAAATTTGTTACCCATGGTTCCCGTTACTGGGAAAAAACCTCATAGGACGAATGTTTTACGATATGCAGCAGCCTTCCTTCGAAGTAGAAGTGAGTCTAATTTGTCTATTTTACATTTTGTAGAGAGAAATTTTGAAGACTTATTAATCGCAAGCCTTTAGTTACTTGAAATTTAATCCAATTTTTTAAGAAATATTGAATGTCTTTGAATGAAATCTTAACAAATATTCCTTTGTTTTATTTTCACTCCAGAAATCTACCCTTACTTAAAAAAGGAGCTTTGGTAACTTCACCTTCTTTATCAAAGCTTTCTCCTCCAGGTGATATAGAACCATTATGAATCAACTGGCGATTTTATTGTTACGTTTATTTTAAGATATTTAAACAAAGAAACGATTAACATATAAGATACATACATGGTTGTCCAAAAATCCCCCCATAAGATCTAAATCGCATATGATACATTTTTGAAACTTGGGGGATATCTATTATGTATAGTGAACATTTTTTGTATCATTAAGAAAGAAGGCCTCAGTAAGAAGGCTCTCCAACACCTAACTTTGCAATAATTTTAAATTCTATAGGGTTGAATTTTTATTGCTTATTTCGAAATAATGACTGTTTTGCTTTTTGATTGTTCTATCACTAATAGCTTGTTTCCCATGAAAGGGCGAAAATGTGAAAGGGCCAAATATTTAAAATAAATTTTGCAAAGATTAAAAGTGTTGTATAGGTATACAAAATTTATAAATCATTTGTAAAACAAAATAAATGATTTTTAATTTATTTAAAGACACAGGATGGGACTGAAATGACACCTTCTTACTTCTTTAAATGACTATATTTCGCCTGGTTTATTATATTATTAAATTATATAATATTAAATAATATTACATAATTATATATTATCATATAATATTATTTACATTATATTATGTTAAATATATAATATATATATATATATATATATATATATATATATATATATATATATATATATATATATATATATATATATATATTATGTATGTATATGGATTATTATATTTTATATTAAATTATATACAATAGTAAGGAATACTAATAATAATAAAAATAAATTATGTTTTATTCTTGGTAATTCTTCTCCATGACTTGTACTTATGCCCGTACAAATTCCTCCATGACTTGTACAAATGCCCGTATTTGCATTTTTACTTTTCCACAATTATACCATAGGTATATTGGGAAAATATTGTGTTAGCGAAAAAATTCGAAACCGAGATGTCACTGAAACTATCCGTTTCAAGTGTTTTTAAGGCCTCCTAAATGGTTTTCACAAAGTTGTTTGTCAGTATGTGTGTGTGTCTGTTATCATAGCTCCCAGTGATTAGTTAAAACGTTGTACAAAAATCAGTCTACCGCTGTAGTTGTGCTATTCAGATAATAATTTATTATGACTTCATTAACTCGCATTACTGATTCGGCACAAATTACTTGTGTGCGTTTTTAAAAATGTAAAAATTAGGAAAATAATTTAATTGAGTTGAAATTTGGTAAAAGTGTAAACCTTTACATAATAAATAACTACAAGAAGTTTCTTTTTAATACAAGTATATCCATGATTTTTGTTTGATAATAAAGTTAAGAACCATCAAGCGTGATGAGTGCCTAGATGAGTAACCACTTATAATGAAACGGATGTGTTTACTATCTGAGGGCAAGCGAAGCGAGTCCGAAGACGTGTTGCAGTATAAATTTACCGACTTCTGTATTCTAAGGACAAGCGAAGCGAGTCCGAAGACGTGTTGCAGTATAAATTTAACGACTTCTGTATTCTAAGGACAAGCGAAGCGAGTCCGAAGACGTGTTGCAGGTTCGTGTCCGATGTTGCAGTATAAATTAACGACTTCTGTATTCTAAGGACAAGCGAAGCGAGTCCGAAGACGTGTTGCAGTATAAATTTAACGACTTCTGTATTCTAAGGACAAGCGAAGCGAGTCCGAAGACGTGTTGCAGTATATATTTAACGACTTCTGTATTCTAAGGACAAGCGAAGCCGAAGACGTGTTGCCCGACTTCTGTATTCAAGGACAAGCGAAGCGAGTCCGAAGACGTGTTGCAGTATAAATTTAACGACTTCTGTATTCTAAGGACAAGCGAAGAGAGTCCGAAGACGTGTTGCAGTATATATTTAACGACTTCTGTATTCTAAGGACAAGCGAAGCGAGTCCGAAGTTGGGAGGATGAACGTAGCGAATTAAATATGATAAGGAAAAGTTCCATGGTACCCCGTACCCGATTTTTTTGGGGGCGCCCTTGTACATTTTTGTTTGTTGATAGTGAGCTTAATCCGGATTATTAATCCTTTAAAGTAATATAAAAAACTTTTCACCTTAAATGTTTTTCTTACAAATATTTGTCTTTTGTCTAATAGGAATAATAATTTTAATTTATCCAACTCATTAAATAAGTTAACTCAATGAGCATTTCTAATTTATTTATAAGCCTCTTAAATAATTAAGAGGGAAGGAAACTCTATTGATGAATCTTTCTAAATTAAAATCTTGCTAGTGATATTGGCTCTAGTATAACATTTTCTTCTCTTTTAATTAATTTTTAGTCCTTAGACTTAGTAATTATTTGAAACCTATTTAAATTTATATATATATAATATTATTATATTATTATATATAATATTAAATATTATATACTTTACATTTTTTAGTTATAATTATTCATTTTATGATTATGATTGACATGTCAAAGGCTTTCGACTTAGTTGACCACTTAATTCTACTTAAAAAGTTGTACAGTTTGGGTATTCGGGGAACAACTTATCAGCTTCTAAAGTCCTACCTGTCTGGCAGGTCTCAGAGTACCATTGTTAATACGAATGGCAACAACTTCAAATCCGATTTTTTGGTAAGCAGTAAAGGGGTACCTCAAGGCTCAATATTAGGACCATTGCTGTTTAATATTTACATTAATGACGTCACTGACTTCCTACCTGACTGTGAGACAATACTATATGCAGACGACATATCTCTAATAATTATGGGACCTGACAGTAAGACACTAATGGAGAATTGCAATAAAACACTAGACAACTTAGCAAACTGGATTAAACTCAACAAACTAAAACTGAATGACACAAAAACTAACTATATAATACTAAATAAAAACTCACAAATTGAACAGGACTTTAAACTACAATTTAAAGAAAATTTGTTGTTGGAAATCCAAGAAACCAAACTATTAGGACTCAACATTAATGAAAAAATTAACTGGGACAATCACATTAAGTTATTAGCTAATAAACTTAATTCAACGTATTTTGTGATAAAGCAATTAAAAAAATATTTAAGCAAAGAAGAACTAGTCCAAGCATATCATGGGTTGTTTGTGTCTAAGCTATACGGGGTTGAACTTTGGGGAAATTCTAGTAAAGCCGTAAAGATCTTGAAAATCCAAAAGAAAATTCTGAGATGCATTGTAGGAGCGCCGTATAAAGCTAAGTGCAAACCGATTTTTAAGGACCTTGACTTACTAACTGTACCAGCTATGTTCATAGTAAAGAATTTAAAGACACTAAGGTATAACTTGAATGATTTAGAGACTCACAAAGACGTACATGACTACAATACAAGATCTAAACATGACTTGACCACCAAACAACATAGGACAAGTAAGTACGAAAATAGCCAGCAATATGCTTCAATAAAGCTCTATAACTCATTACTGAATCAACTTAAACAATTACACGACAACAACGACTTTATTAAGCAATGTAAACATTTATTAACTAACAAACCTGTTTATAAGATCAGTGAACTGTTTAGTAAAACTTATTATTTAAATTAAAAATAGAAATCTTTGTATTTTACAAAAAAAATATTCTGATGTTTAATTGTTAAATTATTAGTCTTTAGTTATTGTTATAATTCTACTCAGCTATTTGTTTGTACTATCTTTTTTTGTCCAGTTAATTAATTTGTTGCCACTATCGCTAGTACTAGTTTTAATTATGCCAGTTAAAACATTTATATAAGTACATTAACTAAAATTTAATTTTTTAATATAATGCTATGACGATTTGCAATTGTAAAAAAATACTTATACGCAAATAAAATTATATTTATTTATTTATTTATTTAGGTAATATGATGAAATTTTTATTAGGAGTTGAAGAAGTACCGTATTATTTTTTGCATATGATGCAACATTGTTATTAATATGCTAAGTTTTGTCAACACTTTTTGCCTCCAAAAATATCATATTGGAACTAATACAAAATAAATTTTTTATCAACAGCTTTAGACTCAGATCTGTTCAATATTTTTGTATTAAGAACTAAATTAAGGCGCCTCTCTTTTGCTTATTGCATCATTATTAAGGCCTCAAATAAAGATGTTGGGGCACTAGACAGGTGATTATTACTGTGGCTAGTGTTACCAAAGAGAGGTTTGAAAGGAAGCTCTGAAGGACCATATAAAGAATAAGGATAGGTAGAAGGCTGATTTAGATAAATGGGATTTAGATACAAAATATTAATATAACAATATAATATTTAATGTAATTTTAGAAGATAACTTAAGTGACAAGAAAGCATAAATATATAAAGCAGTGGAACTGATAATATTAAATAAACATGCATCTAAGCCAGTACTTAACTTTAGGAAAATAGTAAAGCAGTTTGATAAGGTAACCAACTCATGCACAAGCTACAATAAATATAAGTTACTGATTGCAATAATTTAGCCGTAACCGGCGGGTGAAGCATTGGCTTGATAAGCACCTTAGCACTAAACTTAAATTTATACTTATACAATTAATAAGTCTTAGGCTTAATAAACTTACTTTAAACACCCAAAAGGGGAACCCAAGGGACCTATTATCTACAGAAACAGCCCAATGATAAGGAATTAATAAATGTATGCCGGGCCAGCCAGGCGTCATTCGAAGGTGCAACCAAGGTTATTAATCAATCCAATTCCGAGTTATTTCGCCGCGGAAGAATGAAAGAGAGTCCAATAGCTGATAAATTAAGCAGAAGGAAGAAAGCATCGCATAACTGGCTGCTTTATACTTAACTCACAGAGACTTGGTTTCGCTCGCAATCCAGATCGGTTTAAATTTTTACTTTTTCTCATTTATATAGGAGAAGCTTTTTTATTTGCTTGGGATCGAGTATGGTTACTTTCAATCAGTACCAAGGCATTTAAGGCCTTGTGTGGTCAACCTTTGGTTCAAAATCATCTAAACTCTATATGAAAGACGATAGTCTTCCCCATCTCTTTCTAAAAGCTTGAATCGTTGTAGATAAAAAGAAAAATACCGTCCAATTAGGTTTCCCGGTTTAAATATTTATTAAATGTCAAAGGATGGTATCACGTCATAAATACTGATTCAGGTTCATTTAAGTCTAATATAAAAAGACTCAAAATCGGATCCTTATGCAAGAAATGGATTTTTAAGCACGGAAACACGCTTTTCAAAGGACATTCGCCTGACATACGGACCCCCGCGCCAGAATTATTTTGTAGTTATAAACTTGTATTAAGTAAAAAAAAAAGATAAAAAAATTATCGTGCCTACCAGGATTCGAACCCAGGTACCCTGGCTTTGAGTGCTCTTATCGAATTGTACCATTTTCATTCAACTCACAGGCCCAATAAACATCGAAAAAAACTCCTCACTTAAGATGTGTTGTTTAGTGGCCTTATTTTATTAAGTTGTTTAGATAACAGAAGTTGTGGGAGTGAGTGGTGGGAATTTAGCTTGGCTTTCTAATACCTGCAGCTGTAATCTAGGTTTTCTGGTATCGACCACCGTTTTTTCGACTTTTTGATCTCTTAAAGTGGTCGTAACGACTTCGCGCCGATTTATTGGATTCAACGCTCAAAAATACATGTTGTAATTAAAAGCAAAATACCTTAGCTGATTGCATTACAATTACTGCCTAGGGAATCAATAAATCAATTTGTTTGCTTAAATAATTTGCATTTGAAATTAACATGTTGTGTAAGCTGGTCAACAAGTAAAGGTATAATTTTAGCAACAAGGTATTGATCCAAAATAAATAATGTATTGTAATTCTCAGAATTTAGACCTCTATGAACCTAGAGACCTTTATGAAAAACATTTTAACTAAATATTACTAAACACTCCAGCCGCATTTTGGAGTCCGAATATAACTGGCATTCCGTATTCAGCTGAGACATAGAAGTATATATTACTAGAGATGCATAGCCGGTTTCAATACAGTAAAAAGCTTGAAACCTCTTTTTCGGGCTCACTATGACTGAGTTAAGGTTTTAATATACTAATTTTCGTCTATTTTTCGTACAAAGCTTGTGTTTTATTTTGTGTATTTTAAACGTTCTACTGTAATCTCAGTTATGATGATCTGAGTTTACTTTTTCGAAATTTTAGTATTCAACAAATAGTTGAATTTTATGAGCTAAGAGGTCAAACAAAACCTCCTATTATTTGTTTAATTGTTAGTTTACAATAATAATCTTAAATAATTATAAAAATATTTTAAATTATATTCAGTCCTTACACTTCCTAACGTCTTACTATTGTATAAGCTGTAGTTTTACCCGCTTGTGGTTTTGTAAAATAGTTTCCCTTACATTGTCATTAAAATAGTCTCTGTTGATTTTAATTTTTATTCAAGCTCCCTGCGAAGCATTTTTTTGAGTCGATTATTTTTCATAATTAAGAGAGAGTTTGGAAATTGAAAAGAAAATCAATTGGGATTGTTGATGAGATTGAGTTGTTGATCAAAAACTTCTAGTCAAATTGTATCGATTATTTGTTTGAACTAGACTTGCATTAGATTTTATTATGAGAAGCAAGAGTCTATTATTGCACCCGCCGACCTATTTATTTGGCTGTCGTCCAAACCAACAATTATTGGATTCATTGCGTGATTAGCGAAGGCGTTGTGGAAACTCGTTTCATTTCTTGGCTGTTTTGTTCTTAATCACTTATGGTCGTAAAGAGTATAGAGAAATTCCGTATGCGTTTTGAAGATAATAAAAAAATGGAAATCATAATACTTCTTTGCATTTATTGATTTCTAATTAAGGGGATTCTTTTATTTGTATCCATAGAAATTAAAGTATAATCACTCTCGAAAATGAAAAAGGCGCTGGCGGATCAGCTCTATGCAGCAAGGTTTAGGGTTTTGAATGAACAAACCTGGGATCTGGAAAGCATTTTGAGTGTGAATATACGTTTATAAAATGTCCACGACTACGTATATTTGTTAAAAATAACATTTTCGCATTTTTACTTTTAATTGTATAAAATGTATTTTTCACAAATACATTGTGAAAAAGAACAATGTTTAATAAAATGGATTTTTATTGAAAAATTGATTATTTAAAACTTAAAGTAGATGCAAAACCAAAATAATTCTTTCACTTCCTACGCCACTGGTGTTAAAAGAAATAAATTATTTACTCCATTCCTTACTGATAAATTTATTTCATTCGTTCCTAAAGATTGTCTTACATTTTTGCATTTGTTCTTTCCAAATTTATATTTCAAGTAAATGTATTTTATATCCTGAGAATATCTTTTTTTGTAAATTTTTGACATCTCCAGTGTAGTAAGGTGATTAATGATGATCTGTCAGCATTGCCTATGGAATTTTATCTAAAGGTTATTTGCAATGCTTGCCGACAACCCAACACAATGTTAGTGAATTAGTATATATTCTACCAAAAGCCCAAAAGTGTTATCTTAATGAAAAAAAAAAACTTAATACTAGACCATGATTCATTTATCCTTTGCATTCTCCTAATTAGAGATCTGGGCTTCTGCCGCCTATATTCCGATAGGTGCGCACTCAGGGGGCCTCTTAAATAGTCAAATAAACTGAAGATTATAAAAAGTTTAATGGCTGGAATCGGTCTCAATTTCTCGCATATACCTTTCTGATAAAGGATCTACAGCACGAAAGGTTGTTCTTACCAACTCTTTAACCTGCAAGGCTTTTCTTTGAATATTTCTAAAATTTGTTACTTTGAATTTTTAAGATGGAATGTACAATTTGCACTTGGATTAAACCAATGAAAGCATTGTACCCACACATTTTACTGTGTCTTATAAATTATTTCCTATACTCAATGTTTAATTTTATCCGCCCCTCTGTCTCTTAAACTCTTTGCAAAGTTTGTTTATATTTTATTGTAAACAAAACAGTTAAACATAGTTGGTCCTTGATACAATACTATGTTGCTTTTATGCAACAAGTCTATTTTTCCTGGTCTCTAGTGCATTTGTTTAATTTCTTTAATTATTCAATTATTTGTTGTTAAATAAGATTAATTGCTTATACACTTATTATACTTCTTGCTTAATTTATTGCATTTACTTTATTGTTTATAACATTTTTTATAACATCAACTTAAAAACTTCATATACTTTCAAGTATGCCAATATTAACTTTTAAAGCTGAATTCCAAATAAAACTAGTTTTTACATATCTATTTTAAGATATGTAAATTAATTTAGATAAATTATGTCGTATTACTTAAATTATTGTGTTTCAGTACTTCACGATACATTAATTTAATCATAGTGGGCGGGAAATAAGAAATATTACGTGTTAAAAAAAATTGGCGTTAGTATCATTGATTCATTAGGACTTTTTCTTCTTTTGTGTATTTAATTTCCTTATGTATAATTGATAAATTGATTGTGTTTGTGAACACCATGAGTTCTTGTTTTGACGAATTGGTTGGAAATACTATGTCGCACCTGGTGGGATGGTATGATGGTTTCCATTATAAGATATACGCAACTGGTTCTTGTTTTAGTGTGGTGATCATAATAGCGCTAGAGGAAGTTTTTCATTTATAATAAGTGTGTTATATATAAATCCCTCTTCTGAATGATTCTTCAGTTACTTAGAATAACTGACTTAATAACCATATTACAGCCATCATTAGTGCTTAACTAACAAATTATATCCATAATTACAAACTAAAGAAAATTTTATTGGTTCATAAATGATTATAATGTATTAATGCTTCATAAAGTCAGTGATTGCTGAAAACCATCTACGCCGAACTCGGTATCTTTCAGGTAGCTTCGGTTTGGTATTTACTCCTACCAGTAGCTTGATTTTCGTCATTTAGATCTCCGTAAACAGCACTTTGTATTAGTTGTAATTTTTATTAACATTAAGAGTTGAATACTCCATAGGAACACCTCATTATGTTCAGTAATAAAGTAAAGGCACTTTGAGGAAAAACATTTTTTTTTTAATGTTCAAGTTATACTAAGACTATATTTCGCCTTAATTGCTGTTGTGATTGCTGTTGTAATTTACTAAATTCCTGTTGCAATTTGTTTAAACTAATGTGTAATAATTTTATCTGTTACAGTGCTGGCAAATCAGATGTTGGTCCAATGCAATTTGTTACCCATCTCAGAAAAATGCTGGGACACTATTTTAGAGGTAAGTCATGTTCTTTTTTATTGATTTTTACTTTTTTTTTGTTTTGTACTGATTATTGTTTTTTACTTTTTCTCATTTATACCGTAGGTATTTAGGAAAAGTATTCGAAAGTAAACCGAGATGGCACTGGTGGTTTTCGACTCCTGAGTGGTTTTCACAAAGTTGTCTGCGTGTGCGTCTATTATTAAAAATAGAGAGTTGAAAATTTGTACAAAATCAGTCTATAGGTGTAGTTGTACTATCCGAAATAGTTATTTATGCCATAAGGCTGAGAAGTGTGTCTTTATGTCACGGCAATTAGATTTACCGACGAGCGAAGCGAGTTGCCATCAGCCGGATGGCATACACTATTTTTTTTTTGAGGTAGCACTTATTAAATAAACTGCGCTATATACTTAATTGAAAAAAAAACAAACGTCCAATTAACTCCATATTATCGTCGTCATTGAATTCATTCATAGCTTCACACTTTTACTCAAAAGTGTAAAAGCTTTACAAATAAACACATAAAAATTGACAATTAGAACAACTTTTAAAAACGAAAAAAAATTAGTCTACGAACAAAAACAGAAACAAAATGAACGTTTTTAAAGAAACCTCATAAAGCTTTTACACAGATTGTTTTTGAACACGCTACATTACAGTAATGGCGGCAATATATGATTTACTTTTACGTCCTAGGAGTTTTTTTTACATTCATTATTGTCCTCGGAGGTGAAAAGTACTAAATAACCTCCTATAACAATAATGATTGGCTTCTCATCCTAAAAACGGTCAAATAAAGTGCTCAATTACGTACTACCTCAAAAAAAAAATTTATTTATCACTTCATTAAGCCGCAATAATGACTCAGTAAAAATTTTGAATAATCGTAAAACAATGACTTGTGTTCGCTTTTTTTTAAATTGTAAAAAATCGAAAAATAATCCAATTAAGATAATATTTGGTACAAGTCTACACATTTACGTACACTAAGTCTATTATCTACACATTTAAGTACACTTAGTCTATTATCTACGCACATTTACGTACACTAAGTCTATTATCTACACATTTAAGTACACTAAGTCTATTATCTACACATTTACGTACACTAAGTCTATTATCTACACATTTAAGTACACTAAGTCTATTATCTACACATTTACGTACACTAAGTCTATTATCTACACATTTAAGTACACTAAGTCTATTATCTACACATTTACGTACACTAAGTCTATTATCTACACATTTAAGTAAGTCTATCTACACATTTACGTACACTAAGTTATTATCTAGTACACTAACTTTACGTACTAAGTCTATTATCTACACATTTAAGTACACTAAGTCTATTATCTACACATTTACGTACACTAAGTCTATTATCTACACATTTAAGTACACTAAGTTTCGTTTCAATACGACAAGTATATCCATAATTTTTGTTGGATCATAAAAATTAAGCTGCGAGCGTGGTTAGTGCCTGGATAGGTGACCGCTGGGAATAAAACAGTTGAATTAACTATCTAAAGACAACCGAAGTGAGTCTGAAGACGTGATGCAGTATAAATTTAACGACTTGTATGTTTTGAGGACGAGCGAAGCGAGTCCGAAGTAGGGTGGATGATCGTAGTGAATCCGATTTGATATAGAAAAGTTCTGGGGAACTCCGTACCCGTTTTTTTAAGATTGCCTTAGTCTTAATGCCATCGGTACATTTTTACCAGTGATAGTGAAAATAAACTATTACATTGGCAGGATTAATATCCTAAACCGCTGTTTATCGACGTACTAATACTGACTTTACTTCTTCGGAATTTTATTATTATTAGTATATAAAGGTTAAAGAATAATCTGTCATTATATTAGGTTTTAAGTGGGTAACCAAATGAAATGTTGTATCATTTTATTATAGGGTAATTGTTTTTTACTTTCCGCAATTGCGTATTATTAAGTGGGAGAGTTAAGTTTTATTAATGTTTCTCTCATTTTCTCTCTCTTTCTTTATGGTAAAAATGTCGGGCCAAGAGATTTTTCAACATCTCTTGGTTATAACATTTGAAAAGATGTTTCTGTCTATATTATGTGTTGAAATTACACTGTAGTTAAAACGAACAAATGTTGATGAAACTGGTAAATATAAAAAG
This sequence comes from Microvelia longipes, assembly GCA_018340805.1. NCBI lineage: Eukaryota > Metazoa > Arthropoda > Insecta > Hemiptera > Veliidae > Microvelia > Microvelia longipes. The sequence goes on along the minus strand of JACMZG010001908.1, from coordinate 30,196,655 downwards.
CCCTAGGAAAGAAGACATTAAAGGTTTTTAGGGGCAATAATTATGAAGTTATATCTTATAACTTTGGGTATTATATAAGTTTAGTATAAGTAAGTATATAAGTTTTAGAAGGTACATTACCATATTTCTTTTCACATTAATTTGATTGATAACTTTGTTTTTGCAGGGTCTAGAAGGAATACTATTGGTAGTTACTTCTTCTGGGAAAATAGTTTATATTTCTAAAACTGTCGAAGCCTTACTCGGCCATCAACAGGTATGTTAAAATTAATTTTTATCAACAAACATATCAATATACAGGGTGACTTACTCTTAATGGGACAAAATAAAAATCTTGATTCTATGGACCAGGATGAACAAAAAATGTCATGTAAACATAGGGTCGATTCTCAATAGTTCTCTAGAAAAATCGATAAATCGAATTATTCGACACTTTACTATCTAATTCTCTAAAACGATCTACAACTTGAAAACTACTAAAGCTAAAGAGATGCGGTTTTCACTATTCTCAAGGACATTAAATTCCCTTTAAAATGGTATACTTTATGTCGCAATCATCACAATTAAACTTTAATTTATTTGCAATAAATAAAAAATTTTATTAGTACTAAAAATGTAAAAAATTTTAAATGCCAAAATCTTCGATATTTGTTCACTTATAGTTGAAACCTAAAAATCTTAAAAACTGCCTCATTCCATACCCTTTAAAATGATATAACATAATCTATGGCTTGTTTTTAACTTTAACCGAGATATTCTTAAAAAACTTGATGTAAGTCGCTTAGATTCTAAATTATTCACTATGTAAACAAAGGCATTTACATTTAAATTATTTCAATTTGATTTACAAAATAAACTTTATTTTATTAGTTATAACTATATTATTAATTATTCTATGTTTTGTTGATCACAGAAAATAAGCAACCCCCTCCCTCCACTCCCATATAGCTTAAAAACTTAATTTAAGTCTCTTATAATAATAAAACAAATGCAACAAAAACATTTCTTGAAGAATTTTGTTGAAAGAATACAAAGTAATAGGTATATTTACATAATTAATAATAAATAAATAATTAACTTTTTACTGCAAGGGGAATTAAAAATCATTCTTCATGTAAATCATAAGAGAGATTCAAATCTTCCTCCTTCAACTCTAATACATAGTCTACATCTTCTTAACACTGATACACAATCAGTGTTAAGAAGATGTAGACTGCAGCACAAATTGAAAAAGCTACACAAGCTTTTTCAATTTGTGCTGCAGTTATGGCAGCTCTTGACTCATGCACTTTTAGCATCAGGTCATCTCGATTTTGTGGGGCTTGCCTGTATACTTCATCTTTCATTGCGCCCCAGAGAAAAAAATCTAGAGGTGTAAGATCAGGAGATCTCGGAGGCCAGGCTATTGGTCCCTCTCGTCCAATCCAGCGATTGGGATAATTTTCATTCAGCCCCACAAAACAAAATTCTTCAAGAAATGTTTTTGTTGCATTTGTTTTATTATAAGAGAATTAAATTAAGTTTTTTAAGCTATATGGGAGTGGAGGGAGGGGGTTGCTTATTTTCTGTGATCAACAAAACATAGAATAATTAATAAATAGTTATAACTAATAAAATAAAGTTTATTTTGTAAATCAAATTGAAATAATTTAAATGTAAATGCCTTTGTTTACATAGTGCATAATTTAGTATCTAAGCGACTTACATCAAGTTTTTTAAGAATATCTCGGTTAAAGTTAAAAACAAGCCATAGATTATGTTATATCATTTTAAAGGTATGGAATGAGGCAGTTTTAAGATTTTTAGGTTTCAACTATAAGTGAACAAATATCGAAGATTTTGGCATTTAAAATTTTTTACATTTTTAGTACTAATAAACATTTTTATTTTAAATGCAAATAAATTAAAGTTTAATTGTGATGATTGCGACATAAAGTATACCATTTTAAAGGAAATTTAATGTCCTTGAGAACAGTGAAAACCACATCTCTTTAGCTTAGTAGTTTTCAAGTTGTAGATCGTTTAGAGAATTAGATAGTAAAGTATCGAATAATTCGATTTATCGATTTTTCTAGAGAACTATTGAGAATCGACCCTATGTTTACATGACATTTTTAGTTCATCCTGGTCCATAGAATCAAGATTTTTATTTTGTCCCATTAAGAGTAAGTCACCCTGTATAATAGACACTCTGTGCTTTCTGGCCTGTCGTAAAATATTAATCTTTAATGAACCTGTGTCCAAACATAATTTAAGGGCTCTTAATAGTAGCTTATATAATATATATATATGTTTATATATATATGTATATATATATATATATATATATATATATATATATATTATATATAATATATATATATATATATATATATATATATATATATATATATATAAGTGTGTGCATGTGTCTCAAATATGCCTTATTGTTTTAAGAATAGGGAAGTTTAGTCGTACAGTAAAGCACGTGTTGTTTCTAATTAAAACTATAAAAATTAGGTAAAGCCACAGCTTTTCTATGGGTTAGGCATAAAATGTGCTTGAGCTTATAAGAATAGCATCAGGTCCCAACGACAAGGCCTTATTGCTTGGTGATCTATCTCCTCTCTCTCTAATTAGTATCATTAATATTAATGTAAGTTAAGCAAGTGTAAGTTACAATAACTATTGTTACTGTAGACATAGCTGAAGAAGCTAAAAACTAGTTGATAAAGTTGAAATTTTATTAGTAAATAGACATAATAAAACATATGAGTAAATATAGAACAACTTTATTTACTTTTACCTAGCAGTTTAAAACAATTGCAATTATGGCAAAAATAGTAAACATATGCCTTGTTTATCAAATAATATACCTGCTGAGCAAATAGATAATGCATTTATTGTACTATTCCTAACCGAAAGTCGTTTGCTTGTTTTAATTACGATTCTTTTTATCATTTATATTCCTCTATGCATGTTTAGCATATTTATAAAAACGAATTAACAATTGTAATTATGTTTTGCTGCTAAATGTTCCTTTATTATTTATGTAACGATTTTCGTATAAAAATTGAATGATTGTTTTCTACATTTACTCTTCTTAGGCAGAAAGACATTTGATTTTATGAAAAAATATCAAATTAATGATAGTTATGGCTGGTTTTAGTAAATTTTCAAATACAATTGAGCTCACGGAGGAGGTAGGGATGGAGGTGGATATATTGGTAAAGGGGACTTACTGATCAAGAATATATAAATATTTTTAAAGTTTGTTTGTTAGTAGTTATATATATATATATATATATATATATATATATATATGTATGTATGTATGTATGTATAGTTTCATAGCGTTTCTGAAAAAGGCAAAAGTATAGTATTATATATTATTATCTATGGCCTGTACATCATGTTAAATTGAAATTTATTCTTATTTATATTGACTTTTACTATTAATTATTTTTTAATTTTATGTTTATATATATTCTTGTTCGATTAAATGTATTATTTCTTTTTTTATTAGTTTCGCCTGTTAGCTCTTGTCTTTAAATGCATAGTTCAACTTATTAGTTGCATAGCGTGCACAAAAATACCTCTGATTGTTCCCTACCTAATAATAAATTATATTTTTACGTAATAGTACGAGTATATATAAAATTAAAAACATGTTAATCTGATTTTTATTATATAAATATGTTGTACACTTCGTTAAAAAATAGTGAGATCAATAAAAACTTAATAATCGGTTGTGTTTTTTCACCAGATTACTTCTAGAAAAATATTTAAAACAAAAACAACTTTGGCCTAAATATTTTTTTTATTATTATTCTTGATTCTTTTTATATCAACTTTTTGACTTTTTCTTTATGTATTATTATTATATGCATAATAGAATAATGTGGCGCCATCATATAAGAATGGTGAATAGAAACATTAATCGATTATTTGGTCAATATGACTCTTTTCTTATTTGCCAAGAGTGCTTGTATTTAGTTTACCCTTATTTTCGAGCTCAAAAAAACCATCCATGCCTTTGTATAGTTTTCCTTTTACCCTGTTTTTCTCACAAACGTATTGATGCACCTAATCATATCAGTACATCTCACCCTAGCATGCGCACATCAGACCTAAAGCAGCACAAAATACTAGTAATAAAGCTCTAAATACTAGTAATAATAATGACTATTTTTTAACTTCATTACTTCCCTTAAATAATGATTCAAGAGCTAAGGGGAGAGTCTACCTTATTAAAAAAAATGGATAATTTCTTAATAAAAATATTATATAATAATCTTTTTATTTAATTATTCGTGCGTTTATTATTAAATATTTTATATTTATTTATTTATTTTTTACATCTATTTGTTATTACTTTTTATATTATATCGCTGATAATAATTGATATTTAAAAATTTATTGATTTGATTAAAATATTTTTGCTTATTTAATAAATAAAAACTTTTTTTTTAATTAATAACTATGGAATTAAAAGAACTTGTTTATATTTTTCAATTATATAGTTAAGAAATACATTAAGTATAAATATTTTCACTGAATCTTATTTACTAACATAAATTCTTGTTATTTATATTGTACCTCTTTTTATTTGAAACTTGTAGTTTCTTAGTTATTGCCTGTATATATTACTTTTTGACCTAGTATTTTCTTAGTAACAATATTAATAAGTTATACCTTCTTAAGCTAGTGATAAATATTTATTTTTCTTAATTGCGTATTAACTTGAGACTAAAATTTCTGTTTATGAAATAGATCTCTTCATTTGTTTTATAATTACTTTTAATTTTGTTTAATCCAGTTTAATTTGTAGTTTTGTAATATTATAGTTTCATATATACGTATTTTCTTTAGTCTTGCATCGTAAGAAAATATAGGAAAAATTGATTGGAAAAGCTTTGTTTGCGAAAACATCCGAAAAATGTATAGGAAAAGCATTGTCTTTGCGAAAAAATCCGAAACCGGGATGTAACAAGAATTATTCGTTTGAGGTGATTAAGAGGCATATGTGTATACCTTTACGTAATAAATACGTGTTCTAGGTTATACATAGAAGTATATACATGATTTTTGTTCTATCATAAAAGTTAAGCAGCCTCGAGTGGTCAGTTCCTGGATGGGTGACCGCAGAGAAAGAAATTGATGTTTTTACTATCTGAGGACGACAGAAGGGAGTCCAAAGACGTGTTGCAGTATCTATTAAATGACTTTATTTTCTGTGGACGAGCGAAGCGAGTCCGAAGTAAGGAGGTTGAGTGTAGCAAATTCGATGTAAAGAAAAAAAGTTGCTAGGGACCCTGTATTTTTTAAATTATTTGTTCCTTCATAAGATTTAGGAAATTGTATTTATTTAAAAACGTATTTGATTTGTTACCTAGACAGTACATTAGTGACATGATTAATGTTTTACTTGCGACTCAACAGTAGACATGATATTATACTTCTTGTTATGACGAATGTTGAAAAGAATACTATTTCGAGACGTCACATAATTTGATGCATATTGCACTGGTGTATCTTGCACAATTGTATTGTATAAGTTAAATTTTATAATTTAATTAAAATTTAGAATTCATGAATGAGCTTCATGACGTTTCCATATAGGGAGATGTTGGGAAAATTACGCACTCTACAGCAGGTACAAGTAGTGCAAATAGTACAATACAATTTTGCACAAAGTGCAAAATATATTACAATACAAAGTAAAAATAGCGTATGTATATATATATATATATATATATATATATATATTATATATATATATATATATATATATATATATATATATATATCCTTATTTTATTTTAAATTATTAACCTTTTTGCATGCGGCTTACTACAAAAAAAAAGGTAAGGAAATCAATGTTAAAAAGACTGTAGGTTGCTTAAAATTCTTGATTTTATTTTTGTTCTCTAAAGGCATTTTTTTCTAACTCATCTAAATCACAGGTGACCTGTTCATTATATAGAATATTTTGAATTCCTTCTTTATGCAATTCGCTATTTCTGTACAACGAAATTTATTATTTTAATTTTACTTATTGTGTTCATTTTTAACTTGGGTTTGATGGTATACTCGAGTGCATTATGTATAACAATTACGGCTGTCAGTCCAATTATTTTGTACCTGCTGAAAAAGGTTAAGAAACTTTTAAGATAACCTGTTTTGAATTTCAATTACTTTTCCCTGATATAAAAAATCAATCAAAATTTCCACCGACTCATGACGTTTTCCTTGAATTTTTTATGAGAAGATAGTATTTTTAGATTTTCCCTATTTCAAAATTGATCAATTTATAATTAACACTTAATCATTACTGTTAAGTAAATTAAGTTAAATTAGTTTTTGTTGCATAAATATCCCTTATAAGTATGGTTGCTTAAACGTAGTGATTTTAAACGTGATAGTGATGACGGAAAGGATTGATAGGCTTGTGTTGTTATTTTGTATCTAATCCGCAGAAGAGATGTGGCTGTACAAATTTTTTACAGTACAAGTAAACTGCGCAACAGCGTTGACTACAACGGTCATGCGCTTTCTAGCAGCCCTATATAATGTTGTTATATCGCAGCAACAACAAAAAAATGTTAGGTTTTTTGACTATACAACTAATGCTAAAAGTTTTACCTTGAAAAATAACACTTACACTTTAAGGGAAAATGTTTCCTCCTAGAGAATTTTCCCCTCATATAACATTTTATAAATGCTTTGTCCTGTTTAAATAAAAATAATTCTTATAGTCTTAATTTTAAGTTTGTATCCTATATTTATTTTAATTTTATTTATTTATAGTCCAAGAGCCCAGGGGTGTTTTTTTAATAAAAAGTGTAATGGCTGGAACCGGTCTCAATTTTTCGTAAATACCTTCCTGAACAAGGATTTGCAATTCTGTCGACTCGTATCGGATGGGTGTCCCAGGCAGAACGCACTTAAGGGGTCAAAGGTTCTGGCTGGGACACCTATCCGATACGAGTCAGCAGAATTGCAGATCCTTGTTCAGGAAGGTATTAACGAAAAATTGAGACCGGTTCCAGCCATTACACTGTTTGTTAACTTGGGTGGTAAATTTGACATGTAAAGTGCGTTCTGCCTGGGAGGCCCATCCAATACGAGTCGGCAGAATTGCAGATCCTTGTTCAGGAAGGTATTTACGAAAAATTGAGACCGGTTCCAGCCATTACACTTTTTATTAACAAAACACCCCTGGGCTCTTGGTCTATTAGCTTTGGACGTTTGTATTAAATTAAAAAAATTTATTTTACAGCTAGCAATTTTAAAAAACACTTCTATTCATTCCTAAATTTAAACTAAAGCACAAAAAAAATCCTTTCACATAAGAAAAGTAGCCGTGCACTTTAGGAAGGGGAGGGATTTTTTTGTCATAACCAAGGTAATTACAATTTTCTTATTTTTAGTTAAACGGGGCTATACAAGAAGTTTATGACGCTAATTAAAGAATATATAGTGTATTATATTTAACACTACGTTTGACAACGATGTTCAAATGCTCTAACTATCTGAAGGTTTGGAGACACTTGGTTTTTACGTCACAAGTAGGAATAGTGGGGGATATCTCTGACTTGCGTTGTGTTAGCACTACAACCTTTAAGTATAACTTCCTTGTAAGGTCAAATTTTATTTTCTCTCGTTAAAAAAACAAAAGTTTATTTAGCAGTTGTTTACTCTTAAGTTTAATGTAAGTGTGCTACTGTTTTCAATATTTTCATTTTAATATTCAGAAGGTAAAACTTTATCTTAAACTTGACACTGAACTTGATTCTGAAGTTATAAATTCCTTTCGTTGACTAGAAAGTTTAATATTTTAATCCCTAACATGTGTGTGGTATTTGTTAGCTTACAAATATCTTGTGAATTTATTAATTTGGTTTAAACTTTTATACAGGATTTTATAAAGGTAAAGTTTTAACTTTATAAAATCCTTAGTACTTTAGTTACAAAGTACTTAAATCAGTGATGTTTATAAAAAGTATAACTTTAAGCTGTGTTTAACTCCCCTACCATCCCGGCCCTTGGGGGCAAGGGGCACATAGCGGCCTATACTTGTTTTGTTGTGTTATCTATCTTTGAAAGTATCAGCTTTTTCGGGGTTTTGCTTACATATAGTGGTCGTAACGACTTTGTTTTGCCACACCATTTATTCGTGACCTCTGAAACGGATTTTGGTTACTTTCCCCACTATTCGAGCCACCTCTTTAGCTTTACTTTTAATTACCTTTTAAAAAGTTTATTTGATAACATCTAATAAAAGATAATTAACCAGGAAATATGTACCTTTTCAAAATAATATTTTTTAGTTTAAAAGATTGGATTTTTGTTTCAGTGTCGTTCAGTTAAAAATTCTGGCACGGTGGTCCGCATGCCGGGTCAATTTTCTTTGATTTGCGTGTTTTCGTGCTAAACAATCCATTTCTTGGTTAAGGTTCCCGTTTATGTTTTAAAATTCCATTATCGCAAGCACTGCTCGTAACTCATTTTGTCTGTATTTTTCAAAGGAATGTGCAAAATTATTCTGTTGGTTATACAAAACTATGCTTCTAAAATTGGCAGTGCGCACTATTACTTGCATTGGTTTAAAGGTCAGTTAGTGTTTATCTTTAAAGGTTTTAGCCTATTTTCGGACGATATTCATTCAATTCACAGGCCCAAAAAACATTGAAAACGACTTCCCAATTCAAATGTGTTGTTCAGTGGCCGTATTTTATTAAGTTGTTTGGATAACAGAAGTTATGGGAGTGAGTGGTGGGAATTCAGCTTGGCTTCCTGATACCAAAAATATATCCATATATATATATATATATATATATATATATATATATTATATATATATATTATTATTATATATATCCATATATATCCGAAGGAGCTTTAGCGAACTTCACAGACCCGTAGAGTGAACCTGTGAGGCAAGGCGATAAAATTTGCTAGAAACATAGTAAAATGCCTTGTAATTTATGTAGTTTTTATGTATTAATTGATACTAAAACAATAACTTATGTTGTATTCTTTAATATTAATGTTATATGCAAAAATGTAAATAGCACATCTTAAACTAAGTCACTTATAAAATAAACAAACAGTAAATGGTTTGTTATTTTCTTCTAAGTGCTTCCTGTATATAATTTCATATGAAATCCTTCAAATTGCATAAATTTGCGGTTTTTCCATTTCATTATTATTTATTATTGTAATCATCTGTTTTTATTTCGTTTTACATATGCTGCGTTTACTTAATAAATGACAATAATTAATGTGATTTTTTTATTTTCTTTTTTACACTTAAATAGGTTGTATTTATCCCTCAATGTTACTACCTTGTTATATTTCTTTCAAAAATGGTAATAAAAATATTTTCAAATTATATTTATTTGGTCAAAATAACAAGACACTGGAAATGTAGGATAAATTCACATTTCTTTTAAATGTTCTCGTTGAACACACATGGTGTCTTTGGAAATATATCTCTTTCAGACTGCATAAATAACCGGTTTGAATTATAAGAGAAACGCGAAAAGAGTTTTGGAGGGACATGCGATCCGTTGTGTTAATTTGATTCATTACTACAAATAACGATTTATTTCATAATAAATTTAAGCTGTGAATTAAATCCTAAATTTTCCGTTAATAATAAAGGTTTGCAGTGATAATTTATTGGTTTTTGGTGCGATATGTAATATGTGTTTAGCAAACCACCGACTTTAGGATATGTCACGTTGGCCATATTTTCTGTTGAGACCCTAAGCAATCTCAGGCGGAGAGATAGAAGGGCTTAAGCCCCCTTGATTTTAAATGAGTGAAAATAGTGAACTGCTGAACTACTATAATGACTGTAGTTTTGTATAATTTATAATACAAATATGTGCATTTTCTTTGAAAAATGCGGATGTATTTTTTGTGACAACAATTTGTGACGCTACTGCTCAGGTTATCAGCTTATAAAGCATATAACGGAGACTAAAACAAGAAATGGATTTTTAAGAAAAAAAGCACGCATTTAAAAAAATTCGCCCGGCTTGTGAATCTCCGCACCAGAATTACTGTAGCTTTAGAAATCAAGCATCTCAATTTTTTCTGGATCTCCATGCATGAATGTTTTTTAAATTAGTGAATTTTTATTATAAAAATTACTCGTATGACGTTGTTCGGATGACGGAAGAGGGAGGGGGGGTCAAGAGGGGATTGATTCCGATTGGCTGATCTGATATGTGTGTTTGTGTGTACAAGATTTACTTTTTTGTATGGCGAACGATAACTCTCGAAGGCTTTCTCAAATCGAAACGAAACTTGCATATAGAGAGATGTTGGGGAGGTTACAAGGCCTATTGTTTGTAAAAAAAATATGACGTCATCGACCCAAGTTTTGGCATCATGAACAATGTTTTTTTTTCATGTAGCCCGTATTTTAATGCTACGCCGCGGGCATTGTGATCAAAGTACAGCAGTCTGTCCTTAAAATTGACCTACGTAGAAACATGTTTTGTGGGAGAAACTTGGTATGGAGTAAAAAAAAGAACCGCCAAAGGACATGGACAAACCAGAAGGCAAGAAGTACACGCGTGTCATCTCATTGTCAATACAAGTTCGATATATTCTCAATGCCTGTCTGTAAAAGAAAACACGTGTGTACTTGAAGTTATAATTTAAAATCCTGATATACTTCAAATTCAGTTCTGATTTAACCTGTTTATGATTTATTACTGTCTTTGACAAGGAATTAAATTAACTATATTTATTTTTTAATTAACTGCAATTAGTCTCATTTTTAGAAGACATTTTTTCATGAGTTGATGGATGCTTGACACGTGGTTTATAAATGAATTCGATTCTTTTCTGTGAACTTTGCCTTGAACTTCGTTAATTTTGACTTAATTTTAGGGCAACGACCACATGTGGACGGCTGGAGTAAGTTGTCAAAATGTAGGGCTTAGTATTGGTTTCTTTTTTAATTGAAAATTAATCGAATAATTAATCAAAAATTATTGAGTAAATTAAATGAGATGGTTTCATGTTTGTTTGCGTTAGTCTCTTTTTGTGATAATGTTAAAAGTAATTAAAACATTTGAAAAGAATAATCCTAACGCATTAAGGCTTTACTTAGATAGATTTTATTTATTTTAGACTTGTTAACTCATCCAATATTCTTTATTATCTACTGATGTGTGTTCATATTTGTATAAGTTATTGTATTTAACTTTAAATTCTGAACCTAGGATCCACTTGAAACGTGTGTGTGTAAGGCTTTCTTTCGAGCCAATGTGGTTAGTCCTAGATGTTAAACCATGACCACAATGTCATATCAGGCTAACCTCATTGGTTCCTTAGCACTATTTAATCTATGAGGTATTAAAATCTATGAGGGTCTCAATGAGGTATATAAAATGACTATTCTGTCTCATAATTTCTTTAAGTTAAATCATATCTGTATATTCATGACTTGTCAAGAAAATTCCGAGCTGCAATCAGTAAGAATATTATTTGACACCACAACCTGTTATTATTTATGAAACGTGTCTATTCTGAGCTGTTGTGCTTATAGTTGACTAAACGAATAGCACAATATTTATGACTAATGAATTGTCGATTATATTCTGTGTTGTGCTTATAGTTGACTAAACGAATAGCACAATATTTATGACTAATTAATTGTCGATTATATTCTGAGCTGTTGTGCTTATAGTTGACTAAACGAATAGCACAATATTTATGACTAATGAATTGTCGATTATATTCTGAGCTGTTGTGCTTATAGTTGACTAAACGAATAGCACAATATTTATGACTAATGAATTGTCGATTATATTCTGAGCTGTTGTGCTTATAGTTGACTAAACTAATAGCACAATATTCATGACTAATGAATTGTCGATTATATTCTGAGCTGTTGTGCTTATAGTTGACTAAACTAATAGCACAATATTCATGACTAATGAATTGTCGATTATATTCTGAGCTGTTGTGCTCATAGTTGACTAAACTATAAGCACAATATCCATGACTAATGAATTGTCGATTATATTCTGAGCTGCTTATAGTGACTAAACTATAGCACAATATGACTAATGAATTGTCGATTATATTCTGAGCTGTTGTGCTCATAGTTGACTAAACTATAAGCACAATATCCATGACTAATGAATTGTCGATTATATTCTAAGCTGTAAGTACTCAAAATTTGGTGAAATTACCCCTATTATTTTAAAACGGATTTCAATGAGACATAGAAGGTGTCAAGTCAAGATCCATCGATTAGATTCAATGTGTTAGCACTTAACGTTTTTTTACACTAACCTTTACTATTCATTCATTCGATTAGAATCCATCCAAGAACCATCGATTAGATTCCGATCTGTGAGCACTTAAAATTTTGTGTTGCACTAAACTCATATTCTTTTCAAACGGTTCCCGATAAGACTTCATAGGTGACCATATAGTCCTAAGAGCATTCAAATTTTAAATTTAGTCAATCTAACGAATATATTCTTCTTTAAGTATTCTTTACACAGACCCCCTATTGTTATTTGTCAATGAATTTTAAATGAGACATAAAATGTGTTCATTATTGCCAAGGTAGAGTTTAGTCAAAACCATCGATTAGGTTAAAATCCATAGATTCCGATGGATATTACGCAATTACCTATATTACTAACTAAACCTGTATTATTTACGAACAGACTTAGACCCCGATTAGACTTAACCATTCAGAACCTAAGAATGGTGACCATTCAGACCTAAGAGTCTAAGGTAAAAGTTCAAGACCTCTCAAGTATATTTTTGTAGGTATAGATAGATCATATTTAGCAAATTTTTATAACAATCATAAACTGACATTTATGTGGTTGGTTATTTATTTATACTGTTCGTTAATGATTTAAAATAATCATAAAATTATTTTTACGATTGGAATAATTTTAATTAATTTATGTAAAAAAGATTGGTAAATTTATTTAAGAAATAAATTTTAAAAAACCACTTAACTTTTATCATTTGGTTTTTTTATCAAAAAAAAAGTTAAGCAAGAATAATGTTAAATGTTGTTTTTTTATTTCTGCCTTTTCTGAATTCATTGTTTGTTATTCACGAGGAGTGTTAAATGCATTTATTTGTTAGTAATAACACGTGGGACATTTTCTTAATTTGACATTATCGTAATTATCTTGCAAGAAACTTGCTTCGTGGGATGTTAAAAGCAAGATGTAATTCATGGCAAAAGTTAACCTTTTATTAAATTGAAATAATTGACCAAAATAGTTACGCTCAAATGCATATCTGCATTAAAGTCAATGCAAATTCGTAATTTAATTTAGAGTTAAAATAAATACAAACACATAACTTAATCGAATTCAGAGTTAAAATAAATACATAAGTGCGTTAAAAGTTGTAATAAATATAAATACACAAAAGCATTGAACAAAATTCAATTTACATTTAATAAAATAAATGATAATACATGATTTCATTTAATATACATTGCTATACCTAAACAAGTTTTCAACTCTTCAGCGTTAGTATACTGGGACCTAAGAGATAACATAAACGCACTCATACGGACCGACAACTTTGAAAAAACCACTCAGGAGGTCTTAACGAAAATTCCTGGGTGGTCATATGGTTGACTAAAGTTTTTAAAAGTATTACACATTTTGTTAATTTGAATTTTGTGCAATAAAACCTCATAGTTTTGACTATTGAAAACAAACTTTTTCATGTAATTTTAAGTATCGCACTAACTTGTGCAACTATTTCCTACATACAGGAAGTAGTTGCACAAGTTAGTGCGATACTTAAAATTACATGAAAAAGTTTGTTTTCAATAGTCAAAACTATGAGGTTTTATTGCACAAAATTCAAATTAACAAAATGTGTAATACTTTTAAAAACTTTAATCAACCATATGACCACCCAGGAATTTTTGTTAAGACCTCCTGAGTGGTTTTTTCAAAGTTGTCGGTCCGTATGAGTGCGTTTATGTTATCTCTTAGGTCCCAGACCATATGGAGGGTCTTTGGTGGAAACTTTATATGAAACACCCTGTATATTAGAAATATGAGATAAAATATAGATCTTTTATATTACATTATCTCGTATTCCTAATTAAGATTTCTCTCAGTCCATTAAACTTAATTCTTAAATATATGTATCTTTGCCAATAACTTACAAAGTAAAAATTAAGTGACTTTCAAATTTTGAATATAGTTCTTTATGTTTTACGACCAAATGTCAAACGTCAATAAAAAGTAAAAACATTAAAAGTTTTAAACCGTGAAACTCTAACAGTTTAAGAGACAATATTTTTTAAATTTCAACCAATATCTGAATAAAATTTTTCGGATCAATTTATGACTTATTTATTTTTGCCGAATTTTAACGAATTTTCTAACTTTTTGATGATTCTGATCCAAAATAAGTTAACACGGTCCAAATAAGTTTATGCTCCGGGGAACCAATTTATTTATTCTTTATTTATATTTTGTGCAAAGTTTTAATAAGTCTTTGCCATAAACACAGCGGGAGTTATGCGTGACGCAGTCACATTTACAGACAGACAGACAGCATGATAAAAATCAGTCAGATCGTCAAAAAAGTGCTCGAAACCGCTTAATTATGATGAAACCTTATGTTTCAGATAATAATGGTGAACACAACACTTTTCCTTTGTACTACAGTGTAGATGAGGAAAAGTAAAAAAATATTAATTTTTAGCCTGGTATTTTGCGTATTAAAATATTCTACTAAACAAATACTTCTGTCGTCCCTATTTAATCCTACAAGAAGTTTCCCAGACACGGAAATATGTTATTATGTTTTTTCAGATAAGTCCAGTGCTACAGTTTGTATATTTTATTCTCTCTAGGTCTAGGTTAGTCATTGATTTATGCTAAATAATCGTATTAGTTGTTTTTTAATAAAAAAATCGTATTTGAAGCCGTTTGCTGGGGCTGCCGAGTCGTTGGATAATGAAGGCTTCAGAAAAAAATGTTATAAATAAATAAATAAATAATAGCAGAAATTAAACCTTATAAGTTATTAAAAATTGAATACATAAAACTTATAAAAGTAAATCATGATAAAATAAAATTTATTAATGTAAAAAATTGTAAACAAATTTCTCCGTTTTTTCCCGTTCGTTCGCATTATAGGTTTTTTACGAATTAAAACTTTTTTAATAATATGTGACAAAATTACTAATTGTCGTTGTGCTGAACCCGGAATTGGATGCAAATATGCAACCCCCAGTGTTGTGCTGATGTAAGCAATGTATGAAGCTTACATACATCACAATTGCTTTTGACGCTGGATTATATTTGTACGCTATAGCGGTTACTACTCATGAATAAATAGGTAATCGAAATAATCATGAATGCATTATTTTAGGTTTAGTGTTAAATCTGACTTACTGACATCGAAAATATTATAAAGTATTTAGTATCCTGTATGTTGTAAAATCCTGAGTGATAATAAATTTCAGTAATACCTTAATTCATCTAAAAAAAATATAAAATGTTTGGCTGCAGTAGCAGAAGCATAAAAAAGTATATTGATTCTTATCAAAATATCTTTGTACAAATAAGTAAATAAATAACAGGAACTTGTTTAACTTTAAGCAACTTCTTGTGTTTTTTGAGCAAATATGTGGATTTTGAGCCAAATAACATAAATTTTGGGGGTGCCGCAACCGAAAATGTAAACAAATTTGGTCGGTTTTACTTATAAATATAAGGGATGTCGCTCCCCCCCCCCCCAAAAAAAAAGAGGAATGAAAAATACCCTTCAATAAGATTTTTAGGCTCTATAAGCCTAATTATAGAAAACACTTTTTACTTCCAAGGGAGGAAAAGTTACTTTTTAGTTCCAAGGGATTAAAAAGTCGTTTTTTCTCCCTGATGGCTAAAAAGAGTTTCTTTCTCCCTTAATAACTGGTCATTAAACTTTTTAACACATTATATACCGTCTGGAAATGATTATTTATTTACGCAGACTGAAGTGAGTATTGTGGGAATGATACTGCAAAAAAAATTTTTTTACGTGCGCCAGCGTGCCTTGTTAAAATGAAATGTGGCCAGTAGGGCTTTCTTATAGCCTTACTGGCCTGTGTAGTTAGTAACTAATTACAATTTTAAGTTTATCATTTCAAAATTATGAAAAAAATTAGAAAATAATCTCGACTTGTTCATTATGAACTGTCTCATTATGTTTTTAACTACCTTACACTAGCTCCTTAAAAATGTACTTGACATTATTTTTAAATAATCCTGTAAAATAAGAATGTATGCTTCGTGCTCTGAAAATATTTACAAAAACATGCATCTGATTAAGTCTAACTTAAACTTAAACATGTGCGTATTCCCGTCTGTTTAAATTAGTCTGAGATTAACTCATTTGTAATGATAATTAACATTATTTCAGTAACTTACTGACTCCGTTGGATAGAAATGTTATTGATATTTTAAAGCATGGAATTACTAGAATTCTCTTTTTAATATTCTCTACATACTTCTAATTAGTAAGCATGACTCAGTTATATATCCGGTGTAATTTTTATTATCGAATCTTACTTTATGCGATTTATAAAGAAATAGCTTGCTTGCAGTTGACCTCTATTATTAAGCTAGGCTTTAACTCTACCAGAAACAACAGAGAGTTATACTTAGCATTTATGCATTATTATACTTCTGTGACTCATTTATAACTGCTTAGAGTTGTCTAGAAATACACATATACACATGTATTAGAGCAAATTGTTCCTAAGGAAATTTGCTATAAATGTCGAATAAAATTATGTAAAGTTCTTAAACGATTAAGTGTATTAGGATGTTCCTTTTTGCAAACTTTGTGCTGATGTTAAATACATCAATCTAAATTGGTAAGTTAGTGTTGGTGAGGTAAATTAAATGATGCCCATCACTGTTCAAATGATTCAAACGCTCTATCAAGGAGTATATATGCATACTCCTTGGCCATTTGTCTAATTCTAGTTTGTTGTTCACAGTTGGATCTCTTAGGACTGTCATTGTTCAGTTTTACGTTTCTGGAAGACTACGATGTGCTCAAGGCCAATCTCCGGTACGATCCCGCTGACACATCAGCTTGTGGTCTATCTGATAGGAAATCATTCTATATCAGACTAAGGCAGCGTGCCCAGTCAAAGGGTGATCAGCCACATTATGAACGCGTTCATATCGTGGGACATCTCAGGGTACCGCAGCCTTCCCCCCAATCTCCTTCTCCTTCTACAAGTAAAGGTAATTATTTATTGTTAAATTCATACATTTTTAACGTTAATTTAAACTTATCTTTGCATTGAGTTTCTATCTGATCAATAAGTATTTTAAGCGCTACTTGAAGAATATCCTTCGTTCATTTTCTGTGAAAATTTGAAAAAGAAATTAAATTTAATTTATTTAAAGTGAAAAATGGGATAGCGAATGCCTGCTACTATAATTAAATTAGACTACTACTCTAGAATTACTAGTATAAAAGTGTTTAAATAGTATGTACTATTAAGTTCATTAGAAAAATTCTAGATTGTTTATATAAAATAAAAAGCATTTGGGCCCTTAGCTCCTACTCGGGCTGGTGGTTTGCAGCCAGGGGCTTATCTGTGAGAGTTTTCTAAAAATAACGCCTCGCCTCTCTGGCTTTCGACCTGCTTGGCTCGCCGTGGTCGAATCGTCTTGGAAGCGTTTTTATACCGTTTGAATACTTTTATGTATGTATTTTTCCGTCGCTGAAGTCGGTTTGATTGAGCTGGAAATGATCTTATTCTTTTTAGCATGTCAAAACTTTAACAATACCTTGTTTGGCTCCTTCTCGCCTTCGTGAAAGATATTATTTTAAATGATTCGTAATTATTAAACATTACATTTCCTGAGACCCTCCGTCCGCTTATTATTATTAGCTAAGATCAATTACGATCTTATTAGCTATTTAGAGACAAAATTCACAAATACTATTTTTATTTTTCGCTAAAACTTAAAAGAATAAACCCCCGTCGCAGTACTTCCCTATCTAATTGCGTAGACGCTTACAGTACAATGATATGAACAATCTGTTTATTCTGGCGCTTCATTGTTCAGATCAAAGGTCAGCCCAACACACTAATCTGGCTTGAGCTGATCGATTGGTTAATTTTACGACGTAAAAAATCCATAACCTTGTAGAACGCTTGACGCGGTGTCTTAGTTTATGAACGGTTGCCATTTATAAAATATCAAACAAAATTTTATCATTTTTATTTGCTGTCAATGTCCTGGAAACAGTACCACTGCTTATAATCTTTGAAACCTTATTTTTTTCACTTTTGTTTAATTCTATGATGTCTTTTGTATTCATTTTTTGTTCAAAAGTGATAGTAAAATGTGATTTATCGCATACTTTGTGATAGTATTTATCTAGACTCGTCTAGACATCTAATGTAATCTTTATTAATCCGTTATTACGCGTTTGGTGTAATATTGACTGTTATTTTGATAAGACGATGTAAAAATACGGGCCTTCGGCCCGTAGCCGCTACGCGGTCTCGGCGCTTCGCGCCTCGTCCGCTCCGCGGCGTCGGCCCACCGGGCCGCTTCGCGGCCCGGGGGCCTCCCAGTGGCCGCTTTGCGGCCACATTGTTGTTGTTTTGTATTATGTATGGTTTCATTATCGTTTCTTGTTACATGGCATTTTGCCACGTATTTAGCGAATTTTCATAGCCTCGTTTCACAGGCCCGCTTCGCGGGCCTGAGAGGCTTTCTCACATATTTGATTTTATTAATCCTCTATTATTAATAGTAAGCAATAATATTACAGTTAACAAGCAATATAAAAAAATAATAAGTATATTTAAATACATAACTAACTATTTTTATAGAGGTTTAAAGAATACAAGAAATAAATCCACACGTTGCAACTGTTGGAGTAACCTTGTATAAAGAGTAAGAAAAGATTATAGTTTCATCTTTCATCAGTTTTAGTTATCGTCCACCATACAAAAGGGCATTAACTCTTACACACATTTATGATTGTTTATACAATTTAAAGAAAAATGTCAAATTTTTTTTGTAAACAAATTGTTTATTTGAGTATAACCTTTAGGTTGAAAAAAATATATTCATGATTTTTTAAAATAAAAATACCGTTTTCGTCACTTTGAATTGTCCGATTGAGCTGAAACCGGTCGCAATAGTTTTAGAATGACTTCGACCATATAAAGACTACTTCGAGGTT
Organism: Microvelia longipes; assembly: GCA_018340805.1. NCBI lineage: Eukaryota > Metazoa > Arthropoda > Insecta > Hemiptera > Veliidae > Microvelia > Microvelia longipes. The sequence goes on along the minus strand of JACMZG010001908.1, from coordinate 30,177,434 downwards.
CTTCCTCTTTACAGGCCTGCTTAGCTCGGCGTGGATTAGTGGAAGCCATTTTTGCCCTGTCTCTCTGGGACAGTAGGCTTACCATGATGGAGCAAGAGGTAGAGGCTCTTCTAATATACTACATCCCCACCCTCTAATACTACTGAACCCAACAGATATCGTACGAGTCTTTGACCTAGACGTATACATATATACAAGATTATATATATATGTATACCGTTTGCGCCCATTTGTGATGGTTGGATTGAGCTGAAATTGGTCTTAATCGATTCAGCTAGCCGTCTACCTAAATACGAAATACCTTGTTTTAAAGCCATTTCAAGTTTCAAAAATTTTTTTTTCATGACGTCATAACTTTGGTTGATGACGTCATAATGTTTTTTAAACGATAGGCCTCGTAACCTCCACAACATCTCGCGATTTGCAAAGTTTCGTTTCAATTCGAGAACGCCTTCAAGAGTTATCGTTCGCCATACGAAACTCTTACATACATATATATATATATACATATATATATATATATATATATATATTATATATATATATATATATATATATATATATATATATATATATATAATATATATATATATATATATATATATTATATATATATATATATACATATATATATAAACTTTTTTGGGACATATATTTTTGTTATCAGGAAGCCAATAGGAACCGATTCCGCTCACTCCTACCCTCAACTTCCGTCATCCGAACAACCTCATAAGCGTCATTTTCATAATGAAAATTCGCTAAAATACCGATCTTAATGTTAATTGATGTATTGATTCATTTTAAGTGTTTTCGGCTTAGAGATATATCACTAGATAGGCCATATCCTAATTGGTTGGCTTGAATCATCTTTCCAGGCCCTAAAGGCTATGTTTAACCTGCTCATAACCTCCTCCAATAGTGCGTAAGGTTGTAATAAATCAATCATGAGCAATGTACTTTTCGTACATTGTTTGTATTTTGTTATGCACTTGTTGTGTTGTATATTATACTGTAATTATTACTTCCCTCCATTAATACCGTAGCTTTAAATGGAAAAATATTGTGTTTGCTCTAGAAATCCCAAGCAGATATTTTACCTGAATTATGAATTATCTGATGTTTAAATACGGGCCTTCGGCCCGTAGCCGCTACGCGGCCTCGGCGCTTCGCGCCTCGTCCGCTCCGCGGCGTCGGCCCACCGGGCCGCTTCGCGGCCCGGGGCCCTCCCTGTGGCCGCTTTGCGGCCACATTGTTGTTGTTTTGTATTATGTGTTGTTTCATTATTGTTCTTGTTACATGGCATTTTGCCATGTATCTAGCGAATTTTCACAGCCTCTCCACACAGGCCCGCTTCGCGGGCCTGAGTGGCTTTCTCACAAACTTGATTTTACTAATTGAGATTTTATTAATACTCTATTATTAATAGTATGCTATAATATTAAAATTAAGAAGCATTATAAACAAAAATATATTATTCATGATTTTTGTTTTTAAATAAAAATACCGTTTCCGTCATTAAAGATTGTCTGATTAAGCTGAAACCGGTCGCAATGGTTTTAGAATGACTTCGACCATATAAAGACAACTTCAACTCTTACATTTATGATTGTTTATAAAATTTAAAGAAAAATGTCAAATTTTTTTTGTAAACAAATTGTTATTTGAGTAAAATCTTAAGGTTGAAAAAAATATATTCATGATTATTTAAAATAAAAATACCGTTTGCGTCACTTAGGATTGTCCGATTGAGCTGAAACTGGTCGCATTCGTTTTAGAATAACTTCGACCATATAAAGACTACTTCGATGTTCTTCCTCTTTACGGGTCTGCTTAGCTCAGCGTGGTTCAGTGGAAGCCATTTTTGCCCTGTCTCTCTGGGACAGTAGGCTTACCATGATGGAGCAAGAGGTAGAGGTCTCTCTTTTATACTATATCCCCACCCTCTAACACTACTGAACCCAACAGATATCGTACGAGTCTTTGACCTAGACGTATACATATATACAAGATTATATATATATGTATACCGATTGCGCCATTTGTGATGGTTCGATTGAGCTGAAATTGGTCTTAATCGATTCAGCTAGTCGTCTACCTAAATACTAGATACCTTGTTTTAAAGCCATTTTAAGTTTCAAAAATTTTTTTTTTTCATGACGTCATAACTTTGGTTGATGACGTCATAATGTTTTTATAAACAATAGGCCTCGTAACCTCCACAACATCTCGCGATTTGCAAAGTTTCGTTTCAATTTGAGAACGCCTTCGAGAGTTATCGTTCGCATACGAAAGGGTAGAAACTCTTACATACATATATATATATATATATATATATATAATATATATATATATATATTATATATATATATATATATATATATATATATAATATATATATATATATATATATAAACTTTTTTCGGACATATATTTTTGTTATCAGGAAGCCAATAGGAACCGATTCCACTCACTCCCACCCTAAACTTCCGTCATCCGAACAACCTCATAAGCGTCATTTTCATTATGAAAATTCGCTAAAACTCTACAGGTGTTTACGAAGTTGTTTGTCTGTGTGTTCTGTCATTATCTTAGCTCCCGGAGTGTTTACGCAAGAGAGTTATTTTGTGTTAACGCAAATATCTATCATTAGGTCTAATAGTGCTATCCAGAACATATTTTTTATGATGTCATTCATAAAAAATAAAGCGCGGATTTATTCGTTTTTTTTATAAAAAAAAATGTTTCGATCTGTTTAAAATTTAGCACGCATATTCTCACATATATAAGACCAACGAATATGCTAAGTTTTTTTGTCAATATGATTAGTTTAATTTTTATCGAATGTATACTTTTTATACATTCGATGGTCAATGGATACCATACAATTGATTTGATATAAATATTTTAAGTTTTATTTTAATACAGTAAGCATATCTACGGTTATTGTTTGATCACTGATGTTTCGCAGCATTAAGTGAGGTCAGTGCCTGAATGAGTGACCGCTGAGAATAAATGGATGTTTTTACTGTCTGAAGAAGAGCAAAGTGAGATCAAAGTAGTGAAAATGAGCGTTGCAATCCGATATGATGAGAAAAAGTTTCGTGTTTCCCGTGCCCAATTTTTTACTTTTTATTTTGTTATATTTATAAATAAATAAGTCCAGGTTACTTTTTATTTTGTTATATTTATAAATAAATAAGTCCAGGTTACTTTTTATTTTGTTATATTTATGAATAAATAAGTCCAGGTTACTTTTTATTTTGTTATATTTATAAATAAATAAGTCCAGGTTACTTTTTCGATGTATTAAAATTCAACCGATTTTAATACATCGAATTAAATATATATATATATATATATATATATATATATATATATATATATATATATATATATATATAATATATATATGTATAATATATATATATATATATATATATATATATATATATATATATATATATATATATATATATATATATATATATATATATATATATATATATATATATATATAATATATATAATATATATATATATTTATAATATATATATATATATATATATATATATATAATATATATATATATATATATATATATATTATAACTAGCTTCGGTATTTACTTAGTAAACCATTTTTATCGTCACACGGCTTCCTCTCCACCTTCTTTACTCTGGGAAACTAATAAAAAAAACTTGAATTTTAAAGCTTTGTCGAAGAAGATATAACATTATAACGAAAAGAGTAGGAATTTAGTTTAATAAAAAAAAAAAAACATTTTAACAATTTGTTTAACTACATTTTTACGGGATCGCTAAGTGAATTTCGTTTCGAGTATAATTTTGTACCGATAATCGAGTTTTAAAAAATGCAGTCTAAATGTCTTGCATTTCATTAGTCTACTTATATTAATATTCGCTGCACTGCATTATGCAATTGAGCTGCGTTCTTTCTAGTTCTGCCAAAACTTATTATGTGCTAAACAATACGATGTCTTTAATTAGAATCTTTTTACAGTTCAATTAGATTAACCTTATACATTAACATTTTGTTATTTTTATCTATGATTAAATAATATTTTAGAAAATAAGCTGTTAGTATCCTAGTATAGTACCTGTATAGTCTAAGTAAAGACAATGGAACAATTTTAAATACAATTTTATCCTGTTTTTTTTGCAAAGAATAAGAAGAAAATGAGAATTGAATAAAAATATTAATCTATTTATTAAATTAAATTAAATTAAATTTATTAAATTTATTAATTATCTATAATTTATTGACTAATTGTCAGGGAGTAAAAGAGCACTTTCACTTTTTTCACTCCCAAGAGAGAAAAATCCTTATTTTTCGGGCGGCTGTAAAGTAGGCACTTTACATCCTCAAAAAATTAGGTGAAATGCGTTTTTTTACCGATCACGAAATTTTTGAAATTTTACTGTCGGCGACAGTGAAAGAGTTTTTTACTGTCGCTGGTGAAGTTCCTCAATTGTCCAGTGGGTGGGCGCTAGTAGTTTACTATAAGGTTATAATATTACCTTTTATGTTCTTCTTACTTTTTAGCGAAATTCCTTTGGCAAAATTTCACTAATAGGATAGGCGTCATGGTGGGAGTCGAACTTTAGCATTCAATTTAGTTTAAGTTTAAAACGAGATCATTAGTGGCTCGTGACTTAAATAATGGCTTCATGCTATAAATGAGTGAACACTTGAAGGGGCTAAAGATTGATTTGCTATGTAAAAAATATAGCAAATTAAGCAATGTTGTCATTTAGAATGATTTTATTTGTTAGGTTTAACACTGCATTTATTACTTTTCATAAACTAGTCGAGTTTGTAGTTGTAATTAGAAATGTTCTGAAACATTCTATGCATCGTCTCTATTTGAAAACAAATAACATGGAATAATTTCCTATTTAAAGTAATGAGTCAGTTTGAATCTGCATTACTACTAAAAACGAAAAAAGCGTTTGAACGTTTTGTCTTATGTGTTAATAAAAAGAGTTTTCTGTCAGTATATTTGATACGGGTTCGATCCAAAACCGATAAACAGAATTAGATTAAAGTTGAAATTTATAAAGTAGTTTAGCTTAAATTGTTAACTGTTTAGTTGCGTACTGTTGCAACATATAGGGCATATACATTGGTAGATAAAATCTTAATGTTAATTATATATAAAAGTATTTTAGCCAAAAGTTGTGAGAAATAATACAGAGCGTACTTTTTGTTCGGTAGCATTTTCTCTAGGTAGAACAAAAAAAAGCTTATATCATTATTAAATTGACATTTTCTTGTTAGGCTATTATATTTTTAAATATAGATTATTTTACTATTCGGTAAAGTTGCATTTTATTGCTGCGGAAATTTGTTTATTGATTAGCAATATCGAGTCAATAAATAATTTCCAAAGCGACAATATCACTTCACCATCATGTTTTGAGAGCGCATTAAAAAAATAATATAAAAATTATAAACATATAAATGTTGTTTAAATGTTTCATTCTTCTTTGTCTTCTTAAATTTTAGGTAAAATGGGACAATAATTATTGTCCTTTATTTACTGCCTTGAAACTAAAATCGCTCTATCTTTTTATGAACCAGTAAGCTAAGAAAGAACCTCAAAAATCGCTAAAAAAGAAATTGAATACTATTTAAGATTATGTGCACTGTTTTAGTGAATTTTTATCATTATTTTTTTTTTAGTTTTAACTTTAAGTGACTATGATATTAGTTCAACGATATTTTTGACGGTTCTGACAGTAAGTAAATGACAGTCATGGACAACAATAGCTGGGCGTCAGCGGACCCGCGCTTAGAGTCGGGTTAATTTATATGAGTTTTAAATTTATATGAAAAATAGATTTAAATTAGAATAAAAATATATTTATAGTAAAAAGTTAGGTATAGATGTAGATGTTTTGTTCTTGAACTTCAGTTTAGTTGCTGTAATGAGTTTTATATTTGTAAAGAGTTATATATTTAATTCTTAATTCCGCGTTGTTTGGCTTTTTATATGTGCAGACTAGTCGGTTTTATTATTGCATTCTGGACTCCTTCCAAGTTTTAGAAGTGCAATTTAAGAGCGGAAAAATGTGTAATATATACGCATATAGATTCTTTTGCCATACACACTGTGACTAGGGTTTCTTTGCAGTTTTTTCTGGCAGACAATACCAAAATGTTGGTTTATATTCTAGTAGTTTTGGCTTTAAAAACATAACTTGACAGTAATAGTAGTTGTAACTCTTTGTTTGTAATAGTCAAAATGTAAAGTTGTCATGTTTTGACTGAATTCTTTTAAAAGAGAGCATTTTGTCTGCACTATATTTTTTGTGTCGCTAAGTGACCACGAAATATTGTTTTAGATTCATAAATTTTCTTTTGTTATTTTCCTATTCAGTGTCCATTTATCTTAGTTCTATATATTTATTTTGTTAAGAGTAGACCAAGTTCTTCTTAAGTCTTCAAGTATCAGTGGATAATAGCTGTATTTAGCAAGCTTGGCAAACTCTCCATTTGCTGTATAGATTATTTTACAACGAATGAAACATAGAACATTTTCTTTGCTAATACATATTTTGTTAATAAAGATTTCACTTCTTTTATTCTCGTTCTGATTTCTTTAGTTTTCTGGATTAAGCTCTAGGATTTAATAAACTGGAATTTTAAATTTAAGTTAAACAGGTCTCATTTGTTATTCACATGCACACGCTTCCATGATTAATCCTTATTAAACTTTGTATCATATTTCGCTCTTTTACAAACAGAAACTGATAACAATCTAAGAGTTGTCTAAGGAATGAATTGTTAAGAAATAGGATCAAATACGTTTTGAAGTCATTTAAATATTTAACTGGTTACATGTGCCATGGCGTGCCTTATAAAATCATTTTAATTCCAACTTGCGTTGCAGTAATCAAGGATCTTAAATAATATGATTGGAGCGTTCTATATCCTTTTTATGCTTGAAACTTCATGCTCTCCCTATCCTAGCACGTATCTCCTCTGTACCAGTCTTACCATCAGGCTATAAACACTTTACCGGATTTTAGTTCTTTATTTTCCACGTTGAAGTAAAAGAATTGATAATCAATTCCCATCCAATAAACTCCATCAATAAAAAGATGGAGTAACGCAAGATGTTAAAAATCGGGTATACAGGGTACCTCGGAACTTTTCCTTATCATAATGGATTCGCTACGCTCATCCTCCCTACTTCGGACTCGCTTCGCTCTTCCTCAGAATGCAAAAGTCGTTAAATGTATACTGCATTTCGTCTTCAGACAGGCTTCGCTCGTCCTCAGATAGTAGTCACTTTGTTTCAGGTCACATTTACCCATCCAGGCACTGACTAAGCTCTGTGCTGTTTAACTTTTATGATCCACTACAAATCATGGATATACTTATTGTATTAAAACAAAACTTGGTGTACTTATTTATTACGAAAAGGTATATTGAACCAAATTTCAATTCAATTGGTTTATTTTCCGATTTTTCACATTTTTTTAAAAACGTATATATGTCATTTGATAAAAATTGAACTAATGCTGATAATGAGATGAAACTTTGCTCATATGTTAGTCTTATACATGGCCACATTCGTGCTAAATTTCAATAGGATCGCATCATTTTTCCTAGTTTTATGGTTTTTAGAAATTTTCGCTGAGTCATATTGCGGGTTAGTGACGTCATAAAAATATTTTCAGAATAGCAAAACTACAGTAGTAGACTGATTTTTGTACAAAGTTTCAACTCTCCACCATAAATACACTAGGAGCTAAGATGATAAGACACACACACACAAGACAGACGACTATGCCAAAACTAGGCATAGTTTGCCCTAAAAACGCCTAAAACTGATAATTCCGGTTACGGATTTTTTGCAAAAACAATACTTTCCCTATTTATACCTACGGTATAAATAATGAAAATAAAAAAAAAATTGGATGTAAACAAACCTAACTCATTCGGATGTTATAAAACCTGACTTTTATATGAATGACGTGTGACGTCATTGCAGGAATCGTATACATTGAATTGTTACTATTTATTCCTGCAATGACGTCAATTCCGGACTATAACCTAAATTGTCAAAAAAAATCGATTTCATCTATAAAAACCCTCCAATTAAATCACCTTATAAACTCTTATCAGTTTGGAAGTAAAAATTCAAGTATAAGAAGGTATGTTGTCATTAATCATATTAGACATTAAAAGTTAAAAAATAAACTTTATGGGATTATCTAAAGTGTATTATGTGAAGTGTGTGTTCATATATATATATATATATATATATATATATATATATATATATATATATATATATATATATATATAATATATATATATATATATATATATATATATATATATATATATATATATATATATATATATATATATATATATATATATTATATATATATTATAATATAGTATATATATATCTTGCTTGTCTACCCACACTATAATTGCATTAAAATAATTGAATTTTTTTTTGTGTAAACCTTATTAATTTTGTTGTTTTGAATTTATTTATTTATGTACAATCTTATCTGGTTTGCTTCTTCGTCTTAGACAGGATAATAACCTGTAAATTAAAATGGAGTTGTTCTAGTCAATTAAAAAGAATCTATAATTTCTTATTGAAGGGGTTTTGCCAGGGACAATGACCCCCTAGCAGTTGGTTGTAACTTGTAGAGTGCATACTTGTTGCCCCCCATTGTATTTCGCACGTGCCCCCATACTTGACATTTTCCAGCTCCTCGTTCCAACTGCATTTCTATTACAATTATAAAGCATAAGATTTATTGGTATTTGTGAGTCTTATACTGTATTCAAAGCTGTAAATAGATCTTTTTCAATTGTGTTACATTTATTTTTTTTAAAATTGTATAAATCTGAATTTAAAAATGAGAGGAATATTTTATTTGATTTTTTTATTACTTAAAATTTTAATAAAATTATAAGCCAATGAGGCTAAACTATAATTATCATGAGCCTTATTCTTAATTATCAATAAATCACATTATAATTTTCTCTGATCAATATGGCGATGATAATATTATAGCAGATTCTGAGTCAATAGGTGCCTAGATAGGGAATAGATGCACGTTCAGATTATCTATGAAACCAAACTCATGAGAAAATAAGCTATTTTTTCTTTGGAAATTTACAATTAACTGTAGAAAGTGGCTAAAATCTCTTTGCGTAAAACGTTTTATTTATTATTCTTGGCTTTGATGCTCTATTGTCCAATCATCTCTTTACATCCAGAATCTTTTTGAATTTTTCAACACCTGTAAATTTTAAATTGGTTTTTGAATTTACATTATTTTTCAAAACCTATAAAATTTAATGTATTTAAAAGACACTATTGGGAGTACATATAAAAAACACTCCTTACTCCATATACTAAACTATATTTCGCCCCCTAGTCATCAGGGCATATTCATGTAATAAAATTAAGGTTGTAAATTATAATTAAATATATCAGAGAGTAATATTCTTCGTCATTCAAAATCAAAATAAAAGCCATTAAAACTAGGGGGCGAGATATAGTTAAGTATATGGAGTAAGGAGTGTGTTTTTTATATGTATTCCCTATAGTGCCTTTTAAATACATTACTATGGATAAAAGGAACAAAAATAATGTTAAAAACTATAAAATTTAAGTTTTTACTTTTTCTTTCTTACTACCATAAGTATAAGGAAGAGTATTGTGTTCTCTCTAAAAATCCAAAACCAAGGTTTTATCATAATTATCTGTTTCAAGGCATTTTCATGACATTCTGAGTGGTTTTCACCATGCTGTCTGTGTCATCCATAACTCCCGTTATGCTTATGCTAGAAAGTTGAAACTTTGCACAAAAATCAGACTTATGCAGTTTAGTTATGCTTTCCGGTTATATTTTTTTAGATTACGATAACCTATTTTGCTGAGTCAGTAAAAATTCATTAAAAATAAAAGTTTGACAGATCACAGTTGACATTTGACACAAATGTAGATCTATAGGTGGTCAATTTATCTTTAAAATTTCATTTTAGTATTGGTGGCCATTACAAAAATATTGACTATTACGTTTTAAAATTTTAGTCAATTTTAGTTTTTGGACGTTCAACATATCATGTAATAGCGAAATTTATAATAAATTAGTAGTGGAAATTCCATAGCTATTCAATTTTTAGTTTGTAAGTTATTGGTGAACGTATATATTTATTGGTGTCGAAACGTTTTACCATATAAAATTTAAACTACCAAATCATGTGCTATATTGATAAAATATAGAGCTAATATTCTTATGAAGAACTGTACTAACAAAAAACTAGGCAGCCAAGTATGATCACAGGTCTTTAATGCCTTTTTGTACATGATATTAAGTACAACCCTTATTATTTTTCTAAGCTTTAATTAACCCAAGTCTATAATACGTAGCACCGTAGATATTTGTTTACTGACTAGTTCTGAGGTTGAGCGTATTAAAACTGATGTAATGCCTCCATAAGCATTTGGTAAGCATGATATTCTGAGGATGAAGTGTCTTAAGTCATATCACCTTAGACTCTGGATAACCACTTTATTCTGAGGTTAAACGTAGCGAGATCGAATTAATATTGCTTTAAGCTTATTCCCAATTTGTAAGAAGTACCGAGATACCTTTTTACAAATTACTTTCAATTGTTTTCTCATCCTATTTAAGTGAAATCATGCTATGGCATATCAGTCTGTGTTTATCGAAGTTTAAAATACATTATAAGGAAGCTTTGTTCCTTTATTAGGCAGCTATTTTTTTTTAATTCCTCAATAGAAGGAGTGAAATGATTAGAATTCATAATATGATGATGTCTGTAAAACATTGTGGTCGCATGATACTACTGAGCTGATGGGGTACTCGAGGATCTAATTGTTTTGATAAGGTATGTCAAGGCTTAATGATAACATTAGAATTCATTCACTTGGCTCTGCTCCATGTATCTATTTAAACTAGAGTGTTTTTCTTAGAGCCCCTACATTGTATTAAATGTTTCCTGTTGCTAATTAGAATCGTGTGGATTGATATATTTTTATATAAATATATAATATAGAATTTTGAGACATATGTGGTATACATGAATATTAAAAGTTTTGAAACATCTTAATTAACTATTTGTCTTACAGTTTGAATATTATACATGCAATTATATCTATTTATTTTTTAAATTGTATAAATACTTGTGTAATCATCATTTCTTCTTTAGGAAGAAAGAAACAATAAATTAAAATATTTATAAATTGTTTCATAAAACTGTACTGATGCGACTTTTTTAAAGTTTATAACACATTTAATTTAAATTATACTTTGTCTAAATGACGCTCCTTTTATCATTTAAAATCTTAGGTTTTTAACAATTAAATAATTTTGTTGCTATTATTCCCAACTATAACATTGTTGTATTTATTATAGGCATAAATATAAATGAGGGGCCTTAAAGTGTGATTGTTTATTACATCCGATCATATATTATCCTTATAATATCATTTATTTGATTAGTTAAATGTTAAGGCTAAAATCATGGTATTGACCCTGCGAGAACAACCTTTGATGGGGGTAATATTAATAACAAATTCATTCATGATTGTTGGGCTGTGAATTGCAGATCTCTAGAAATCTACTCTCTGTATGAATACAACACACTATACAAATATTATATAATAGTACTCATATTTTTAACAAACAATATGTTTTATACTCATTATGTACCACTTGAGTTTCACAAACAATGTCCATTGGAGGAGATGCATTAAAGAAGTTTGATTGGATGATTTCACAGTTTTGTTTTTATTGTTCGGTACAAAATATTATATTAATATTTAAGGATTTAAAAAATACAATTTAAGTTTAAGTTTAATTTAATGTTTTATATTTAGTAGAGTTTGTTAGCTCTTGTTAGTTTTTGTTAAAAGTAATAAAATACAGGTATAAAGGAGTAAAAAACTCTATTTATTAAAATCATTATTAATAAATTCGTTTGTTTGGAATCTCAGAAAAGAGGAAAGAAGAATAGTTTGCTGGTAAGAAGTATAAACTGAGACGCGTGTCTCCAATTACACCGTCTAGTCTTCAAAGAACAAGACCCTCAAGTTAGGAATAATAAAAAATTGTACAATTGGTGCTTCGTTAGTCTTTATATTGATTCCACTTTCTTTTTATTTATTGAGCAATTGGTTGTTGTGGAAAATCCATGGTAAACCCTTTAAAGAGGAGGAAATATCGGTGCGCAGTTTCCTGGGTTACTAGACCTAGGGGGTTTAGTCCTACCCCCCTCCCCCCAGTGTCTCCTGTATCTCAGCTCTATTTACCCATCTTTAAAATTTATGCACTACTACGCTCTCGTTTCATTTGTTGTTCCTCTCACAGTCTTTACTCCCCTTTTCCCTTATGATATACAATATTTAACAATAAATATTTTTCTTTCTTTTTGTAAAGATGACCTACTTTTTTCTCTTAATAATGTTTGTATTGTATTTATATTTTTAAGAAAAAAATATGCATTTTTTACATTACACTGTGGATTTATTACAAAATTATATTTATTTTGAATCTGTTATGTAATTTGGGTTCCTAAGGATGTGTCATTAAAAAAAAGTTATTAAAATTAAATACAATTTATACTTTAGTGGATTTTAATAACATTTCATGTAGTTATGGTCAGAGCTGACCTCTTTAATAAATTTTTCTTTAACTATTTATCCTTAAATATATGAAGAATTATTTTTTACAACTTACCTAAATCATGTTTTTTATTTAGTATTTTTTCTTTTACCTCCACTTCAAAAAAAAAAAAAAAACAACTCATACTTAATAGTTTGAATATTAATTATTTATTATAATTATACTTTTGCTAATAAAAACCTGCTGACACATTTAAGTACCACCACTTATGTATAAAGTCACACTTACAAAAGGCTACTTGTTTTAATAACATAAACATTGTATAATTTACTAAGATTTAACTCTTGGTACGTGAAGGTCGAAATAATAATTTGTTTTTCTTTGATTGTAGTTTTTAAATTTTAATTTATGATAAAGAAACAAATTAGAAAACCAGTTTTGTAAACGCTTGACTTTTAATTTTCTTTATTGAAACTATTATGATATCTAAATTATAGTTAATTAACAAACTAAATACGAGTTATATATTTTAAACTATTGTTTTTAACTATATTTTGTTTTGATGTTAGTAATTATGGAGTCAGTCTTTTAAGGCAGTATTAATTTAATGAAACTGTTAAATCCTGGTCACATTTGCTTTGTTCTAATTACTTTGGTGAAAATTTCACTTAAAATGAGAAATAAAAAGCATTATCATGAGGACAGCATTTAGTTTGTTGTTTTGCCTCTGGACATGCATATAATTATAAGTCTACAAAACTTAATAAACTTTACCTGGGACTCTAACTTTACATAATTTCAGGCTGTCTTGCCTTGAGGCCCTCAAGGATAAAAAAGCATTTATCATGAGGACAGCATTTAGTTTGTTGTTTTAGCCTCTGGACATGCATATTAATAATTATAAGTCTACAAAACTTAATAAACTTTACCTGGGACTCTAACTTTACATAATTTCAGGCTGTCTTGCCTTGAGGCCCTCGCCTCCTCTCTCGTAGGTGATAGATTTTAAGGGGGGGGGGTGGAGGACTGGGAGGTAAGAGCTCCCCTAGTTTGAAATTAATAAGGTTAGCTCTGCCAGAAATGAGTGCAATTTTCTTCAAAAATGGGTATGTGACATACGTAGTAAAATGTACAATTACGTTTTTATCTTGACATTGAAAGGTCGAGAAGGAATGGAAAAACTTAAGGTTAGCTTTAAAGAACCTTAAAAATGCTTTAATTATAATTAAAATTAAATTATTTGCTTTAATAATAATCAAAATTTTGCTTAGAGTAATATTTTTTCGAGCAGTCTTAATTCTAGTTTCTCAAACTATGCGTGCTACTATAAACTATCTTTTTCGTGGAGATTTAGGCGTTCAAATGGTGACAGCTTCAATATGGATTATGAATCTAACATTTTATTTCCACTGCAGGGAGGTATCTTCAGGGATTTAGGACATCATGGATGAAAAATAAATGCTCACCATTCACTATTCAAACCATTCAAAACTATATCAAACTGAACTGTCAGAGCATTGTGTTTTCATCCATGATTTTCTACATCCCTGAAGATGCCTCCTGTAGTTAAAGTGAAACATCAGATTCATCTTCTACACTGTAAGACAGTAGAATGTATAAGGATTTTTACTATACAGTTTAAATTTTAAAAAGTATGATTTACATTTTAAAGATATTTTCATAGCTATATTCGTAAAAACCTGTGCATGTATTTTTCAGTTAAATAAAATTTTTATGGAGGCTCATTATCACGTATTTGTTGCCGATTCTTTATTTTTGCTCCATTGCAATGGATCTTTTCAATAAATGATATTTATTGTACAAACTTTATACAAAAGCTCTGAAAATTGTACCAAAAAGTTTTTTTTTTTTTAATTTTAACCATTTTTATGAAAATAGATTCAAAGTTTTATCTTTTTACTGTGTTCTCTTCTTATTCAATAGAATGTCTTTTATTATTTTCACTTTATTATACTCATAAAGTTATAAAACAAGGACCATCTTTTTCAATTTGTAAAAAATGTTGAATAAATTGTAATACTTAATTATGATTTTCTCCTTTAAATCCCTAAACACTATACCAAATGGATGCCATTCCCCAATACTCATTGAGCTGGCTTATACTATTATGCTCCCCCACAAGTTCAACAAAAAAATTAAAAATATCTTTTAACATTTTATAAGATTCATTATGTCATCCCCGCTCCCTCTTAGTACCTCTGAATTGTTGTAATAAAATATTTCTAATTGATTGATCTTTATTTTTCTTAAATAGAAAATTTCTTATTCTTTATTTTATAACTTACTTAATTACTTTTATTTAATTATGATAAGACTCATTATATTTTTATTAGATTCATTTAATAATATTTCTAAATGAAGTCATCATTTTTTATATCATCCTTGATTGTTAAGCTGTAGAGCTGAAGTAATTATTTTTCCTGGTTGCTATTTATAGCTTTTATTTATAATTAAAAAGAACTTAACGATTAAACTGCCTTAAAAATAATATAATAGATAAGATTTTTTAATCAAATTGTCTCTATAAATCTATGTACCGGTTTATTATGGAACAATTTAATTGTATAACTTGTTTCCACCGAAAAAATAATTTGTTTACGATAATTTGATCAAATTAATTTGGTCTGACTATTGATTCCTAATGTAAGTTTTTGTAGCCCTAAGTATTTTTACTTTTAGTCTACAGAAGTTTGACATATATTATTGACATAAATTGTTTTTATTAGAATGTTTTAGTATAAAAAAAATCAGGTTGGCAGAAATGACAGTGACAAAGATGGAATGCTTTGAAAGGCCACCTGTTGGTATTTTGCTATAAAGACATTTCCCACTCCTCTCTATGTGATAGCTTATTAAACTTAAGTAGTTTCTAAGGGTTTATAGTTGCTTCTTTTGTAACTTTATCATGTAATTCTAGGTTTTATAGATGTCCACCTTACATAAAACAGTAAATTTCTTGGACTGATTGTTGAGATAATTACAGGACTGCAGTCTTTATTATTTTGACCTTGTATTAATGTAGGCATCATAGACTGCCTATTCATAGGGCCATCTTACCGAATTATCTCTTCCGAGTTTTATTTTTAAAGGATTGTAAAAAATATGGTAAAAGCTAACGAAAAGTAAAAATGATCAATTTTATATGCATCCTCTTTTTGCCTTTTTCTTTGAGTGTTTCAACAATTGAAATAAGAGCTATTCTTCCATTAAATTGCTTTAGCCATGTTTAATGCCTTATAACAATAAGCTAAAAATGCTTAAAGTAATGCCTTATAACAATAAGCTAAGAATACTTATAATAATGCCTTATAACTATAAGCAAAGAATACTTATACAATGCCTTATAAGCAAAGAATACTTATAACAATGCCTTATAACAATAAGCAAAGAATACTTATAACAATGCCTTATAACAATAAGCAAAGAATACTTATAGCAATGCCTTATAACAATAAGATATGAATACTTAAAATAATACCAATTATTTCATATTTCAATATTTCATGTTTCTTTGAAACATGAATATGCCTTGTAACCCCAAATAAAGGCGAAATATCGTTTTGATGAAGTAGTTTGTTTGAAGTTTTATTCCGTCCCATCTAGTGTCCGAAAAATAATTAGCATAAAACAATGGAGACTAATACGAAAAATAATAAAATAATACCTTATAACAATAGGCTAAGAATAAGCCTACGCAGTTTATTAGGCTAAGAATACTTAAAGTAATGCCAAGTACCTGGTAATGCCTTGATTATAAATGAATGCTTTATTTATTATGAGAAAAATATTGCATCAAAATCTCCAGCATTCATGCGAATATAGTAAGTCTCCCTTTTCAGAAAAACCACCCCATTCCGATTTTTTTTATTCCCTTTGCCTCACTTAAGTTTTTCTGTTTTAGTTAAGAGTCTGTTAAATTCAAATATTTCAACCCTTGAAAATTAACTTGTTAAAAGAAAATCTTTTAAACATTTATTAGAGACCTTTCATATAATTGCATTGTTTAGGTTATTTTGTATTTTCAAAGAATTTGTTTTGTTTTGTAAGGCCTACAGGAGATATTTTATTGTTTTAATTATTATTCATCTTTTTGAAATATTATTTGTTTTCTTACTTTCACCCAGTGTGGAAAGAAAACTAAAACAAAAAGCCAATAAGAAATTTATTTTTACAAACTTTAAAAAGAGAATTTATTGATTCCACTTATACATTTTCAAAACATTGTAGTTCTTTTTTAAAATGCATTTTCCATGTATAGTTGTTTTATGTTCCAGATTGATTTGCATAAACACACAAATATTAAATTGATTTATTAAGTTTTATTTTCTGGCTTTATGAATTGTGTTTGTTTAAAAATTATAACTATTATGTTTGGACAGATATGTATATTACATGTTACCACAAATTTAAATATTTAATTTGTCAAATGACTTTGTTAATATAATCTACTTACTATTAAATTTACTTTTTTTTACCTTTTTTAAATAACTTTTTAATATAATATTTAATTCTTTTACGTTTTTAAAATGCCAAATTTTATATGCAGTGGATTTGCATTAAATTTTTTTTAGACTCCTGCTTTCTTTTGGCAGCGTTCCCACTTCAGATGTGCAATCTAAATAAAATATACCGACTCATGTCACAAGAAATCTGCTTTAAAAACAAATAAATATCATCAACAATACTTTTTCCATAAAAATGTTTATTTAAATGTTTCTTCTTTTATATTTATTCACCAAATTTAATCATTATTTATTTTTTAATCAGCTAATATGTGAATTCATTTTATACTTTTAATGAAATTTTATTTTATCTTTAGTCATCTTGTATTGTATTTTTCTTTTTTTTGATTTTTGATTATTTTCTGATGTTATTACTTGAAATTATTTTTAGTTAGGCTTTGGAAATTAGTCATCTATATAAAAGATCTTATGAGGATATTTAGATATTCTTAAAAACGAACGTTCTTATTTTTTTTTTAAGATTACTTATCACTGCTGAAGTAATGCGAACAAATATTGATAATCTGATTTATTAATATTAAAATGTTGACCTCTATCCAAGTCTTTTGGTAGGAACTGATAACCATTTTTATGTCAATTGTATGTCTTTTTCTCTAATTTTATTGTATGTTTTTGAAATAGTACTATGTTCTATACTCTTCATGTATATAAAAGTCTTCTATAAATACCAAGCCGTGGCTTTTAATAATTAAATAGTTTTTTAGACTGCATTACATTCTGAGGACGAGTGAAGCGAGTCCAGAGTCATAACACACTAGACTTTAGATAACCATTCTATTCCGAGGTAAAGTGTAACAAGACCGAAGTAATTTCACTTTGACCTTTGGATAATCATAACAATCTGAAGACGAGCAAAGCGAATTTGAAGTTTTTTCATTTGCCAAAGACCTATTAAAGAAATAGGCTGTTGGTCTACAAAGTATCATTTTTATAGCAGTTACTAAAAGAATTTATTATTCTATAACTAATTAGGATTTATAGTATCAATTATTTCATTTAAACATTTTCTATTGTTATTATTAAGTCATTTTTTCTTGTTCTAATGAATTAATCCTTATTAAATAATTAATCCTTATTAAATAATTAATCATTATTAAAGAATTAATTCTTATTTATTAATTCTTTAGTTGTCTTCTAAAGAATTGTCAAAGTTAAGTGATTTAATGTTTGATTTTAAAAAGAAGATATTTTCAATTATTCACAGTTAAACAATGATGTTTGAAATTAAATAACTTTGTGTTGTTATTTTTGTTCTAGAAATAGCACTTTTAGGCCCAGCTGGAAGTCCGAGCATGGAGCCTGTACTGGTGGCTGTAGTTATGCCCTTTAAAGAGAAAAGAGTCACCGATACTTCTTTACTTGAAGCCAACAGAGATGAATGGATTAGCAGGCATCTTATTGATGGAAAAATTATCTATTCAGATCACAGGTAAGAACCTCTTTTTATTTTTATATTATTTAAAATCCGGGTAGTAGGGATTTAATGTTTTGTTAAAAAAGTTTTGTTGGCTTCCCTGATGGGTCTGTTAAACGTCAATTTATGTGAAACACTATTTTACTTTATTTTTAACAGTTTTAAAAGGATTATTTTTATGTGTTAAAAATAAAAAAAATATGTTGTAATATTTTAGTGATATTTTGTACTATCTTAATTAAAATACTTTATTTAAGTATATTAAATTTATCAGCCTATTTATATAAACTGAAACCAAGTAACTATTTGTTAAGTAAATTTTATTTATTGTCTCTATAGAGGTTCCACAGTCCTGATTTAATTCAATATTATCTTCATATCTATATTTTTATTTCTCAATTCAATATTAACTTATTATTAGTGGACAGAATTGTTTACTATTCAAGTATCTTCCTTTAAGTGTCTCTATAAATGCCAATCACGAATCTAGAAGAGTTGTCTCTTTGGTTTAGGCTTAGGCTTGTGAAACGCACTAAAACTAAACCTAAACAAAAGAATGTCTAAATTCTTGTTTCTTTCTCATTGTAATATTTTGTTTTGTCTATTTACTTCAGGGTTCTAAAGAAATTTTAGTCTTTGTCTGAGTATAAATTTATAGTTATTTATGATTTTATTCTAGGATTGAGCAAAACACCTCATTTTCTTGTATTTAAATTCTCTATTCTTTACATTTGTGTTTAAATACTATACTAAAAAATACATTTGAAAAAGTATTCAAATGCATGTTTGCTCAGCCCTGTTGTGTTATTTATTGCTCTGTTTTTGCTTAAACCTTAAACCTCTATACTCAATAAGTTTTCTTATGTAGCATTTAAATGACTCTATTTGAGTAAAATGTATTTTTACTTGTTGTTTTCAGGATATCATTTTCATCAGGCTATTTGGCTGAGGAAGTCACCGGTTTCCATGCTTTCAAATACATGCATAAAGATGATGTACGATGGGTTCTAATAGCTCTTAGACAAAGTGAGTCTCTTTATTTTGAATTTTCACTGACTCTTTGTATAATTAAAGAAATGATTTATGATTTCTTTATAAAATTAAATTATTTTTCATTTAAACATTTTTTTTAAAAACTTAAAACGTAACTTTTCGAGATCTATATACAATGCAAGAAGCCCAACTATAATAAAATGTGGTTTTTAAATAATTATTTGGACTTCATTTACACATTTATGTAAAGAAAACACATTAAAGAAGTCGTTAACATGAAAGCAGTGGAGTGATTGAATCTGCTTGTCCTCTAGCACACACACCCATATGTATGTGTGTATGTCTTTCACATGCTACTAGCTCTACATTAAACATGAATACAAATTGTACCTACATATTTTATGTATATGAAATTACATAAAAAAATTCATATGTCATCATGTTTCTCGCACAATTATATTGTATAAAAAAATTCCTCTTCAAGTTTTGCTCACTGACATTAGGGAACCACTTATGTAAAGTAAAATAAAATTTGTATGACTTTCCAAATTTCGAGCCTGCTCAGTTATATGAAGTGCCCCTCACTGGATTGAGAGAATATATTTTCTTTTTCAATTGAGGTATATTTCAAAGAACTTTGATTTGAAAGAGTTCACAATAAATTGTGATATTCAGGCCTCTTGGACTGAGATTAGGTCTATTTTACAATGAATCTTTATTTTCTCTAAAGTTTATTTTAAGTTAATTTCTATTGTTAACTTAATGGCTTCTAAAGTAGAAAAAAAGATGACTTTTAAAAAGTTGTGTTTAAATTTTTACAACTTCTCTATCAAGAATATAGTTTTCTTACTGATAATATGTTTTATGGCTTCTTTTGCAAATTTTATGGGTTTTATGATGAGCTAACAACATTGTACTGTGTCGTAACTCAAATTATATTTTTTATTGCTTTGTTAAAGATTTGTTTTTATTTATTGTTGAAGGTTTTAATAATTAAGTTTTGGGTAAAAACTTTGTTTTATCTTATATTTATGTCATCTGGATGTATTTGGAGCAATTATTTGTTATGGTTTTTTATATTTAGGATTTTTTAGAATTTATATGATTTATATTGTTTTATTAATTTTGATTCTAATTGATTGATTTTTATTGGCACTTCACTTTTAGTAATGACGCAATGTCTAGTAATAAATTAAATGCCTTTCACACTAGAAGTATCAAAGGAAAAAATAAGTAATAAAATAATGGTTATTATTTTTGTATTCTTTGTTTTCCTTTTGCTTCCAATGCCAGTTAAGCAGGGATTTACACTTTCAATTAGGAGAAAATATTCTAAATGGTTACTGTGTAACCAAGCCTATTTTTAGTCTTAGCCAAGAGGTATTAAAATACCTTTTGACTTAAAAATCCTCAAAGAATGGTTTCCTGACTACTATGATTGTTATCATAAGTACTTACTTTGCCTTGTCATGATTGTTATCTGTGTGTTCCCTTGTCACATCTTGGTGCAGGCTTAAATTAAGTTTATGAGAAATGAACTTTAATCAAAGAAGCTAGCGACAAAAGCTTGTCGCTTGCGAACTTGAGACTATACATTCCTGTTAATACCTCAGAAGCATTACTTTTTTAACCACAATGAAAATTTATTTAAAGAGCATTGGCGTAGATCAAATTTTATTCATTTATACCTGTCACTACACCTTCACTATCTTATCCTTAAAAACTTCTTGTTATATAATTAAGGATCTTGCCTTCTTAGAAATTTTAATTCCTAAATTAGCAATCCTGTTCCTATTATTTGAAACCTGAGCCATGACTTCTATTGGTAGGGCTAGATTTCTTTTAAGCCTGCAGTTCTCAGTCAGTAATCTTTCCTTGCATTTAATACTGGATTTACTCAAGTCAAGAACCCACCTAGATTTCTTTCTACCTATCATGGGAAATCTTTTGTAAATTACCAATTTAGGAAAACAATAAAAAAAATAATGTTCTTATTAAGTATACTACAGGTGTACTCAAAAATTTCATACTTCTTGTGCAAATTCATGCATCAAGATCAGTTGACTCAAATCAGTTGACTTATGATTTTGGATGAGAGTAAATGGTTAAATTAGAGAAGATAAACAATGCTGATGTATTGTTTCATGTTCTATTAATTCTGTAAAATGTAGCCTTTTTACTTAAATACAAAAAATTCAAATTGTACTACCACTCATGTAATAATTGGTAGTAATAATTTTAATAATAATCTGAAATTATTTGAACATGACCTGCATTAAATATTTCATTTACATTTATTGCTGTATTTATTTCTTATATGTATTTCAATCAAATTCAGGCTTACTGATTGTTTTTATTTTAACTTGAGCATTTTTATTATAACCTTATTCTATTATATTCAATTTCTGTATTAGAAGGTAATAAATTTGCTTACTGATGTGTGTTACAGTGTACCTTCATGGCGATAACTACGGCAGCAGTTGTTACAGACTGCAAATCAAAACTGGTCAATTTATGTACCTTAAAACTAGAGGATATCTTGAGAGTGCCGATTCTAACTCTGTCCAGTCTTTCATTTGTATAAATACTCCTGTCTCGTAAGTATTCTTTTATTTTATTTCTTAAGGTAACTTAACTTAACTAAGTTTCAACTATTATTTCATTTAGGTGTCAGATAAAATATAACTATAGCAATTATACTGTAGTAAATAATTTGGAAATCAGCATAAGCTGTATAAGTTAATTTTGTAATAGTATAAAACTAAACCATTGGGCTTGTTGGTGGAGTACTAATCTAATTTGTTAGATTAGTAACTAAAAAAATTATTTACAAATTAAAAAATTGACTTATCAATGTTTTAGACTAATTAAGTTTAATTGAAAAAAATCTTTTCTTACTGTAAGTGGGGGGAAGTATGAAAAATCATTAAGAAACATGTGCCAGTGAGAGCACACAATTATAAAGTATACATTACACATTAATTCAGAAAACAGCTTGTGAGTGGGTTAAATGACACAAGTAATATCTAAATTTATGCTTGAGCAAAAAAAAATATACAAATATTTATCTTTATAATTTTAATGAAATAAATTTTGCAGTTTTAGTAAAAGTAAAACTAGAATTTAAAATGTTTAAATGTTTGAAAAAATCCTCTAATAAAAGTTCAAGAGTTTTTAGGCTATTCACATTGACCCACTAATTAATGAGAAACAATTTTTGTCTTCAAGTTGTTTTTTATTTTATTTTATTTATTTATTTTGTTAGCAGGGACTGAAATTACATTTTTATTATTTTTTTTCCACACTATTTTTTCATTGGTTCTATACAACTGTAAATAAAATTATAGATTATTTTATTTTTTAAACATAAACAGTGTATTATGGTAAAAAGGAAAAAATGTTTTTAAAATGTCCCTCGCAGGTCAAAACTGTTTTTAACTTAACATTTTCTGTTATCCATCACATAGGACATCTTTTATTTTATTTTTTTTTTGTCAACTGAGGGAAATCGCGATGCCTCAAGAGGAAAAGGCATCTTTTATTATTCTGATATGTAGGGTTTATTTCAGGACCCCATATATCTCTTAATATTTATTAGTCATATCTCCATGATTTATCAAATTTATTACTTGCTGTTTTCTTATGTACTAATAAAAATGCAGTGCATAAATTCTATTTTTTTAAAATTTGGTTGAGTACAAAAATGTCATTTCTTTTTTTCTAATTTCTTTTTTTATAAATATACTTTAAAGCTTTTAGTCATTGATGTATCTTTGTTTATTTATTTAAATAATTTATTTATACAATAAGATGTAAATCTTACTGTAAGTTTGATTTATAGTGATTTTTCTATTAAAAATAAATAAAGTAGTAATCCCTTAAAAAATGTTTTTTTTTAGGTATTAGCTTTTGTTATATTTACTTCACTAAATTGCTGTGCGATTGATTCAATATATTTTTTGTCTTTCAGTGAAACAGAAGGTCAAAAACTTATAGCAGAAATGCAGAGGAGGTTGGCACCATTGTTGGAAAGAGAACCTGAACTTAGTATATCAGCTCTTATTGATAAAAGAAATAAAGTAAGTTACCACTTTTTTCTATAAAAATTTAAATTTCAAAAGAGTGTGGGTTGAAAGATATTAGATATAAAAGTAACAACTCGTATTACATCAATCCCTCTTTTTATACATTAGTTTTTATTTTATAAATTCTGTTCTTTTATACTTAATAAAATTTATTTTCAAGGTTGATTTGTTATAAAGTTTGTTGCAGTGTATAAATACAACTGACATTTAGAAATGTTTCATATGTCATCTCTAATATATAAACTTCAATTTTCCTTAGTCATCTTTACAATATGGATTTTATTTATTATTGAAAAATTAAATTGCATACAAATAAATAAATGCGTGTGAAAAATGTAATAATTTGACGAAAATAAAATCTTAAAATAGTTCATACTTCGGGAAAAGTACCACAAATCTCTACAAGTGAAGGATACTATTTATATGAATGTGGGTGTTTTTGACTTTTATTTATTGTTTTTATAATTTACTTTATGCGAATGATTGATACCTTCCTTTTCAGACCATTTTAATAATCTTGTTGTATTTTTTTACTTTTTGAAAAATTAAACAAATTTTTATAATTTTTTTAAAAATAAAAATATTAAAAAAAAATATTTCTATTAATTTTTCCCTGTTTAGAGACGAGTTAATTCCACCTAAACAATCTTTAAAGGTTGCATACTTAACCCAGTGACTTAACCAAAAAAATATTGATAGGTCCTACATAGTTGTAGGTCCTTGGCCTGTCAGATTTTTTAAGCATTAGTCCCCATCTTTCTTGCTCTCAATTTACACTCATTTTATTTCTATCTCACCATTATGTTATCATTAAAAATGTTGGTTTTAGTACTTATAGAAGTGTTTCTTAATTTAAATACTGTAATAAATTATGTGATTTTTACTATGTACACCAGATAAAACATTTCAGATGCTCCCACATAAAATCCTTATTAATGAAGGGAAAACATTGTCATGCACTTTTGACTATGCTCTCTGTAAATTGTCTCTCAATGAGTTCAAATTTATTTTTGTAACTATTTCCTAAATATGGTAATTTGGTTACCATTTTTGGTGACTTTTAAGAGTTAAGTAATACCATACCATATTGCTTATTATGGAAATTAAAAATTCGAAGACCATAATCGTTTATCACACTATTGTTAGACATATATTATAGATATTTTGTAAAAAGATTTCTTTGTTAAACACAAATCCATGCTATTTGTCAAACAATAGCATGATAAAAAATCAGGCACATGGTACATCAGAACTTTCCCTCATTACATCGGGCTCGCTTTGCTCATCCTCAGAATATGAAAGTCATTAAATTTACACTGTCATTAAAAAAAAAGTCATTAAAAACGACTTCAGACTCGCTTTGCTCGTCCTCAGATAGTAAATAGATTTGTTTCATTCCTGGCGGTCACCCAAGCAGCTTTGAGGCATTGATGCTGCTTAAATTTTATGATCCACCAAAAATAATGGATGTACTTGTCATATTAAAGCAAAACTTGGTGTACTTATTTATTATGTAAAGGTATATACTACATACAACCAAATTTCAAGTCAATTGGACAACTTTAGCTCTAGACTAATTTTTTACAAAGTTTCAACTCTCTAGCATAGATACACTGGGAGCTACGATTATAACAGACACACACTCACAGAGAAAGACAAATTTGCAAATACCTCTCAGGAGGACTTAAAAACACCTGAAACGGATAATTCCAGTGACATCCTGGTTTCAGATTTGTTTGCCAACACAATATTTTCCCTATATACCTATGGTGTAATAAATGAGGAAAATTAAAAATTAGTACATGATGATATTAGTATCATATTTCTAAGGATTTAATGCAGTTTCTAAAATAAGTAATATTACCAAATGCTCTAATTTAACTTTTTTAAAAGTTACCTAACGTAGTATATATAGAGTCCATTTAGTGGAGGTAGAGATCATTTTCAAAAGTTTAGGACCTTGTTTTCCCATAAGTTTTAAGGATTTACACCAGTATTTAATATTATTTTTAAGTTGATCCAAGCTTTTTCCTAGACCTGGCGGTATTCAGAATTGTTGTTTGAAATCTCTCCTAGGTTGTTCCTAGCTTCTTCCTAGCCTTCTTCTAGCTTCTAAAAATTGGTTTTAAGCAATTTTTTCCTTGGTTGGCCCCCTTATACCCTCCCTCATAATTTTTGAGGGTTCCACTCCAAAAAGCAGTAAAAACTAAATTAGCTCCAAGTTACTCATTCTGACCAAAACTGATTTGAAGCAATTTATTATTTGACGACTCCCCTCCCCTCTTTTATATTTTGAAGATTCCTAGTTCTGCCGTGAATAAAAAATTAAAGCAGGATTTTTTCTTAATTGTTTCTTATTTTGTCTGGAATCGGAATTTGTAACTTTTTTTCTTGCTCAGACCACCCACCTTCTAAATTTGAGGATTCCACCCTCAAAGTATAATTAATACCTAGATGAATGACTTGCTGCTCTATAGTTTTTATTTCAAATTTCGAAATTTAAGTTTTTTAGCAACAAAATAAATGTATAAAATTAATTATCTTTGTTTATTTAATACCGTTTTGATTTTTTCTTTGTGGTTAACATGAGACCATAAACCATTCCATGGTTTATATTTTAACATATAATCTAATGAAATTAAAATTACTCTTTAGGATTCATCTCAGGAAACAGAAACACTTGATGATCCAGAAGATCTGAATCATGCTATAGAAGAACTGCTAGCCAACCTACCTGAGGATGAGATCAGAGCTCAGCCTCCCAGCCCAGCTCCTGATGAGTTATTTGAAAAGGTCTACACATTGTTTTGTTCAATATATCTTTAATAATCAGCATTTTATTATAAAAAAGAAGTTATTTTAAAAATAAAATGATAAAACTACTCTTGAAGGCAAAATAATGATGTCTTATTATTGAAGTGTTATTGGCTACTTCACTGACACTGATTAGGACTTCAAGTTTTTTAAAACCCATTTGTGCTCTAGGTCAGAGGTTTTCAAACTGTGGTATGTGTAAGATTATTAGGTAGTACACAGAAAAAATCTAATTTTTTTTAAATCAAAAGTAATAATGTTATTTTTAGAAAAGTTTAAATATTTTTATTTAGGGAGAGACATATTTCTGGGTTCTTTTCTTAATTAAATAGTTAGTAATTATTTTGAAAAATTCCCTGTTTTAAAATTAACATTTATGGCAATAAAACTTTGTGCCATGGATCTTGTATCCAAAAAGTACATTTTTCTAATTGTGGCCAAGAGAAAACTAGTTGTAATATTGATAATTCAACGAAGTGTTATTCTCTGTTCAAATGTCTCCTTTTTAGGAGAAATTAAAATTTGTCATAAAATCTACCATAATAAATTATTCCTCTCTTGTCTCCCTCCAATATTGGCCCCCTATTGAAGGTAGTAATAAAATAATAATATGATTTGTAATGAAATGTATCAATAATTTAATAATTTTAAATGTAAATAAACTATTTATTTTTTGTCATTGTTTGGAACTAAATTATGGGGAGCTAAAAATTATTATAGTATTTTTTAAAATTTTATTGCTTAACTTATTGTATTATAGCAAATGAATTTGTTTTAACAAAAAGTTTGAGAACCCCTGCTCTAGGTTATACTATTATTACAGATAAATAAACTTGCTTAGTTAATATTTGTTTTATTCTATTTTAGCAAATTTTCATCATGAAAAATTATGCTTATTTTTTTGCCATGTCATCTTAGTGTTCAGTTTTGTGTCAACACTACTTTCTATAATTTTTTAAGTTGTTATTAGTTGAATAAACCTTTTTTATTACCCTAATGAATCTAATTTATGAATCATAGCTTAAATTATGATGTTTTATCACATAATTAATTAATTGAAATATACATTTCGTTCACGGTTAATTATAGTTTCTAAATATTTTTAGTCATATTTTCTTTGTTTAAAATTTTGAATCTGAATATTACAGGTTACAACTGTTAGTAAGGTATTGCCACCAGCTATAGTACAATCTAGTCAAGTTGGTGTCAGACCTCCAAGTTTGAAAAAGTCACTGCCTCAACCTCAACAAAGGCCATCAGTTTTACGATTCAACTCAACGGATAAAGCAAAGAGAACAGTTTCAGACGACCAGTCTCCGTCCACCAAAAGACCTCGACCTACACATACATCAGTAATCGTAAGTGAACCTGTGAGATCAACAGTCACATCTGTCATTCAGGCTAACACTTCCCCGATGACTCCTCCATCTCAAACTATCAGACAATCATTTATCCCGTTGCACGTTGTAAGTGTCATCTCATATCATTTCATTAATCTTTTATCTATTTTCAGGATTTTATCACAATACAGCCTTCTCTTAATTACCTTATTATCCGAGAAAAAAAAACAAATTTTATTATATTTAAAAGTTTTCAACAATCACAAAAAAATATTAAGAAAATAAAATAAATGTTTATAATATAAAAGTAACATAAAACTAGAAAAATGTAGTGTTTAATATTTATTTTTCCACCACATGAAAAAACCTATTCTCAGTTGGCATCATAAAGCGGAATCATTTTCCTGCTCAGAGTTAGACAAATATTTCTTCAACCTAGACTGTGAGAATAGAATAAAATAGACATAATTTGTTTTTATTATATTTTATTGTTACTGGGGAAATCTGTTGTAATAAACCCTGTCCATTCTAAGTTTGTTAAACTTTAGCTTTAAAATAGAGTTTTGAATATTCACATGCTATTGTTTACAACTTCCCAGCTTCATGATGTTAATGTTCACCAGCTTTAAGGTGTTAATGTTAACACTCGAGTGTGACATCATGAGTAGTGTGACGTCACATAGTACATTTATGTATTATATATATTAATTATAATCAGTCTATGAGTAGCAGCCACACTGAATGTGTCTTCTTAAAACCCTTCCCTCTAGACAATATCACATGGCGCAGTGTAATTTGATCTTATGCTCCTACTGTAAGTAATAATTACTTAATAAATAGATTTACAATTACTTTTATTCAAAAGCTTCTAAAAATTAATTATTATTAAAGATGAGTTCATCTCGTGGTTTGACTGGCATGAACATGTCTGGAAATCTGTCATCAAACTGGACTTTTTGGAAACAAAAATTTCTAAATTATTTGCAAGCAACTGAAACTAACAAAAAAGATGAAAAAACTCAGTGTGCTCAGCTTTTATATTACATTGGAGATGAAGGAATTCGAATATTTAATACTTTTAAGTTCGATTCCGATAAGAAAGATAAAATTGAATTTTTATTAAAAGCTTTTGATGATTATTTCATACCAAAGAAAAATTTGGTGTATGACAGACACTGTTTCTTCACGTGCAAGCAACAAGATGGAGAAACTTTAGAGCATTATTTGATTAGATTAAAAAATCAATCTTTAAATTGTGAATTCGGAGATCTGACAGATGATTTAGTAAAAAGTATTTTCATATGTGGTCTTATTGAAAATACTCTAAGGGAACGATTACTTGAATTAGAGGGAAAAGATTTAGATGAAACTTTTAAATTAGCTCAAAATATTGAAAAGTCTAAAGAGAGATCTGAAAATATAAAGAAAGGCTCGGATCATAGTGAGTCATTAGAGGTTAACCAGTTGAGATCACGTGGTAGTGGTAAGCCGCTAGACCTAGCAGAGATAATCAGAGTCGGGGTCAGTCTAATAAAAACAAACCCGCAACGAGTCAAATAAAAACAAATAATAATTTCACGTGTCAAAGGTGCAATTTATGTCACGGTGTTAACAAATGTCCCGCGTACAAAGCTGTTTGTTTTCATTGTAAACGAAAAGGTCATTATTCTAAATGTTGTTTATATAAGTCTAAAAAAATTTACAATTTAGAGGGTGGAGATTATACGGATGACGAAGAATCAAATTATTTTATAGGTCAATTAAATGTAACCTATAGGAATGCGCGAGAGTGGACAGCCCAAGTATCGATACAAAACAATAACAAATTAATATTAAAATTAGATACCGGGCAATGGCAAACGTACTAAGTATTAATGATTTTAATAATTTAAAAATTAAAAAATGTTGAATTAAAGCCTAGTAAGGTTAAATTAACCACTTTTTCAGGTGAACATGTTAATGTTATAGGTAAAACAGATCTTTTGGTGTCTCATAAAAATTATAATGAGACTTTGGAATTTTTTGTAGTAGATGACCACTGTCCATCAGTTTTAGGACTGGATGGTTGCACTAAATTAAATTTAATTCAAAGAATAGATTCTGTTAAAAAGAATGATAACGTTAATAAAATAATTTTAGACTTTAAAGATCGTTTTAAAGGAATTGGTTGTATAAAAGAGAAACATCACATAACTATTGATGATTCTGTAAAACCTGTTGTTCACCCTGCTAGAAAAATACCATTACCTTTAATGGATAAATTAAAGTTAAGGCTTAATCAACTAGAAAAAGACGAAATAATTAAAAAAGTCGATGAGCCTACGGCTTGGGTTAATTCTATCGTGTTGGTGCGAAAACCAAATTCTTCTGATATTAGGATATGTATGGATCCGAAAGACTTAAATTTAGCTGTTCAGAGGGAACATTACCAATTACCTACAGTCGATGAGATTATAAGTAAATTAGAAGGATCGAAAGTTTTTTTCTACTTTAGACGCCTCAAATGGATTCTGGCTAGTTCCTTTAGATGAGGAAAGCTCAAAATTATGTACTTTTAATACGCCGTACGGAAGATATTCCTACTTACGTTTACCTTTCGGTTTAAAATCGGCAAGCGAAGTTTTTCACAAGAAATTTAAATCTATTTTTGATATAGAAGGCTGTGAAATTTATATAGATGATGTATTTATACATGCTAAATCTAAAATCGAGCACGATCAAATTTTGAAAAAAGTCCTTAGTCGAGCTAGAGAAGCTAACGTGACATTTAATAAAGATAAATGTCATTTTTACGTGTCTGAAGTTAATTTTTTAGGACATACTTTTACAGCTGACGGTATGAAACCTCAAAATGATAAAATAAAAGCTATAGTAGACATGAAAAATCCGACCAATAAAAAAGAAATACAACAATGGTTAGGTATGGTGAACTATGTTGGTAGATATATTCCCAATTTATCATCTTTGACTGAACATTTACGATCGCTGATTAAAAAAGATGTACTATGGGAATGGAGTCAGCAATGTCAAGATGCTATAAATAAAATACGAGAACTTTTGACGAAAGCTCCTGTTCTTCAGTATTATGACGTTAAAAAGCCGTGTAAGATTTCGGTTGATAGTTCACAGTCAGGTTTAGGTGCCTGTTTACTTCAAAATGACTTACCTTGTTATTATGCTTCTAAATCGTTAACCGAAAACCAAAAACAATTTGCTCAAATCGAAAAAGAATGTCTCGCAATTCTTTTTGGTTGTGAAAAATTTGAACAATTCATTTATGGTAAATCGGTCGAAATAAAAACGGATCATAGACCTCTGTTATCTATTTTCAAAAAGCCACTATATCAGTGTCCTGTTAGACTTCAGAGAATGCTGATTAGACTACAAAGATACGATATAAAATTAACTTATGTTCCTGGTCGTGATTTACACATAGCTGATGCTCTGTCCAGAAATAGCGTATCATAAAAGTAATAAAGATTTAATAAAGTTTGATAAAACTTTAGATGAAGTAGTTGAAGCTCAGATATGTTTGTCATTGAAAATAATAAATATTCAGTAGTACGATGATGACTAATCTTAAAAATGAAACTTCATCTGACAATGATTTACAAGTTTATCAACTTTAATTAGGCAAGGTTGGCCTTGTAATATAAGAGAAGTTCCAAATAATTTAAAACCATATTACAAGTACAAAGAAGAACTCTCAGAAATTCAAGGTTTACTTTATAAATCTGATCGTGTCATTATACCTCTCAAAATAAGGAAAAATATGCTAAATAGACTACATCAGAGTCATCAAGGAAAAGAGCGTACTAAAGCCTTAGCAAGAGAGTGTATGTTTTGGCCGGGTATGAGTAAGCAGTTAGATGATATCATAGATGAATGCCAAACCTGCCAAACATACAGGAAATCTAATATAAAGGAACCTATGATACCACACGAACTTCCTACCAGACCATGGCAGAAACTTGGTTCTGATATTTTTATGTTAGGAAGTCGACATTACCTAATCGTTATAGATTATTTTTCAAAATACGTAGAAATCGCTTATTTGCAACAACTTGATAGCGCAACGATTATAATGCACTTAAAATCTATAATGGCTAGACACGGCATACCTGATATTTTAGTAACTGACGGTGGACCTCAATATTCAAGTTTTGAGTTCAAAAATTTTGCAATACAATGGGATTTCAGGCATATGATTTCGAGTCCCACCTACCCCCAATCAAACGGCATGGCGGAGAGGGCAATTCAAACTGTAAAATCTTTATTAAAGAAAGCTCATCATGATAACCGAGATTTATATCTTACATTACTACACTACAGAAACACGCCTGTAGCAGACTTAGGATCACCGTCTGAATTATTAATGTCTAGAAGATTAAAAGATAATCTTCCTTCAAATTTAAAAAAGTTATCGCCTCATGTAATACCACCTGCAACTACTGTCAAAAAATTGCGTGATAGACAAAAGTCTCAGAAAAAATATTATGATCGCGGTACTCGTTCTTTAGAAAATTTAAAGCCTCAACAAAAAGTAATGGTACAGAGAGGTAACAAATGGTTTCCAGGTAAAATTTCCTCAACAGGAAGCACTCCAAGAACTTACCATGTAGACATGGATCAAGGAAGAACTTTACTACGAAATCGTAAATACTTACATGGAATACCCTCTATACCTAATATACTAACTCGACCTACTGATACATTAGATAATGATGAGATTCATTTACCATCTGAAAGCTTATCACCAACATCGGCATCTTCTGATATTGAAAGTTTAGAAGAAGAAGAAGAAGTAGAGGAAGAGGAAATAATCGAGGAAGAAGAAGTAGAGGAAGAAATAATAGAAGACGAAAAGAAGAAAGAAATCGCAAACACTACAGCTAATACATCTACAGCTGATACTACTATTGACGAATCTATAGGTGAAACATTTAATCCACCAGCTAAGACATCCAGTGGAAGACCTGTAAAGCAACCTCAACGCTTCAAGCCTCAGGTCTCTAGTCCTCGACATCAACCTAGCCCTAAGAAGTCTAAAAAGAAGGTTGTCTTTAGGAAAAAGAAAAAATAATTTTGTTTCATCAAAATAAGAATATTTGTTTGTTTTTGTTATTATTAAATATTTTAAGTTTTGTATGAATGATGTGGATGAATGGCTGAGTGAGCTTTAAGAGATAATTGATTTATTTTTTTTATGTTTAAGAATTTAATTTTGTAAAAAATAACTATTTTGTATTCTGAGAAAAAGGGAGATGTGACATCATGAGTAGTGTGACGTCACATAGTACATTTATGTATTATATATATTAATTATAATCAGTCTATGAGTAGCAGCCACACTGAATGTGTCTTCTTAAAACCCTTCCCTCTAGACAATATCACACCGAGGAGAGTTAATTTTTGAAGAATTACCATCCAGCTCAATATTGTAAAAGGCAAACCAGGCTCAAATGAAGGCTTTTATAGAATTTATATTCAAATATCTAAAAAAATTGAAAAAATGTTTATTTCAAATTCCAGTTATTAATTTGTATTTTACTTCAGTTTAGATTGTTTTTTCATCAATTATGGATATCAGTCAGAAATCAATTGATGTCAACAAATTGACTTGTGATTTATTTTTTCAATATTTTTCATTTATGTATTTTTTCAAAGACAACTCTTATCATTATATTTCATCCTTACTTCTAATTCATTATCTATTCAAATATATTTACATATTAATCACCTTGACTGTTAAGAAAATTTCCCAAAACTGTTCATTTCATTGGTCGACTTAACAATAATGAAATTCCACAAACAAGTTTTATTGGTGGAATTTTTTTGTCCTCCAATTCTTAAAGGACTCAATATATCAACATCTCACTGGTACTATAGATGACATTAAAGCCAAAAGCTGTCTGGCTTGAAGTGAATAAAGCTTATTGGTGGAAAGACAAAGTTGGTGTTGCTAATATAGTTGACAACATTTTAAATTGTTGAAAGTTCAGCATAATTTAAGTTGTTTACATCCTGTTAATTTTAATTATTTGTAAATAAAACTCATTTTTTATATTTTTAACGGGCTTCAGTTGTTATTATTTATTTTATTATATCAACTCTGTCAAATCCATAAAATCATTCTTTTAAAAAGAAAGGTCTGTTGGGTAAACAATGAAATTAATAATGTGATCTCGTTTAGGAATCTTTGTATCCAATTAAAACACACTACTTATTCTAAAATAAAGCTTCTCTTGCTTCCTCTGCATCTTGCTAGAGCTGTAAGAATCTCGCTTACCTCTTTCTGGAAAGGAGGTTTTTGTTATTTGAAGTTATAAATACATCTTTTTTACCAAAACCTTGTGAATCTATCTTAGCTCACGAGGATGTAAAAAAAACATCCTAAACAAACAAAAAAAAAAAATGAAACTAGAATAATAAACATACTTGTGATAGTGCTTTTGTGTGTTTATGCAGTAGAATGGATGAAGCATATGAACTATATGCTTGATTTCGCTGTGTGTTTTGCTTGTGCGTTAGGATTTCTGCCACAAAGCAGCCATCTTGCTGTGAAGCAGCTTTATTTTGAAATATGTTGACAATATTTACTAAATTTATGTTTACCCCTCATATCTGTGTTTATTTTTCTTTTGCCCATTCATAGTTGGCTAAAAATTCACTCATTTTATTGTTTGCATGATGTGTACTTTGGTGTCTTCCTATTTACTAATTCATTGAGCTTTCTTCTAAATTAATAATTTTGCTTATTACTGTGTTAAGAATTAATTTAAGTGAACTTATTCACAAGATTTCTTTATTTATTATAAAATAATCTTACTGTTATTTAAATGGAATAATAAACATTCTATGGTGCTATCCAAAAGTAATTATTTTACAGCGTCAATAAGCAAACAATTTGAAAATTTTTAAGACGTGGAAAATTTTTTTTATATATTTGGGATTTTGCATACATCTAGTCATACATATGACCATCATATGTCCTAAGTTTCATCCCATTATCAGCATCAGTTCATTTTTTTATCAAATGACTTGTATAAGTTTTTTTTAAGAAATTGTAAAAAAAATGAATAATAATCCTATTGAGATGAAATTTGGTACAAGTATATCCCTTTTAAATAAAAAAAAGAAAATAAATTTATTCATCCCCTATATTTTATTATCTCTTTTAGAGAAATAAATAAAATGTATTTAGTGACATTAGGTTGGAGTTTCTAGTCAGAGATAGTTATATCCTTGAATAATGTTTGTAAATTTGTGATTTAACTTAGGAGGAGAGTCCAGTAGACGGAGTGTTTGAAGAAAGCTTCATATTCCCAGCTGATGTATTTGTCAGCAACCCTATACCCCTGGAACCAACTGCTCTAGACATTCCTCTGCAGGACTTTACTGGTAATTTCACTTGTTTAAATGATTATTTGATAATCTCAAGAGCTATGCTATAAATAATATGGAACTTAAGTTTAAAATATAGAAAATTAGTGCGATTAAAGTTTACAAAAATATAAAAACTATACTCCACTTAAATATTGAGGTATTAAGTGCCACGGGGTGTGTAAAATAACCTGACTCACTTCCACCTACACATCGCCCCCCTTGGAGCTGTAGGGACTTTTTCCTTTCCTTTCACTGAGTTACAAGTGCTGCATTTTCTCCCTTCCTGCTGATTTTTAGTCATGTTAAAAGATATAGCCCAAGGAGTATAATTGCAAATAATATGCTCCTAATATAGTAAGCTCTTGAAATTTGTTGTTCTCAGTTTTATATTTAGTCGAGAGATATATAGTTATTATGGTAGGTATAGGTGAATTATACCTATACCTCACATGATACACACACAGACATATATATTCACATTAGTAACAGGTATATCTTTGATTGAAGGCAAAATAATGTTGATTTACTAGATTGCCATTCCTTAATCACCATACCTGTTTCAAAGTTGGAGTGTATTTTAAACTACAATAGAAGTTAAAACTGCCCACTGGTTGAGTGATTGATTGTCAGTCAGTACTTCATTAATTTCCTAGGTAAACATCTCTGTTGGGCACTAGACAGGTGATTATTACTGTGGCTAGTGTTACCAAAGAGAGGTTTGAAAGGAAGCTCTGAAGGACCATATAAAGAATAAGGATAGGTAGAAGGCTGATTTAGATAAATGAGAAACAAAATATTCATATAACAAAATAATATTTAATTAAATTTAGAAGATAACTTAAGTGATAAGAAAGCATAAAGACATAAAGCAGTGGAACAGATAATATTAATAAACATGCATCTAAGCCAGTACTTAACTTTAGGAAAATAAATAAAGCAGTTTTGTAAGATAACCAACTCATGCACAAGCTACAATAAATATAAGTTACTGATAGCAATAATTTAGCCGTAACCGGCGGGTTAAGCATTGGCTTGATAAGCACCTTAGCACTAAACTTAAACTTATGCTAATACAATTAATAAGTCTTAGGCTAAGTAAACTAACTTTAAACTCCCAAAAGGGGAACCCAAGGGACCTATTATCTACGGAAATAGCCCAATGATAAGAAATTAATAAATGTATGGCTGGCCAGCTAGGCGTCATTCGTAGGTGCAACCAAGGTTATTAATCAATCAAAATCCGAGTTATTTCGCCGCGGAAGGATGAAAGAGAGTCCAATAGCTGATAGATTAAGCAGAAGGAAGAAAGCATCGCATAACTGGCGAGAGAAGTTAGATAAGGTGATAGGTACGTACCTGCTGCTTTATACTTAACTCACAGAGACTTGGTTTCGCTCGGAAACCAGGTCGGTTTACACTCAAAGTAAATCCAGACTTCGCTGATTCTATCGGTAAACAATTTACGGGATCTCACAAAAATTGAGATATAACTTCACTAAAATATCTGAGCTAGCTCGTACGGGTACGCCGTAGATTCTTCACACACCGTCGTAACGGTCAAAAGCGGTTTTAAGCAAATCAAAATACTTTTGAAGCAGTTGAAAGTGCTGAGTTATCTTGTTTGAAAGCGCTGAGAAAAGAATGAGGAAGGTTACAGACGTGAAGGTTACTTTACGTGACTTCAAAACAAAGTGCCGGCTTTCCTTACAATAAAGGCCTAATTATTAAGTTGTCTGTGCTTATTTCGCTAATATGAAGCTGATGAAACAAAAGGAAGTGAATATTGAAGATAGTGATGGTGAAGTAAATGTAAGAAAGCTAAAGATGAGATGAAAGTGATCAGAAGAAACGTAAACGGATTCGCGAGTTTAAACAAGATATCAATATTAAATTTACATACAAAAGATGGCTTTCAAATTACCAAGGTGAGCTTAAAACTAATAATAATCGTGATAAACCAAATAAATAATAATATAAATAATAAATACGTAAATATTTACAAGGTAAATAAAGAGGGTTGGGGAAGGGATATGTTAGGAAAGAGATTCTTCTATCAGTGCCCCGACATACCGCCTACCAAAATTTACCTAAAAGAAAATTTTAATCTGCAGCTGAACCAGAAGACTCTGGAAAAAACAAAGGTACTAATTTGCTGCAAGGTCTCCTGAAGGTGGATGATGAAGTTTTGACTTCAGCAACGCGTACAACGCTATCTTTGCCAGGAAAAACACGGATAACTCTGCCTTGGAGCCAATTCAACCTGGGAACATTGTCGTCCTTTATTAAAACGAGATCCCCTACTTGAAGATTATACGCGGGATTTCGCCATTTCGCTCTTTGCTGTAAAGATGTCAGATACTCTTTACGCCACCGCTGCCAGAAGTGTTGAGACTTCTTAGTTACAGCTTGCCAACGCGTAAGCCTATTTTCTGAAACATCGAGAAGGGATGGTTCAGGAACAGAGGTTAAGGGCATTCCAATAAGAAAATGGCCCGGTGTCAAATAAGAAAGATCGTTAGGATCGTTAGACAGAGGGCATAGCGGGCGAGAATTGAGGATTGCTTCAATATTTATCAACAGCGTTGATAACTCTTCAAAAGAAAGTACGTTGTCACCGTAAACACTTCGCATCAGGCGCTTGACTGACTTCACTCCCGCTTCCCACAAGCCGCCAAAGGTAGGCGCATGAGGAGGGATAAAAGACCAGTCTATTTCCTTACTAACTGCGTACTCTTGAATAGCGTCCTTAGTAGACTTAGAACGAATCCAAGCAGAGAAGTCTTTCATCTGATGAGCTGCTCCAATAAAGTTGGTGCCGTTATCGCTAAAAATTTTAAGAGGTTTGCCGCGTCGACCGACAAATCTATCCAGGCTGGCTAGAAAAGAGACAGTGCTTAAAGAGGAGACAAGTTCTAAATGTAATGCCTTTGTGCTCAAGCATACAAAGAGACACAAATAAGCCTTGTATGTCCTCGCTTTACGGAGAAGAGATTCCCTAATAATAAAGGGGCCGGCGTAGTCAACACCTACGTGTATAAAAGGACGGCTATCCTGAAAGCGGTCGGCTGGCAAATCTCCCATTGCAGGTTGCAAAGGTTTAGCTTCGTGCTTCCGACATGTGAGACACTTACGAGTGACAGATCTCACTATGTTACGTCCATTAGGTATCCAGAAATCCCAACGGAGAGCGGCTAGAAGAAAGGAAGTTCCTGAGTGAAGCGATTGGCGATGATATTTCTCAATGATAAGTGATGTTAGATGAGCTTTTGGTGGCAAAAGCATAGGATGACGAGCATTGTGAGGGAGGTCGGAATGGCGGAGGCGACCGCCTACCAACAAGATTCCTGATTCATCAAGAAAAGGCTGTAGACTAAGTAAATTCTTGGGAATAGTCTTTGCTGACGGATCGCTGTCGTTAAAATATTCATGTCGTTGGACAATCAAGACTGCAAACGTGTTGCACGACGAATTTCCCAGAGGCGAACTACCCTAGAAGTTTCCGGCTGTAAAGCTGTTTCTTGAAGCTGGTCAATAAAACGTAGAACGTAAGCTAACACTCTTAGTAGTTTGCTAAGATTTGAATGAGATTGAATAAGGTCAAGCAGAGGAAGTGGCGGTTTAGCTGCGACGAGAGTGGTTGACGCTGGTGTCGTTTTTAGCTCAGGTACATTAGATAGGACTGCAAGGACTAACTGGCCACTTGGAAGGCTCGGATAGGGCCCAGTTTGGTCCATGAAACCATAAGTCGGAGTCGATTAAATCTTCAGCTGGAACTCCACGAGACCCTAAGTCACTAGGGTTCTCACTTGATGCTACATGACGCCATTTTCCTCCACTAGTCAACTCTCTTATCTGTACAATTCTGTTAGCCACGAATGTCTTCAAAAGATGGTAAGGAGTTGTCAGCCATGATAATACTATCATACTGTCTGAAAAGAAGTAAACGCTTGGCGCTGAAGGTAACTTTTCACAGAAAGGTTGAATGCTTTGCCAGACCCTTGCCGCGAGTAGAGCGGCGCAAAGCTCAAGGCGAGGAATAGAAGTGAATTTCACTGGCGCTAATTTGGTCTTGGCCATAATTATATGCATTTGAAAGGCATCTCCTTCAAATGAACGAAGATATGCCGCTGCGCAGTATGCACGCTCCGAAGCATCTGCGAAAATAAGAATATCATAAGGACCGTCATTAGGGACAACCCATCTGGGAATCTTAATATGTTCTAGCTCTTGAAGTTGTTCCGTAAAAGATATCCAGCGGGCTCGCATATCAGGAGGAAATTCTTGGTCCCACGTGAGCTGTCGTTTCCACGCCTCCTGAATGAGTTCCTTTGCTAGTACCACAGTGGGTCCTAAATAACCCAAGGGGTCGTAAATTTTCGATATCGCTGATAATACACCACGTTTGCTACACGCATCTCTTGGCACAACAATCTTGTAAGAGAAGACGTCTAATTGAGGGTCCCATTGCATACCCAATATTTTAATGTTATTTTCCTCATCAGAAGACTGCAATGGGATGACTTCATTAATGGGCAATGTGCCGGCAGGATCCGTCTGTCGACATGCTGCTAATATGGCGGGATGATTTGACGCCCACTTGCTCAAACTAAATCCTCCTTAGAAAGCAAGGTGATAATTTGGCGCAATAGTTCCAAGGCTTCTTCTAAAGTACGTGCCCCCGTCGCTACATCGTCGACGTACGTATCGTCTAACAGGGCTGCAGCAGCTAATGGAAAATCCTGTCCCTCGTCTTGAACAAGCTGACGTAGAACTCTAATAGCTAAATAAGGTGCACTGGCTTGACCATAAGACACTGTCATGAGTTCATAATCTTGAACTGCTTCCGCTGGGTCAAACCTCCAAGATATGCTGGTAAACTCGGTCGTCCGGGTGAACCAGTATCTGTCGAAACATCTTTACAGCATCAGCTGTAAAAACATAAGGATGACGACGAAAATTTAAAAGGATTAACGGTAAGCTATTTTGTAATTTTGGTCCTACAAGAAGTGCATCGTTCAGGGATCCAGATGACGTCTTTGCTGCTGCGTCAAATACTACGCGAATTTTAATGTCATTCTCAACAGGTTTGACTACAC
Source organism: Microvelia longipes (assembly GCA_018340805.1). NCBI lineage: Eukaryota > Metazoa > Arthropoda > Insecta > Hemiptera > Veliidae > Microvelia > Microvelia longipes. The sequence continues at coordinate 30,137,109 of JACMZG010001908.1, read as the reverse complement.
AATGGTGAGGGATGAAGACTTGGCCTGGTTGAGGAGCGATCTGCATGTGGTTTAGGTCAATATACTCATGCATGAATTCATCGTATTTAGATTTTAAGTTTGAATTTCGAGCCAACTTAGACTCTAAATGCTCAAGACGTCGAATAGCCATGCCACGGGTACCCATAATCTGTGGGTTTGGATATCGAAATGGTAGACGAACCATATATCTACCATCAGGTAAACGTGAGTGCGTTTCTTGAAAGATCTGCTCGCAACGCAGTTCTTCAGGATTGTGAATCTTGACATTAGGGGGCTCCTCAAGTTCCCAAAACTTGAGAAGCTCGTGCTGAACAGCATCTAACGTGCTAGTATCTGTGGAGGCATGAAGAGTGCTGATTAAAGTTGCTTCTGCAGCATCTCGAACCCGACCTATAACGGTATATCCGAAAATGGTGCTCATCAAACGAGGTAAGCCTTTTCCTACAGTCAAGATTCCTCCATTAATGACGTCACAATAAAGATCACAGCCTAAAGAAAATCAATAGGCTTAGTAGTGTAAAATCGCTATCGGCTAGTGGATACGACGAAAGTGATTCGCGTATCTCAACTGGTATCGTAAATCCGGGAAGAGGTGGGACAATAGTGTCCGCTACAATTGCTGTTGTGGTGAGACTAGTTGCTGGATGAGATCGGTGCAATAGTGCACACTGTTCTGCCTTTATATCCCTTAAAAGATATGCCACCAATACCACAAATATTGGAAGAATGTTTTTCAATCTTAAGTCCTAAAGAAGTAGCAACTTCTGTACGGACGTAAGACGTTGTACTACCTGAGTCCAGGACTAAACGGATTTTCTTTTCATGTCCTTCGCTGGATAGAATGTAACATTCAGCTGTGCCTAACATGACGTTAATATCAGGAGTCTTAGTATGAAGTGCTGGACAAGATACTTCACTATCTTGTGATTTCTCCTTTTGAACAGAAACGTGGTGCAACATGCTATGATGTTTTCCGTGACAGTAACGGCATCGATATTTTGAAACGCACGTGTTTTGTAGTGTGCCCAAGCAAAAGACAGTTTCGGCACCCTTTCCATGATTTAAGAAGTTCAATTCTTTCACTGACGGTTGCTGCAGCAAACTTGACACAGTTCATCAAAGAATGATATTCTTTGCAAAGGTGACACTTAGTTTTACATTTTGGAGCGTCTGATGAAGCTCCGGATATTCCAGTGGATGTATCAGGAGTAGATAGACGACTATTGCTGGTCAAGGTCAGTTGACCACCACTAGCTCTACCAGAACGGCGCGGAGGCTTAAAGCTTTGATTTTGTTTCCGCTTACTCTCGTTCAGGTCCCTAGAATTCGTAAAGCCGCTTAAACCCTTAGCTAACTCTGATGCTACACAGCGGAGCGAAGAAATGAAGTCAAAGTGCTGAAGGATGGGAATTCCTCGCTATTCTGACGTTCAAAATCTTCTCGCGTTTGAACATCCAAGCAACGTCGGGCTATGTGAAAATAAATAAACTCTTCTCTATCAGGTATTTTTATAAGCTTAAATGCGGCAATGCTTTCGGATAAGGCTGCGACAGTGTTACTTAAAACTTCAGTAGAAGGTGAGTTAGTGAGATGTTTTAAGTCTAATAATCTATCTAAATGCGCTGCCGCAACAAACGTTGGTTGTCGTAGTTCTCTAGGAGAAGGTCCCATGCTATGAAGAAGGTGCTATCGGAAACAGGAACATGTGCTATTACTGCAGCTGCTTTGCCTTTTAGACTTCGGCTTAGGAAATGAAATCGATCTACATTGCTTAATAATTTGTCATCGATGACTCGACTAGAAAACGTATCCTTAAATCGAGGCCACTTTGTTCGGTCTCCATCGAAGTAAGGTAATTCAAGATTAGGTAAACGATTTCTGGAGTAACCAGCTGTCATTGCTGTTGTTTCCGCAAGAGACAACTTCTTATCTCTTTCTTCAAACATGTTGTTGTATGTGAGTGATTCATGCATATAACGCTTTCCTTTAGCACGTAAGTCATGATCTCTTTGAGTTACAATAAATTCCCCAGAGGCATCAATCATGTCACACAGGTCATCATAGGTTTGTTCAAGTTTCTCATAAGTGGGAGAAAGAGTGAGGTACATGCCTTTAAATCTAGAGATAGTTTTCGCATTATCTCTCGAGGAGGCAATGTAACCCGTATCTCTGATTTCCTGCAAATCATTCACCAAGGTACGCATTCGGCGTCGATAAGGTGTAGCTGGACATTTGGGGTCCAATGGTGCATCGTCCTCTACAACATTGTCTTCCCGGTAATCGTCTCCGTCTTTACCGGACATCGTATCACCCAAAGTAAGAATATAAAAATAGATAAAACTTCTAAGGTGAATATGAAGTCCAGAAAAGTCGCTAATAAAAGTATATTTACAGGTAACAAGTGTAATCAGTAAATTTACACAATCTGTATATACAAAACGCTATAACAAAACAAGTGAATAGCTAACAAGCTATGCATTCACCAAAGAAAATAATTTGAGTAGTGAACACATATGCTAAATAATAAATAAACAAACAAAACAAATAATACACAGGTATGTACAAATACTAACCCGCAATGCTGTAATACATAAACGAGCTCGAAAATTATAATTATGCTGAAAAGAGAAAATATGTACACGTGTAACAAAAAATAATAGCTACGTAGCAACGCTAAAGAAAACAAGTATAGTGAGATATGTATCTTACTATACAATCGCTGAAATAAGAATAAAGAAATCTTACTTATAAAATTATAAAGTTTGCTCAGATTATAGAAGAACGCTGAAGTCGCTGATAAAGTCTTGTACATCTATTTATACAAGAAATTAAAACAAAAAAGGTGTATCACAAAGTAATTAAGTTTCGCTGTTTTCAGATGCCATAGGTCAATCTGATAAGCACAAAGTGCTGTCGCTGGTGTCCTGAGAATTATAGCTTCAGTTGTGAAACTTATAATTTCCAACAGGTAAAATAGACCTAGTGTAGAGTCTATAATGCTGTAGTGAAGTGTCGCTGAAGGTTGAAGTCTCGTTGAGTTGAAAGATGAAAGTAAAACAAGCAACAGGTAAGTAGATAAGCTGAATCCACAGGCTGCTAAGTAATCCGGTCGAAGGCAGACCAATATGTTGGGCACTAGACAGGTGATTATTACTGTGGCTAGTGTTACCAAAGAGAGGTTTGAAAGGAAGCTCTGAAGGACCATATAAAGAATAAGGATAGGTAGAAGGCTGATTTAGATAAATGAGAAACAAAATATTCATATAACAAAATAATATTTAATTAAATTTAGAAGATAACTTAAGTGATAAGAAAGCATAAAAGACATAAAGCAGTGGAACAGATAATATTAATAAACATGCATCTAAGCCAGTACTTAACTTTAGGAAAATAAATAAAGCAGTTTTGTAAGATAACCAACTCATGCACAAGCTACAATAAATATAAGTTACTGATTGCAATAATTTAGCCGTAACCGGCGGGTTAAGCATTGGCTTGATAAGCACCTTAGCACTAAACTTAAACTTATGCTAATACAATTAATAAGTCTTAGGCTAAGTAAACTAACTTTAAACTCCCAAAAGGGGAACCCAAGGGACCTATTATCTACGGAAATAGCCCAATGATAAGAAATTAATGAATGTATGGCTGGCCAGCTAGGCGTCATTCGTAGGTGCAACCAAGGTTATTAATCAATCAAAATCCGAGTTATTTCGCCGCGGAAGGATGAAAGAGAGTCCAATAGCTGATAGATTAAGCAGAAGGAAGAAAGCATCGCATAACTGGCGAGAGAAGTTAGATAAGGTGATAGGTACGTATCTACTGCTTTATACTTAACTCACAGAGACTTGGTTTCGCGGAAACCAGGTCGGTTTACACTCAAAGTAAATCCAGACTTCGCTGATTCTATCGGTAAGCAATTTACGGGATCTCACACAAAATTGAGATTTAACTTCACTAAAAATATCTGAGCTAGCTCGTACGGTCACGCCGTAGATTCTTCACACACCGTCGTAACGGTCAAAGGCGGTTTTAAGCAAATCAAAATACTTTTGAAGCAGTTGAAAGTGCTGAGTTATCTTGTTTGAAAGCGCTGAGAAAAGAATGAGGAAGGTTACAGACGTGAAGGTTACTTTACGTGACTTCAAAACAAAGTGCCGGCTTTCCTTACAATAAAGGCCTAATTATTAAGTTGTCTGTGCTTATTTCGCTAATATGAAGCTGATGAAACAAAAGGAAGTGAATATTGAAGATAGTGATGGTGAAGTAAATGTAAGAAAGCTAAAGATGAGATGAAAGTGATCAGAAGAAACGTAAACGGATTCGCGAGTTTAAACAAGATATCAATATTAAATTTACATACAAAAGATGGCTTTCAAATTACCAAGGTGAGCTTAAAACTAATAATAATCGTGATAAACCAAATAAATAATAATATAAATAATAAATACGTAAATATTTATAAGGTAAATAAAGAGGGTTGGGGAAGGGATATGTTAGGAAAGAGATTCTTCTATCAGGGCCCCGACAATCTCACTTGTATGTTTTTAGTTGAGACTTGTTGAAATGTATTATCCCGTGTTTTATTGAAGTATAAATAGTAATCTGCTGAATTGGAACACAAATATTAATATTTGGTCTTTGGTTATTAACTTTTATTGTACATAGTTCATTAAGATGGAAATAAATCTATAATTTATTTTAAAAAAATATATTATTATACAGGTGCCAAATTTGTATTTATTGCTTGTGTTAAAATATATTGATATAACAATATATTCAAGACTTAAAGTTAACATATTCCTTATCATCATGGAGTTCTACAATAAGACTTCTATTTAGTTAATTTATTAAGTTGATGCATGTGTCTATTTAAATTGAAAATTTTATTTTTTACAGATGAATATGCAAATGCCCTCCAAGTACCAGTAGTTGAAGTAAGTTATTTACTTATTATTTTTATTTTTACTTAATAATATGCTCTATCATTAAAGCACCTGTTATATCAGAGAAAAGAGAAGGAATAATTTAAATTGTATGCCTTCTTGTTGTTGTGAAGATAGAAGAATTGATTGGATTTGTTTTTAAGTTTGTTATGTCCTTTATTGGGACTTTACTATATATCACAACTATATAAGTGATTAATTTGTATTCAAAGGTAGTAAAAAGATAATCAAACTTAAGTTAATTACAAAAAAGGTAAAAAACTAAAAAAAACTGTACAATGGATGATACCTAATATCAGATATTTTTGCAAACACATTATTTTTCCTATATACCTATGGTATAAATGAGGAAAAGTAAAAAGTTGGAAAACTTATCAAAAAAACATTTTGTGTAATCCTCAAAAATGATTAAAGAGACAAAACTATTAGTATGCTCACAACACATTTATTACAAGAAATTCTTTAGTGACCTCACTTCTTGCTTTAGTGTGATATCATTGGTCAGCGTCTAATCATATCTTATTATTTTCATCCCATTAGGGGTAGTGCTTGGGAAGGTCATATCTGTAATCTCTGTTAGAAGGGTTAATCCTCTAATTGTACCACGGAAGAGATTGGTTTAAGCTTATATCATCATGGCTATTGAGGTAGACCTAAATAGGCAGTTCAATCAACAATCAATGATAAAAAGGTTGTTTACCGCAAGTTGAAGAAGCAATCGAAGAATCAGCTACCGTCGATACTTGCTGTTGGATATGAATATCCCTGGACCGGTTTCGGCATAACGCCATCATCAGCAGGCGGGGCAACACTCGAGCTCTCAACTAATAAAGTTATATCAGTGATTAACTTCTAGTCTCAATGAGCACGACGAGCCCTCTGAAGATAAGGGAGGAGGTAGGAAAGGGTTTATAAAGGGGGATGTGTACTGAGTCAAGGCGTCATATGACACCGGTACACATCATAATAAAAAACACAAAGCATCATAACGTCAGATGACTCACACGCACACCTGACTACTCAGGGTCACGGCCTTGACTCAGTAAACATCCCCCTTTATAAACCCTTTCCTACCTCCTCCCTTATCTTCAGAGGGCTCGTCGTGCTCATTGAGACTAGAAGTTAATCACTGATATAATTTTATTAGTTGAGAGCTCGAGTGTTGCCCCGCCTGCTGATGATGGCGTTATGCCGAAACCGGTCCAGGGATATTCATATCCAACAGCAAGTATCGACGGTAGCTGATTCTTCGATTAACAATCAATGACCTCATATTAAATTTTGGACATTAAGAGTGTAATATACAACAAAAAGCTGGTTGGTTGGTTTTTTCTCATGGATCTTGAATAAAAGAGATGACACTCTTAGTAGATTTGCTATATAACAAATTGATGCCATTGAGGATAAATAATTCTGGTGTGGTGGTCCGCATGTTGGGCGAATTTCCTTTGGATGTGAGCACTCAAACCCAGAGTACCTGGGTTCGAAATCCTAGTAGGGACAATAATTTTTTATCGTTTTTTTTACCTAATATAAGTTTACAACTAGAAAATAATTAACCCTGAATTTTGCCCATTTTTTGAAAATTTTGTTGACTCAGCAAACTGGGTTAATGATGTCATAAAACCTGGTTTTCAATAGGGTTCGTGTCCTCCCGAAGTTTGGTTAAAAAGTATTAATCAGCTAGCTGTTAATCCAATAAAAATTCTCCAATCTAAGTCGGATAGTGCTGCTAGAGAGGCTCTAATAGGAGTAAGTACTGTTATGGTACCTTGCAGAAACTGTCTTACTTCTAGACCCCTTATGATTTAAGATAATTGTTTTTTCAATTGATTAATGTCCAAATCTTAATGTGGCGGATAGTTTTTTCATTATGGGATTTAGCCTTTATAGACCACAGAAGAATATCATACTTCCAGGGCCCTAATCGCTGAGTTTAACTTAGAGAGTCACATTATATAAGTACTCTACTTATTACTAGCTCCTAATAAGGCACAATCTGTTGTTATTACTTGTTAAATTATCAATCTTTATTTTTTTTGTCTAGATTAACCGCTTTGAAAACTTGGTCCTTAGCGGGGTATCAATCTTTAATATTTTACTCTCCCCCCCCCCTATATCCTATCCTGCATAGGTTTCTTTAAATATTATAAAATATGGTTTAAATTCTTTAAGTAGTGAATTGTGCAAGAGAGACCTAGGAAATGTAACAAGTAAAATGCAAAGCTACATCTGGGAACTGTTCCATAATTCGACTTTCGTCATCATTGATGGCTCAACATAATGTCATGTCCCATTCTGTTTCATTACGTCTAACTCATACTTCACATAAATTAATATTTATTAAATTTATTTTAAATAGGTGTTAAATTAATACCTGATATTTCTATTGTAAATTATTAAATTTAATGTTTTTTAAGTTAACAAGTGTAAATTTTCTTTTTTATTTACATATAGATTATCTATGTTTACTTAATGTTTGTATTTTGAAGTTATTTCAAAACTTGAATGAAGTATAAACCTGTATCACTGATTATAATGAAATCAAATATATTTTTATTGTTACACAACTAAATATTTTGTCCTTGCAATAGTCATTAGAGGAAAAGTTTACTGGTGTTCTAACTCGCTCTAAAAAAATAGATACATATTTTTGTGGTTCAGCTTCAATTGAATTCAGTTAACAATAAATTTAATGTAATTCACTCCCTTATAGTTAAGGAAATAAAAAACTTAGTTTTTGTATAAAAAACTAATGGATGTTTAGGATTTAACACAAAAATAGTTTATTTACTTTAAAATTAATTTTTTATTGTTGGTTGTCTATGAGTGTTATCAGTGCAAATATGGCACTGGGAAATATGGCAAATATGCATTTTGTTTTACACCACTAATTTTATTACAGGGGGAAGAAGTGTTGTTGAATTCTATATGGACCAGTGATACAGGCCAATTAGAAGTGAATGTTATGCAAGGACACCAGCAACTTGAAGATTCTATTGAGAAACAGGTAAAACTTCATTAAAACTTCTTTTACTCATTTTATACCTGATCAAAATGTTAAAAAATCTGAGGAAAATGTTGCTTCATGTATAAATGTAATTTTGAATATTGCCAAAGTCAGAAATAGACCAAGAGCCCAGGGGTGTTTTGTTAATAAAAAGTGTAATGGCTGGAACCGGTCTCAATTTTTCGTAAATATCTTCCTGAACAAGGATCTGAAATTCTGCCGACTTGTATCGGATGGGTTTCCTAGGCAGAACGCACTTTACATGTCAAATTTACCACCGAAGTTAATAAAAAGTGTAATGGCTAGAAATGGGTTTAATTTTTCGTAAATACCTTCCTAAACAAGGATCTGCAATTCTGCCGACTCGTATCGGATGGGCGTCCCAGGCAGAACGCACTTTACAGGTCACATTTACCACCCAAGTTAACAAACAGTGTAATGGCTGGAACCGGTCTCAATTTTTCGTTAATACCTTTCTGAACAAGGATCTGCAATTCTGCCGACTCGTATCAGATGGGTGTCCCAGGCAGAACCTTTGACCCCTAAAGTGCGTTCTGCCTGGGACACCCATCTGATAGGAGTCGGCAGAATTGCAGATCCTTGTTCAGGAAAGTATTTACGAAAAATTGAGACCAGTTCCAGCCATTACACTTTTTATTAACAAAACACCCCTGGGCTCTTGGACTAAAACAAGGAGGTCCAGCTTCAGCAATTTGGTTGTTCCATAGTAGGTGATGTCCCCCAAGGTAGCAGGGGGAAATAGGAAGCTTTTTGATTATTATCGGTAGGATTCAACTATTTCTGGTGTTACAGGAAAACTGGAGTATACAATGTTTTATTTTATTATTAGGTATTTTATACAAATTTGTTTATTTATAACCTTTTGTATACATTTGGTTAAAAAATGTTCTTTTAGTTTTTTGTTTTTGATAATTTATTTTAATTTTGCTTATTAAATTCAATAAGATGAAAGTACACACTTTTACTATTGTGTTACTTACGGTACAGTTTTAAATGCTACAGAGCACCGAGTTTTTACCTCTGTATGCCATTTTTTGCTTTGGCACAATTTTATTAATGGAAAATAAAACTGAAATTATGGAACGCTGTGCCGTTTTGAGGAACCAATAAGGTTGGCCTGATTTGAAATTGAGGGTGTGGTGTAACATCCAGGACTAACCTCATTGACTCCCTCGCATTAGTTTCCCACATTGTCTACTGATTTTAGCCGCGTGTCATATTAAAGTATGTGCCAGTTTTCAAAAGATCAAGTTTAGATTTGTTTAAAGGGGGGAGGGAGTTATTTGTGTTTCTATTTTTCATTATTATTTTGGGGGAACAGCGTTAGTAGAAGATTAAAGGTAGGTAATTTGACTTATTTGTAGGGTTGGCAATCTTTATTTTTACATTGTTACGTTATTTACGATTTCACTCATACACCTTTTGATTACTTCAATACATTTTTGTATTTAAGCTAACCAGTGGCTTGTTGCTATTACCTTATTTTAAGCAAACCTTTAGTGATTTGGCCCATATGTTGGAAATTAATTAATTACATGTCAAAATGTCACATAAAACAAAAAGGCCAATGCCAAAGGTTCAGGTCAGGGGTAATGCTGGGAATTCAGTGGCTGACTCCTAAGTCCCCTTTTCTTAGGGGCCATGTCCTGAGTCTACATCCCTGTTTTTCTCCCATTTATGAAAATTTGAAAATGAAAATAATTACAATGTGCATGGTCTGTAGTTTGGAGCTGGAGGGACTATACCTGCCTTAACTAGACAAATTTTAAGAGTTCGGTTTCATTCGGAATTATCAGAGTATAGTATAACACACGGTTAAAATCAGTTGGCAGTGCCCCAAATGCCTGTGAGGGAAAGAATTATAATACTTTAGACAGACCACGCCCCTTCCCCCTTTACCTCTATTCTACCCTTTACCCATGAAAAAAGTACCTTTTTCATAAATAAAATCATTAAAAGGCAACACTGGTTTTAAAAAATTGTAACCTTGCGCCTCTTTTTTTCCATCATTTTGATCTGTTTGAGTTTGTTTGGTTTCATTTCAATCTGTTCAATTCATCTAATTATTGCAACATTTTGGTTTTTGTGTAAAAGTATACTCTACAATAGATTAATTTTTGTACAAAGTTACAACTCTCTAGTGTAAATACACTAAGAGCTACGATGATAACAGTCACACACACACACATACAGACAGAAAACTTTGAGAAAACCATTTAGGAGGCCTTAAAAACACCCAAAATGGGATAATTGCGGTGACATCCTGGCTTCGGATGTCACGATACGTTTTCTATATACCTACAGTATAAATGAGGAAAAGTAAAAATAGGATATTAAATCAAAACAAATGATAAAATTTAAAACATAACCTGGCTGTAAGTCAGGTTATGTTGCCAGAGTAGGGATTTTTTTGTTAAAAAAAAGTGGGTTGAAAGCATAGAGATATTGGCGGGCTGATACTATAGTATCTGAGAACACCATAAAATTAATCATATATACATATGATGATACATTTCAAGTTTCTGCCTGGGAAATTTATTGAATCTATTTTTGTATATATTGTATAATTTATTTCTTGTCATATTGACAAATCAATTTTTCTCTTCAGCCTTTGTCAAACTGTTGGATCTGTACTCAAATACTTTATATTTAATATATAACTGCAGTATTAGTTGGAAAAAATAAGAATGCTTTAAACGTTTATTCAACAACATTTTTGATGTTATTTCATGTAGTGTTTAGATGAAGGATATATATATATATATATATATATATATATATATATATATATATAATATATATATATATATATAATATATATATATTATAATCAGATTTTTTCTCTTCAGTCTTCATCAATCTGTACTCAAATACTTTGTATTGAATTATTTAACTGTAGTATTAGATGGGAGAAAATAAGAATGCTTTAAACATTTATTCAGCAATATTCATGGTGTTATTTTTAAAAATATTCAATTATTTGTGTATTTCATAATGATTTTAAATGTTTTAGGTGAGACAGATCATCTCAATAGAACATGATCTTGCTTCTGTTCCACCTTACCATACAAATAAATATAGGAATACGTTTTCACATCTCAAGGTAATTATTTGTTACACTAGTACTTGTTTTTTACATCGTGGGTTGGTCTAATTAAAACAAAATATAAGAAAATTGTAACTAAAAGTTGATCTTTCTTGTTTCTAATCTTATATCTTGAATCTCATTCCTGTTCCAAGTAGCTTAATCAAAGAGACTTATACTAGAGGGAGGATACAAGAGCTCTTATCATTGCTCGGATAGCTTGGTACCTTAACTGTACATTGGCTACGTCATTGTTTGATTACATTGAAGTCAACTGTACATTGAAGATTACAAGTTACCGTTCATTTAAGTCGCAGGTCTTCTGTGTTTTACCGACAAAATATTTATGTTATCTTGTTTTTTCAATGTATCTTTTTAATTTTTTTATCTATTTGTTATAATTTTTAGGCTGAGCATAGAAAACAAAAAGAAATCCTAAAAACGTTACAAAATGAAGCTATTCAAAGGCCGAGTACCAGTGGTCTTAACAAGCGTCCGTTACCTCTATCACAACAAGATATTGGTGTCTAGAAGAATCATTTTTGTAAATAACTTCTTTTCTTACTTCTCTACTGTTTTTATCTTTAAGTTTTAAATAGTAAAACTGATCTTGACTTTAAATGAAAATTAATCATACATGTAGCTTTGCAATAATATATGTAAACCTTTTTGATTTTTACCGTTCTTTTCTTGATATTAGTCATCGAGGGGGTTACAGCTGGGACGTCAACATAACTGTACACGAAATTTTGTGACCGTCTTTTAAGAAAATTTAATTAAAAAGTGATTATACTTCTATTCAATTCTAATTATTACGAAAAAATGTAAATTCATTTTTTTAACCATATAAATTAAATTTTTTATCCTAAAATATTACTGATTTTTAACTTCTTTGTTTTGATTTACAAAGATTTATGTCAATTTATTGATTTTTTAAACCTTAAACTAGAAATATGTTTAGTTGTTGATTTATTAGAACTTTTTGCATGTATAAATTTTTTTTAAACATACCACTTTCAAACTGGAATTTAAACTTTCATTACATTAGTTTAAAAAAATTTCAAAAGGCTTAATTAATAATAATTATAATTGATTATCCTACCAGAGTAACTATTTTTAATTGTTAATGTAAAATCCAGTTTTATTTCAAAATAATTTTGTAACTGATTTTCTTAGTATACTATTTTTTTCTTTGGTTTATTATTTTTATCTTCACTCTGTGCAGCAGTTTTTCTTAATAGTAAAATATATGTATATTCAACTGTTTCTAGTGGTAATTAATAGTTTATTTCTTTTTTAAATAATCTTTGATTTTCGGTACTATTTTAGGTTGTAAATATCATAAAGGTTTTTGTACATAGTTTTTATGTTAAAAAACTTTATTTTTCTGTGATTTCTTTTTAAATAAAGTGTTAAGTGAGTGTGGATATAATTGAGTACCCTTGATGAATATATCAAATGAATGTTATTACTTTATTGTTCTTTATTATTCAAACAAATCAGATAATTTATCTTATTTGCCTTTGCCCTGTAAAAAATCTCATAGAGAAAACCTGTCTTATAAATGCCATATTTAAAGAAAGCTCTCAAAGTTAAATTTTTTCCCCTTTCTAATGATAAAAAAATAAAATCTAAAGTTTAAAGATCCTTCATGGAGTCAAGCTACTCCATGCTAAGTATTTTAAGTACCTGTATTATCATTCATTTTTAAGCTTTGTCCACATGTAAACATTTTTCTTAGTTACACTTATTTTAAGTGGGGAGTTTTTAAGCTTTCCTCTCTTTGGACTTAACTTTATAAATTCTCTGGAAAACATATTTTTTCTGCTAAGGACCTCTAAACTCAATTGTTATATTTTAAATTACTCTTAAAAAATATAAAATCTGAGAAAGCCTTGTAACCATTTTGTTAACAACAACAAACTGGAGGCTAAAAGACTACCTAGTGTCTATACATAACATCATTTCAACTCTCTGTGTATTCTTTACCTTACACTTAAAGTAGGCTAGGCACAATGAAAATTATACATGCGGACAACGCTTTAGTTATAAATTCAATGATATTACCATTATATCTTACTCGCTCAAAATAATTGTAAATTTATAAAATATAATCTATGTAGAAATTATATTGTTGTAAAATATTTTATACTTTTTTTAGATTTTTGAATCTAATTATTTTTATTATGAAATTCATATTTTTAAAATTAAAGAAAAAAGAGAAAATATTAAGTTATAAAAGAGGAATGTTATATAATAATGAAAAAATTGCTGTGTATACGCTATCTTATTTAGAAATTGATTTATAAATAGTTTATAAAATAAATAAGTTAATTTAAAATTTTGTTAAGTGGAGGCCCTTCCACTTTAAATAAGGATTTTTAATCAATCTTACTTCTAAAACAGAAACAAAGACAAAACTTTTCTTTTAATTTACTTCTGCACAATTAAAGACCTATTTAAAACATCTTAACTCTAAAATGTTTGTATAATTCAAGGTCTAAATCGAAAATCAAAGTTCTCAAATGGTGCATTAAGGCCTTCTAACTTTTGAAAAGGCTGGAAATGTCTAAAATTAAATTTAGAATTAAATTTATACAACTGGTGATAATTCTGAGTCTATGGTCCAAGCTGGACCAAAATGTATTCCCTTCACGTTTTATTGTTTAGTGTTATCTTCAATCGTGATAACTATTATACTTGTACTTGTTTTGACAGTATATTTTTTGTATAATGTTAAATGTCACAGAATTTATATTTTAAACGATAGTCCCATTTGAGTATGTATGTTATTTTGTTTTCAATAATTCCGTAATCATTTAAGTTATCAATTGGTGCTAAGTAATTGTAATAAGAAATTCATATATTATTTGTCCTTGTAGATCAAGTCCTGAATGTTCCTACTTCTATATTCTTAGAACTTGACCTTTAACCTATGATACAATATTGAACTTAAATTTAAATTAACTTATTTATTTCAACAAATTCTTTGTCTATGTGCTCTTAAAAGGAAAGGCTGATTTTGTCATGCAGACTGTGAGGAAATCTTTATAGAATGGTAAAGTTTAATTTCTCTTAACAATATATTGTATAATTTAATTATATTTAAGTTTAATTTTTGTCACATTAGCTATTTTTATCTTGATAGATATTACTTGCTTAAAGGTTATATGTAAATTTTCATTTAAAATGTTGGACCAAGAAATTTTACTTAAAAAAGGGAAAAATATAACATTTTAAATGCAGATAGCATTAGTTGTGGTAAAATATTTACGATACCTTTGCAGTTACATGTGGTAAATTTAAACTACCATAATTTTTTGAACTGTCTTTTTGGTAATAATACAAGCTGCCAAGTATGGAACTAAGCTTCCTTATCTCATTCCTAAATTTTATTTTTCTTTTACAAATTCTCTGGCTGCTTGAGTCTCCAATTTAAATTTATATATCTTGAGAACTGTTATTGCTACAGACGTTGTTGTGATCTTGTTAAACTCAAAACACTTATAGTTATAATAATTTCTGGGACTAGTTAGTCCCATAAATTATTTATGATTAATCAGTTCTATCGTTTGAACTAAAAAGTGCATATACCAATTTTATTTTATTTTTGGGATCTTTTATTGCTAAAATGTAGACCTTGTTTGATGGAGGTTAAATACAAACAAAAAAGTATCAATACAATTACAGATCAGATTATAAATCAGTAAAATCCTAGAGGAAGTGTTGAACTGATTGGGAAATCCTATAACCCCAATGTCTGTTACTTAAAATATTTTAAACCAACTAAAAAACGACATTAAAATTGTGGAGCAATAGTGGGAAAAAAACATTGTGATAGTTCTTTTAAAAAAGATTGCAGATTATTGACTTAGATGGATAAATTGAATTGCAAACCAAGCCTCATCAATATTAATCTTGAGGAATAGATAACTTTCAAATACAAATCATTTTTCATGAACAAAAACAATTTAAATTATCTTTTATTCATCGAACTTTTACAAAAGTAATTCTTGATTTAAAATTCTATATTTTTATTTATTTTTGTATTTGTATATACCTAAAAAACTCAATGTAAATAAATTGTTATCTTTTTATTTAAAAAAAATTGCGTACCTAATGTAATATATTTGGTTTTAATATTAAATATTATGTTTTTTTAATAAATTAATACTATGTAAATATAAAATTAATAATATGGTACAAATTTAAAAGAATGCTTGTGTCTGTTTTGATGCAGCCCAAAATTAGTTTTTAATTTTTTTGTTAGTGATTTTTTGCCGTACTTTTATTTTAATCAATTTTTACTATGAACTTTCTTTAGCTTCATTTTACTTTTCCTATGTTTTCATTGTTTATTTTAATAGATTTAATAATACTACAAACATATTTTAGCTTAAGAGTTTTACCAACCCATTTTTCTCTTAATGTTTGAAGAAATCCTATTTTATAATTTCATGATCATTTAGTTCTTTTCTAACCATCAAATAAATTAAATTAATAATACCATATATTATAATATATGAATTTATTTCAGTACAGAAATTTATTTTATTTTGTTTTAGAATAAGTTTTTTTTTCAAAATATTAAATGAATTAAAACTTGGTAACTGTCTACATCAATGAATTTTATTTCTATATTACTTTTTCTAAATTAAAATTAATTGCAACAAATACTTAAAATTACAATTGTGCTCTTTAATTTAATTTTTGCATGCAATTTTAGTAAAATAATTAAAATAGAATAATATAATATTTAGTCACTTATTGAAGCTTATAATGAAACAATATTGCATTTTCAAAATCAAATAAATATTTATAAGGAAACTACACGCACAATTATACTATCTTAATCAGTAGAAAAGTTTTATAATAAGGCTTTTTGTTAAGATTTAGACATTTGCCAAGAGTTCTTTGGGAAACTAGCTATCTCTCTCCTAATTAAGAAAAGTTGTGACATATTGGTAGAATGGAATTCTGAAATGTTTTAACAGTTATAAATAATAATAAGTTTTTAAATCTTGTCTGTTTGTATAGTTTTTTGTTGTGATTCAACATTATCTTAAAACTAAGGATTTTTCTCATAACTTTAAAAATGCCTGTTTCATACTTTCATTAATTCTTTTTGTTTACGATGAATTTATGTTACAACACATGTCCCAGAAAATTTGCAACATATATTTTTGCAAAAGTGTTCTCAATTTTTGCAAATTTAGTTTGTTGTAAAAACTTGAAAGATTATACAAAATCCTCATGGAAAATGGCTCTTTGTAAAATTTTCTGAAATTTCATTAAATATAATATTTGAGAAAAATAGTCAAAAATGTTACTGTCCCCAACGTTTTATCTGTAACCCCAAACCCCGTACAGCCCCTCGAAATCCCTACAAGCTTCTATCTTGAGTATGAACTTAGGGGGCTGTGGTTAAAGACAGGGCTTTGTGCCCATTTAGGCTTTCAATTAGCATGGAAAATATCTGCAAATTTAGCCGAGCGAAAAAAGTTTGCATTAAAATCTTATCTTAACATTTAATATGTACGTATACATTTTTCAGTTTTTGTTGTAAAATGTAGTGTTGTTATATAGCTCGTGTTCCATCCAACCCTCTTTAGGAATACTTAAAGCATAAAATATATTAATATCTGCCCTCTTTATTATTATTATTTTTAATGCAGCTAGTTTTCCCTCAGAACTCATGCTGATTGCATTAGTTGAATTATCTCCGATATTTTATAATTTAATCACATCAAACTTTCTTTTCATTTTTTAAGAATTAGAGTAGTACATTTTACTGACTTAATATTAATTCTGTAAATATCTTATTAGATTATATTCATTTTATCAAGTAGATTTTGTGTTTTATTTTTATATTTTGTTGTATTTAAAAACAATTAATAGGTATTTATCAATATCTTTATGGTGAAAGATTTTAATTGAAATCAGTTATAGATAAAATATTACATAATATATAAATTAAATCATAAACTAGAGCTTCATGTGTCTACTTACTTTATTTGTAGGTTGTTTGATCCATATTAAATTATAGTTTTCTTATAATTCAATTAATTTACTTTCCTTATCCTATCTAAAATGATTGGTTTTATGCTCTTTTTTGAATAAAATGAATTTATTACAACATTTTTGGGACAATACTTACAATACAACAAAACATGAGTGGTTACAATTGTTACGTCACACCTACATAATATTATTAGATGGATTATTTCTATTCTTTATTGCCTAGTTTAAAATTTGATTTTACACACATTTTCTCGAACTAACAATTTTTTTTTAAATTTAAAAGAACTCATTTTTCTTACAACGTACTTTTAGATGAATATCTCTTTTACAAAAGTACATCCTCTTTCTAACAATTGTGTTTTAAACAATCTCGCATGAAAAAATGTAGTGATGATTTTTTTATTATCGTCACAAAACAATGATATGTAAGTAATAAATGTAATTTTATGTAACCAAAATGTATTCACTTTCTGTGTAAATTTGGCCTCATAATATTAAGGCTATCATTATTGTGATTGCATTTACTATCTCAATGTACTTTTCTTGTGTAAAAATATAATATTTATTTGACTAATCCATATATATATATATATATATATATATATATAATATATATATATATATATATATATATATATATATATTATATATATATATATATATATATATATATATATATATATATATATATATATATATATATATATATATATATATGTATAAAAATTAGAATAATAACATGCATGCGTTGAAAATAAAGATTTGTAGAAGTTTAGGGATTTTCGACGATCTAGCTGATCTTCTACAAATCTCATTTTTCACCTACTGTAAGTTATTATTATTTTTATGTATGATAGGTACTTTCCTTTAATATATTTATATTATTAATGTATTGGCAGATTTTGAAATAAAGGAATAAAACATCATTCATGCCATGATATAACCTGTGAGAAAATGTTTCTGAGCTAGACAATTTTATTAATGTTCTTCTTAAAAGTGGTGTAAATAATTTTTAATACCATGTAAGTAACAATGTTTGTAAATGTTTTTATATAAAAAAGAAATATTTATAATTTGTCAAGAATATTCAAGCTTTAGTTATTAATCATAAAAATAAATTTATGAAGAAGATTTAATTGGTTTTTAAGTCAAACAAGGATCTAACTTTTTTTACTACAACAAAAAAAAAGACTGGTGGAAATTGTTTTGGAATGAAGCATTTATTAAAAGCATGCTCAATTATTGTTTACTGTAAGTAATTTGCTCAATTATTTTTGACTGTTTTTAATAATTAAAATATTAACTAAAATTATAAAAAAAAATCTGGATTATTTCTTTTTAAAATAGCAATACATCCAAAATATATCCATTGTAAAATAATCCATTTTTTGACCTCTAAGCCCAGAAAATATTGGCATCTCTGCATCAAATGACTGAGTAAACACTGAAAACACTGCCATTATATTAAGTGTATCTTTTATTTTCTCTAAACTAGAGAAATATTTAATTTACTCTTGAATTTAAGACCAATATCTTCAAATTAAAGATTAGATAAGTGTTTACAATTACAACTTTTTTAGTGAAACTATAAATTCATAATTTTATTTTTTGATTAAATCTTCTTTGTGATTTTAATTTTATGGTGCCATGGTAGGGCGTTTATATCATCTCTGACCTGTTTTGGAGACTAGTCATGTTCACGAACCATTTTTACAAGTATATTGGCTATGGAATAGTAACTTATGGATCACACATTTGGCGTTATTTAGACATGAAATTACTTGCACTTTTTGTCTCCTGAAACAATCAATTAATGTAAAAATATAAAAGTAGTAGTTAAAGAATTTTTTTATTTGAAGCTTTTGGTTGTGTAATAATTTGTAATTAAAATAAAATTTTGAAATCGACTTAAAAATCCTTCATAATAAATTTTCATTGTTTATAATAATGCTCAAAACTAAGCAGTAAAGTGTAAAAACACCATCTAGCCAATTTAATTTTACTTTACTTATCCTACTAAAACAGAAACAATAATATTAGTCTTAGTAAAAGTAGCTTGACAAATAGAGGGAATAGTTATAATTGTCATGATTCATTTTTAAAATAATATGGCTTATTAATTTATTTTTGAAGTAGAAGCAGGTAGTCATAGAAATGTTTAATATACTGTTCATTTAAATGCTTGCTAAGATTTTTACTAACATATTGTATTCTTTTATATCTAAGTCTTAAAAGGCAATTCTCTAACTTAAGGGGAAAGGAAAAATGTTATCAAATGTCAGTATAAATGAATAAATGATCCTTTTAGAGCCTTTCGTCCCACCAGGGTATTCACCCTATGGAAGCAATCTCTGTGCGCTGTATTTACTATGCCCTAAGTATTAAATAAAGTTTGTGAAATCTTTATACTAATAATACTATTCATAAAAACCTTAGAGTATAGCCTGGGCTACAAACTCTGGTGTCCTAACCAAGTGCTTATGCAACTGTAGCCACAGAGCCAGACAAATGTCAGTAGCCATTGTTCTAATTAAAATAATAAATCTAAGGCCGCTTTTTTCTTTTAATTTTGTTGTCCTGTATTAATGTTATATCTTTCATTTTAGGCCTTTTTGATATAACTAATTTTTGATATTTTGCTCAAATTGCACCTCATAATAAAATTGGACGTTTATTGTTTTACTTAAAAAGAGTGGTAATTTTATTTTAATGTCATTATCATTCATTATTTAATTTGTCTGCAATTATGAACTGTTAACTAAATACTATAATAAATTAAAATAAAATAAGAAATACTTATACTACCTTTATATCAAATATTTTAATATAAATCTGAATTTTCTAAACTGAATCAAAATCTGCCATAATAATAAAAAATAAAAATCTGTATAACAAATTAAAGTATTTGTAATAATCATTTAATAGTAAGATAATAGTAATAGAAGAGATTCATGAAAAATTATCCCAATCTGCTAATAATAATTATTTCCATGTGAGGCTGACAATTACAACCCTGTGAACTAAGGCAACCTCTTGTCATCTATGCAAGAACTGAATAACTATAATTGTAAGGAGAATTAAAGTAAATGTAATTTTTAGTAAAAATGAACTAAAATCTTTAGAACTCTTAGCCAAAAAATTAAAGTAAAATTTACCAGTTAAATTGTTGTTTCGTCAAAATTGTTCCCTGCAATGAAAAAGTAATAGTTGCAAATTTAAATAAAATTGCATTTATTTTATTTTTAAACAAACCTCTGTAAGCAAAACTGGAATGTGAAAAAATCTTCTGCTAAAAAGTGTGAAGTTATTTTTAATTATCACTGCTTTTTTTAATATTTAAGATCAAATGAAACATTATTTGATATATCAATTAATGAAATTGAAAATTGATTGTTTTAAACAAATTAAGATGTTTACACATTTGTATGGCTTTCAGAATAAATGATTTTAAGTTAAAATATTAACTACCAAAATGTATAAATAAATGATTTAAAAGTAAATTCTTGACAACCTTATAATGTATAGAAAATTGAAAAAAAAATTGTAAGTTGAATGATAATATTTGTAATATTTATAAGCCCATAATTCAGAATTCTTTATCAATTTTTCTTTGTTGGTTTTTATGTTATTTTTCTGCAATAAAAAATAACTATAGATAATAAGAGGTAAGAGTAATGTTAAAAATGTTTATGTAGTACTGATTGTTTAGTAATTTTCTTTTTTCTTTAAATAATTTATCGTAGCTACAATGTTTACCATATATTGTTAATTTTTTATTGTATAAAATAATAAAAGAAATTAAATTAATAAGATTAAGACTGAAAATATTAAAAAATTGAATAAGAAAAATTTATATTATAATCTTTTTTTATTTATAAAAAAATAAATAAGTAATGGAAATAACATGTTAATTGAATTTTTGTATTCTTTTTTTTTTTTAATTTTACCATTGATCAATAGTTTTGAATTATATAATATTTTTTAAATTTTACTGATGTGGTAGACCTTGTAATGGCCAATGGCATTCAACAAGAAGAAAAAAGATACCATTTTTCTTGCAGGAAAAATGTTACCATAAAAGAGAGAGCAATGCATTTACACAAGAAGAGAGCAGTCTGTCACCAGTATTGGACTCAGGGTCTGCCTCATACCAACTAATACTCACTGCGCAGAACCCCTTGAACCGTTATTCACATTACTTTAGGTTTCCCTAAAAAAGATAGGATGTACGAAAGAGGAGGGTGTGAATGCCCTTAAATAGAAATATTTTTGCTTTTTAACTAATATAAGAGACCCCATTTCTTTCTGATCGTGGTAAGACTTAATTTTAATTGGTAAATATACTGTCTTTTTATTTTTTAGAATATTTTACTGTGTAGAATTTTAAATGTCTCACCTTACAGCAGCCCTTAGTGGCTCGCTATAACCTCTTCAGGGCCATATATATTCACCTTAATCATCTTACACCCACTGTATAGTGAAAGAAACCTTTTTGCTCATAGGTGATGACATAATAATGAAGTTATTTATTTGTTAATTACACCATTTAGGATGGTCCGATTGGGCTGAAACTAGTCCCTATTGATTCAGATTGCCTGTCTATGACTTAAAGGAAACAACTTGGAGGTCCTTCAGCTTTGCAGGGCTGATTAGCCCATTTTTGTCTTGTCTGTCAGGGCTGGCGGTAGGCTAACCAGGGCAAAACAAGAGGTAAAGCGTTTCTTCTGTATTAGCTCCCCACCCTCTATCATTTGATGAATAAAACTCCTAAAAATACTATAATTTTTTTCAAGCTCATTCCTGTTTAAATGTAAGAACTTAAAACTTCTAGAGCTGCTTCATGAGCCTAAATTTATAACATTAAAAACATTAAGTTTATCGATGAGTAAAACTTAATGAATTTATTAGTTGAGGGTGGGCCCAGAATGATAGGAGCCTGCCAATTATACATAGGGTTCCTCGGGGTTCTGAATTTTGTGTATTCCTGCCCTAAGAAACAACTAAGAACAAAGGTTAGCTTGTTTAATGATCACATAGGCTGCCTACAATATTTGGCATCCTAAGATTATTTTCATACATAATAATCTATGAAAATGATCTTAGGACTACTCTCAGACATGGATTGAGAAAATTGCTATCGCAACATAAATTAGGCTACATGGAAATGAGCTTTGAAATTAACAACACTCTAACCTAGGGCATAAAACAATAAGCCAAGCAGCTATATAAAAAAACCTATTGTACAATATAAATCACCTAAACTTATCAATTCAAACATAACCACCTAAACGTATAATTGTCAAATACCATCAAGAAATCATGGGAAAATAACAAAGTTGGCTTTCCTTAAAACTCAATTACAGTATTTACTGACGGTTCTGGAATGGAATCAACTTGTTTTTCCGCAAGCATCTAAACCACACCGATTTCATATCAGGCCATTCTCATTGGTTTCTCAACATAAATTTCCCTCACTGTCAACTGTTAATAACCATGTGCAATACTATATAAGAAATCATTTTAAAAAATCTTTCAAAAAATAATTGAATTTGCATAAACATCTTCAAGACCTAGGTACCTAATTTATGGATAATCTAATTATGATGGCTCTTTTTACCCCACCCCGTTTTTAATTATTGTGGGCATTTTAGGGAGTATAAAAAGCCCCTAATGGTGACTTTATATTTTTGAAACTTTAAACTCCCTCTGGGTGTCTAGTCAGTCAATGGGATTTTAGTTTTGGCTGGTCCATTAATGTTGACGCTAAAGTACTAGCAATAATATAGATCATAATCGCTCACTATGACCTAAATACGAAATAATATCATAGAATGGACCGTGTGGACTAGCTAGTAAAGGTACAAAACTTAATATATTTTTAAACTTCCCCTGGGTCCAGTCAGTCCACGAAAATTCAGTTTTTGCTGGTCCATTGACATTTATCCTAAAATATTATTTGTAATATAGGTCATAATTTTTTACTATGACTTAAATACAAAATGATCTACTAAAGTATAACACACGGTTATAATTCGTTGGCAGTGTGGGAAAATAATGCTTTGGTTTGCTTCGTGCCAATGAGGTTTTAGTCCTCGATGTTAAACCATGCCTACAATTTCATATTAGGCCAACTTCATTGGTTTTTCAACACTATTTTTCCCACTGTCAACTGATTGTTGCCGTATGAGATACTATAGAATGGACCAGCTACTATCAGTAGAAAACAAAATACATTTTAAACTCCCCCTCTGTCAAGTAAGTCAGTGAGAGTTCAGTTTGTGCTGCTCCACTGATATTTACACCAAACAATTATTGGTAAAATAGATCATAACTGTTTACTATGACCTAAATACACGACAATATACTAGAATGGACCAAGTAAGTGTGGTGGGAATGGTAAAGAAATGCCTGTACGTCCGCTGGTATGGAAATTAGTATTGTCAAGTTCACCCGGTTCACTGAGTCCTTGAAGTCAGTACTTTAGTAAGCCCCCAGTAATTTAGTAGTAATTATATCCTTTATCTATGGTAGTAAGAACTGTAGTAATAAGCCCCAGTATTTTAGTAAGGTTTAATGATGACCTTATATCCTTTATCTATGACAGTGGTTCCCAACCTTTTTTATACTTGGGACCCCCTTGCTATATATATAATATATATATATATATATATATATATATATATATATATATATAATATATATAATATATATATATATATATATATATATATATATATATATATATATATATATATATATATATATATATATATATATATATTTATTATATAATATATATATATTAATTTATTATTATTATCATATAAACGTTTATTTAACAATCATTTACTATTTCTTCAATTTTTAATATAACTTACTTACAGCGAACGGATAGTATTAAATAAGTTTCTAACTCTATATAATTAATATTATATATATTAATAATTTAATTATTTATTGAAGTTACACACACAAAGAAAAAAAATCTATTTTTTTTACTTGTACAATATAGTTTATAAAATTGCGCCCGGGACCCCCTAAAAACTCATTTCGGACCCCCAAGGGGTCCCAGGACCCCTGGTTGGGAACCACTGATCTATGATGACTTCCTGAAAGTTGAATAACAGGTTTTGAGAACCTTAGGATCATAGAGATGTATTACTAGAGGAGCCTATCGATTGAATTTTGAAACATCGAAAAAGTAACCTGAACACATTCCATAATATAATAACCAGTACAAATTATATAGTAAAACGTTTTTAATACAAAAAAACAAAAACGATGTTTAAAAATCATACGACAATTGATTCATTATAACTTTAACTTAATTATAAAGGAGTTTTCAAAGAGCCAATTGAGAGCCACAAAACGTGTTACAGACTTCTCAATGCATAGAGATATATTACTAGAGGGGCCCTATTGGTTGAATTTTGAAACATCGAAAAAGTAACCTGACCACATTCGATTATCATTTTCATCAAATAAGCAGAACAAAAAAACAGTAAATTATATAGTAGAATGTTTAAAATACAAATCACAACACAAACAATCTGCGGGAAGCCGAAAACAATTGATTAATTATATCCTTAACTCCCACTTGGAGGAGGTTTTAATGAGGTTACACAGAGCCCCTGAGAGCCCCACTAAAAATGTTTCAGGCCTCTCAATGTATTAAGATAGGCTATGCCCCCTCTAGTATATATCTCTATGTCTCAATGTAATGAGTTAGGCTACGCCCCTTCTATGAATATATCTCTATGCTTTGGTTTGCTTCGGTTTTCTTGGATGGAAAGTCGAGGTTAAGAAACTAATTAATTTCGATATAAAACTTATTAAATTCGAAATAATAAAAAATTAAAAACTAATCATAACGTTATTGTTATTATCTAAGTTAATTTAGCATATTTATTAAAAAAAAATATCGGAAGTCGTGCCAGCTGATCCATTCTGCATATAATAATATCTCATTAGTTTTTGCTTTAAAATAATATAATAAATATCAATTATTAAAATTTAATTGAAAAATATATTATTTAACAAATATAAATAAATTTCATCATAAATATAATGGAATATCTAATAATTATTTATAACGTGTTATTCAAGAAGCGGAGGGGGTATTATATAAAGAAGTCCAGCCGGTTCTAGAGTTAGTCGGCCTTCAGCTTCCAAGTAGTTCGTAATGTCCGATAAAGTGAAGTAAGTAAAACACTTTTTTTTTATTTATTTTTTTGCACTTTAAAAGAAATTCATTTAATGTTTAACAATTGTAAATCGTTTAAAAATAAAGGAACGCTATAAAGGTTTGACGATCTTTTCGTCGGCCATTTTGAATATTTTATTTCTTATTATTATTTTTATACTTATTACTATATTAGTATCTATACTTATTATTTTATTTATTTTTATTATATTATACATATTTTTTTAAATTTTTAAAGAAATTCATTTAATGTTTAACAATTGTAAATCGTTAAAAAATGAAGGAACGCAATAAAGGTTTGACGATCTCTTCGTCGGCTATTTTGAATATTTTATTTCTTCTCTATTAGTATCTATACTTATTATTACTTCTAATACTTTAATTAGAATTACTTTATTTTTATATTATACTTATATTTTTTTATAATTATATTATATATATAATATAATATAAAAGTATTATATATATTATATTTATATAATACTTACATAATTAGAATTAGAAAACAATAGGAGTAATAATAATTACTCCTATTGCAGTAATACTATTAAAATAATTACTCCAACTACGGATACTATTACTGTTAGTCTAGTCACTATTATTGCTTTTACTCTTGCTGCTGTTGCTAGTGCTGAAATAACTACCATTATTTATCTCTCTTCGTACCGCTGATAACCCCCACTATAGTATAGTTATTACTTTTACTGCTGTAACTCTGACTATTACAGTAATAATACAACTATTATCACTTCAGCTACTACTACTAGTTGCACTAACTAGTGCAACTAGTATACACACACACACACACACACACACACACACACACACACACACACACACATATATATATATATATATATATATATATATATATATATTATATATATATATATATATATATATATAATATATATCGCAAGGGCTCCACTGGGGAAAGATTACATGAAATATGGAGGAAAAGAGAAAAACATACACGATTTTTCATAAGATTAAAATATTTTGTCATTAAGGTTGTAAGTTGTAAGACGTCAAAATATTTCATTTACCAGGGGCCCGTTTCACAAAAGTACAAATCTTGTAGTTACAAAAATTGTGAAAAAACAACTTGTAATGACAATTTACATGTGTTACCAAGAATACACTTGTAGATTTGTAACATTTATCAATTTTATAAATAATATTCACTTGTAAAATTTGTTCCTAAGTCTGAACCTAGGTAGACTGAGTTACAAGTTCATTTTATTAATTAAAAAATAGTTAAGGCCCGTCTACAATCTTAAGTTAAGTTAGGAAGAATCGAAGAAGTGAAGAATTTTTCACTTAGAACAAACTATTTTGAAATTCCCGCACTTTAGACTTAAGAGATCTGTAAACACGTCTACAACCTCTGAGTTGTTAAGTCAAGTTTTAAAGTTACAATTACACATATAGCTGTATTTAGACTACTTTTCTTCCTACCGTCTACACACATTTTATTTATTTACTTATTGTAACAACGAGCAGAGCTCAATAACAATTTTTATACAATTTAAATAAACATAAACTACTAATAAACTACTTTTCTTTCTACCGTCAACACACATTTTATTTATGGTAACAACGAGCAGAGCTCAATAACAATTTTAATACAATTTAAATAACCATTGCTTTTTCAATGATCTTTCCTTCCATTTTTTAAAGACTTTTTGCAAATATTTTTTTAATTTACTTCTAAAATCGACCGTGTTTTATTTATTTTAATTAATAAATAAAATCAAAATAATGATGAGTAATTGTTGGGAGCGTTATTTTCCTTATCTCTAGTATGTCTACAGACGTAGGAACCTTATCCATTTCAAAAACTATATAATTCAAAAATATATAAAAAAATATTCAAGCAAACAGAACAATCACATATTCAAATAATCACATATTCAAACAACAACAATCAAAACAATCACATCACATCGTTTACAAAATATTGTGATCATTCAAAAACAGATAACGTAGTACATTTCTTTAAGTAACTTATAAAAACCATTCTTATGGTTTTCTTAAGTCAAAAGAGCGGGAAAAAGAATTATTTAAGAAGAAAAAGAGATTTTGAAAAATTCTTCACTTCTTCAATTCTTCCTAACTTAAGATTGTAGACGGGCCCAGAGACTATAGATACTTAAACAGTAAGACTGTCGACTCAATGGTGGGAAAATTTGGATTCCGGACGACGCTAGCGCTGCGGCGGACCTACCTTTCAATTGAGTGGGCGTGTCTTAATTTCCCGCTTTATGCCCACAGTCATTTTGAAATTTAATTTTTATACTTTGTATAGTTATACTTCTAACTAACCCTACCACTTTAATCTTACACAGAACACTTGTGATTATTTTTAAGTTTTTCATTTAAGTAATTTATTAATTGAATTGATTCAATCAGGTAATAATGAAATAGTGGCTAAAGTTTTACACGTACTAAAAGATAGATTTTGGCATTTAATGCAGCCTGTATTTTAATTACATCGGCGAGATGCGCACATGTGATTAATTGTAATTACCTGATAAAATCGACTAAATCAATAAATTAATTAAATGAAATATACTTATCTGCCATCATTAGCGTTCTCTGGAAGTTTTAAAAAGGTTTCTATTTACTTTAGTTTCTGAATTTTGGAAATATAGAACATGCAACGGCGAACCGTTTTTGTGAAAAATACATACAGAAAACAATCAATTTTATAATAATAATAAATGTAGCTGTCATAACCAAGAATTGTCATGGTACTCATAAATTTAAATATAAAAATATAATCAGTCATCTTTGGAAAGCTATTGGGGTTAGTTCATAAGTTGTCCGCACCGGTCCGCCGCAGCGCTATTTTTAGTAGCTTGCGATAATGGAATCCAAACTTTTCCTCATTTAAGTTAACCCCCCCTGGACGGGCCTTAACTCTGGCATTTTAGAATTAATTTCATTCGAAATAATTTTCTCATATGAATGAAACCGAGTTATAATCATATTTTGGCACAATGTTTA
The DNA here is from genome assembly GCA_018340805.1 of Microvelia longipes. NCBI lineage: Eukaryota > Metazoa > Arthropoda > Insecta > Hemiptera > Veliidae > Microvelia > Microvelia longipes. Next base: position 30,108,793 of record JACMZG010001908.1, on the reverse strand, counting down.
CAAAAACTCTTGTAGGTTACAAGAGTTAAGATTGTAGACGGGCCTTTAAGGCCCGTCTACAATCTTAAGTTAAGTTAGGAAGAATTGAAAAAGTGAAGAATTTTTCAAAATCTCTTTTTCTTCTTAAATAATTCTTTTTCCCGCTCCTTTCACTTAAGAAAACCAAGAATGGTTTTTTATAAGTTACTTAAAGAAGAATGTACTACGTTATCTGTTTTTGAATGATTACAATATTTTGTAAACGATGTGATGTGATTGTTGTTGTTTGAATATGTGATTATTTGAATATGTGATTGTTTTGTTTGTTTGAATATATTTTTATATAATATATATTTTTCTTTTTATTTTTGAATTATATAGTTTTTGAAATGGATGAGGTTCCTACGTCTGTAGACATACTAGAGATAAGGAAAATAACGCTCCCGACAATTACCTCATCCATTTTGATTTTATTTATTAATTAAAATAAATAAAACTAAATTAAAATAAATAAAATCATTGTGATGATATTCGTGAAACGCTTAATTTTGACACTTAAGCGTAGTTTCTAGTGGTTTTGTACAATAGTTTGTAAGATTTGTGGGGGAGATAATCAAATTTGATTGGAGTTTGACTCAAATATTCTCGTTTCCTAGGAGATTTAAGAAAAAACTTGTAACTTACTAGTGTTTTTAATAAAATTGTATGAAAATCGCTAATAATTACTACATTTTGTAGTCTACGTACATGAGTGTAACAAATTTCTTACGATTATTAGTAAACTTATAGTACCCTTTACTTATAGTAATACTTATAAGTAATACTTATAGTAAGATTTGTACTTTCGTGTAACGGGGCCCAGATAGTACAACTAGTGGTAGTAGCTGAAGTGATAATAATTGAAGTATTACTGTAACAGTAATGGGGGTTACTACTAGCAGTAGTATCTGAAGCAATAATTTTTTGTTTTGTTTGGACGACCTTTTACATTTTTGTACCGTTTTATAAGGCAGAAACAATTAGTAATAGTAAAAAAATAGAAATCAAAGAGCAACATACATTGTAGTAATTACTTTGGTCGTAGAATCAATATACCCCATAACAAATGTAGGTTAATTTTGACCCTAATATATACTTAAAGAATTAATATAGGTGGTGAACCCCGGGTTGAACACCTGTCATGTAGACATTTGGGGGGGGGGGGGTTGAATTCCATAAACAAGTACAGCAACGTATGTATACGTAGTAATTATATATATAGATTTATAAATTATATGAATATAATGTATAAAAATATATTATAGAATATTATTTATGTATTTATAGACAAATATAAAGCATAGAACAAAACATTAAACAACAAATACATTTTTTATTTGAATATTAGAGTGATCTATCATAGGGTAGCCCTCTTTTTACACTTTTTGGTAGTGGCTCCCCATGTAGTTTTAACATCAAGATATCTCGACACTATATAACGTTATCACTTTTCGTTGGCAGGATTCTACGTTGTATCCACACTTGATAACCTTGACAATTTTAACTGAGCCATGTGTCGGTGTCAAGTCATTCAAGTGTTGATTCAGCGTTGAATCCTGCTGGAGTAAAAATATTTTCAATCTCTACAGGGTATTGACACTATAAAGCCTCGACACTATAAAGGTGTGACCTAACCAATTTTTGCCCTGTACAAATTCTACGTTACATTGCCATATGTTATGGTTTGACGATGCCCTGACATAAGATAATCACTACGTAACATCAACAGAAGGGAGGGATCCACCCCGTAGGGACTGGAAATATTTATTTTTGATATTCTTTTCCTGGCCGGGTTCCACATTGTATTGTATAACACACAACGTAAGATCGACACATGGTTCAGATAAAAGTGTCTAGGTTATCAAGTGTCATGACAAACAAATATTGAGCCCACGAGAAGGGGCTTTTATAGGGTCAAGACTATGTGGGAACTTGACCTCTGGTCCCTTAGTCTGTAGATATTGCGTACTGTCGAGACTATCACATGTCGAGGCATCGTTGAGCCATATTATGAGTTGATGTTATGTAAAGTTTGCACAGGACAAAAATACGTCATGTGACACCCCTTGTATTGATTCTACGTTAGATTGACCCATGTGTCGACCTTAAATAGTGTTGAGACCCCGGGGGCTACCCTGCTCATAGTACATTCACTAATGTAACTTGGAGGTACTTGATTCATGACCCGTTGTTTAAGCCGAAATATTTAGGGTAGGTTAGGGACTCGGGGTTATGAGTCACTTATCTCCTTATATATCCACACTTCATCGACATGTCAGCCATATATTGAACCATTGGGCAATGGTAATATACCATTGGTTCCCGGGTAGGGTTAGGTTGGAAGATGATTTGTGGATTTTATATATGTGCCAACACATGGTGTGTTGGCCCCAATTTTAGGGTGGGGGGTTTAGGTCCATTTTCAGGTATCTTCTATAACCTTTGCTGAATCTTAAGTCTAAAATTTGATGAATAAGCAACCAATAATATCTGATATAATTTGATATTATTTTTATGCTTTTTTATCAATAGGATTTCAGGGACTGCCTAAAACACTGAACAGAGGAACTACTGAATGCAAGAACTACTGAACAGAGCATATCCAGACTAAAGGCTATAATGGCTGTACCTACAGACTTGATATTTAGTACAAACATAGATAACAACATTATAAGAGTATTCACACTTCGTCCAGTGGAAATATATTGTAGTTAACCACACTTATGTACTCGATTAAGTATTTTCACTGAATACATTATGTTTCCACTGAACGGCCAAATGGCTGTACCTACAGACTTGATATTTACTACAAAATTATAACAACATTATAAGAGTTACCACACTTCGTCCAGTGAAATATATTGTGGTTAACCACACCTTATGTACTCGATTAAGTATTTCACTGAATACATTATGTTTCCACTGAACGGCCAAATGGCTGTACCTACAGACTTGATATTTACTACAAACATAGATAACAACATTATAAGAGTATCCACACTTCGTCCAGTGGAAATATATTGGTTAACCACACTTATGTACTCGATTAAGTATTTCACTGAATACATTATGTTTCCACTGAACGGCCAAATGCTGTACCTACAGACTTGATATTTACTACAAACATAGATAAAACATTATAAGGTTTCCACACTTCGTCCAGTGGAAATATATTGTGGTTAACCACACTTATGTACTCGATTAAGTATTTCACTGAATACATTATGTTTCCACTGAACGGCCAAATGGCTGTACCTACAGACTTGATATTTACTACAAACATAGATAACAACATTATAAGAGTGTCCACACTTCGTCCAGTGGAAATATATTGTGGTAAACCACACTTATGTACTCGATTAAGTATTTCACTGAATACATTATGTTTCCACTGAACGGCCAAATGGCTGTACCTACAGACTTGATATTTAGTACAAACATAGATAACAACATTATAAGAGTGTCACTTCGTCCAGTGGAAATATATTGTGGTAACCACACTTATATACTCGATTAAGTATTTCACTGAATACATTATGTTTCACTGAACGGCAAAATGGCTGTACCTACAGACTTGATATTTACTACAAACATAGATAACAACATTATAAGAGTACACTTCGTCCAGTGGAAATATATTGTGGTTAAACCACACTTATATACTCGATTAAGTATTTCACTGAATACATTATGTTTCCACTGAACGGCCAAATGGCTGTACCTACAGACTTGATATTTAGTACAAACATAGATAACAACATTATAAGAGTATCCACACTTCGTCCAGTGGAAATATATTGTGGTTAACCACACTTATATACTCGATTAAGTATTCACTGAATACATTATGTTTCCACTGAACGGCCAAATGGCTGTACCTACAGACTTGATATTTAGTACAAACATAGATAACAACATTATAAGAGTGTCACACTTCGTCCAGTGGAAATATATTGTGGTAACCACTTATGTACTCGATTAAGTATTCACTGAATACATTATGTTTCCACTGAACGGCCAAATGGCTGTACCTACAGACTTGATATTTAGTACAAACATAGATAACAAATTATAAGAGTCCACACTTCGTCCAGTGGAAATATATTGTGGTAACCACACTTATATACTCGATCAAGTATTTCACTGAATACATTATGTTTCCACTGAACGGCCAAATGGCTGTACCTACAGACTTGATATTTAGTACAAACATAGATAACAACATTATAAGAGTATCCACACTTCGTCCAGTGGAAATATATTGTGGTAACCACACTTATGTACTCGATTAAGTATTTCACTGAATACATTATGTTTCACTGAACGGCCAAATGGCTGTACCTACAGACTTGATATTTACTACAAACATAGATAACAACATTATAAGTGTCCACACTTCGTCCAGTGGAAATATATTGTGGTAAACCACACTTATATACTCGATTAAGTATTTCACTGAATACATTATGTTTTCCACTGAACGGCCAAATGGCTGTACCTACAGACTTGATATTTAGTACAAACATAGATAACAACATTATAAGAGTATCCACACTTCGTCCAGTGGAAATATATTGTGGTAAACCACACTTATATACTCGATTAAGTATTCACTGAATACATTATGTTTCACTGAACGGCCAAATGGCTGTACCTACAGACTTGATATTTAGTACAAACATAGATAACAACATTATAAGAGTTCCACACTTCGTCCAGTGGAAATATATTGTGGTAACCACACTTATGTACTCGATTAAGTAATTCACGGAATACATTATGTTTCCACTGAACGGCCAAATGGCTGTACCTACAGACTTGATATTTAGTACAACATAGATAACAACATTATAAGAGTGTCCACACTTCGTCCAGTGGAAATATATTGTGGTAAACCACACTTATATACTCGATTAAGTATTTCACTGAATACATTATGTTTTACTGAACGGCCAAATGGCTGTACCTACAGACTTGATATTTAGTACAAACATAGATAACAACATTATAAGAGTGTCCACACTTCGTCCAGTGGAAATATATTGTGGTAAACCACACTTATGTACTCGATTAAGTATTTCACTGAATACATTATGTTTCCACTGAACGCCAAATGGCTGTACCTACAGACTTGATATTTAGTACAAACATAGATAACAACATTATAAGAGTATCCACACTTCGTCCAGTGGAAATATATTGTGGTAACCACTTATATACTCGATTAAGTATTTCACTGAATACATTATGTTTCCACTGAACGGCCAAATGGCTGTACCTACAGACTTGATATTTATACAAACATAGATAACAACATTATAAGAGTATCCACACTTCGTCCAGTGGAAATATATTGTGGACTTACACTGAATACATTATGTTTCACTGAACGGCCAAATGGCTGTACCTACAGACTTTATTTATACAAACATAGATAACAACATTATAAGAGTGTCCACACTTCGTCCAGTGAAATATATTGTGGTAACCACACTTATGTACTCGATTAAGTATTTCACTGAATACATTATGTTTCCACTGAACGGCCAAATGGCTGTACCTACAGACTTGATATTTAGTACAAACATAGATAACAACATTATAAGAGTGTCCACACTTCGTCCAGTGGAAATATATTGTGGTAACCACACTTATATACTCGATTAAGTATTTCACTGAATACATTATGTTTCCACTGAACGGCCAAATGGCTGTACCTACAGACTTGATATTTAGTACAAACATAGATAACAACATTATAAGAGTGTACACTTCGTCCAGTGGAAATATATTGTGGTTAACCACACTTATATACTCGATTAAGTATTTCACTGAATACATTATGTTTCCACTGAACGGCCAAATGGCTGTACCTACAGACTTGATATTTAGTACAAACATAGATAACAACATTATAGAGTGTCCACACTTCGTCCAGTGGAAATATATTGTGGTAAACCACACTTATATACTCGATTAAGTATTTCACTGAATACATTATGTTTCCACTGAACGGCCAAATGGCTGTACCTACAGACTTGATATTTAGTACAAACATAGATAACAACATTATAAGAGTATCCACACTTCGTCCAGTGGAAATATATTGTGGTAACCACACTTATGTACTCGATTAAGTATTCACTGAATACATTATGTTTTCACTGAACGGCCAATGGCTGTACCTACAGACTTGATATTTAGTACAAACATAGATAACAACATTATAAGAGTTCCACACTTCGTCCAGTGGAAATATATTGTGGTAAACCACACTTATGTACTCGATTAAGTATTTCACTGAATACATTATGTTTCCACTGAACGGCCAAATGGCTGTACCTACAGACTTGATATTTAGTACAAACATAGATAACAACATTATAAGAGTGTCCACACTTCGTCCAGTGGAAATATATTGTGGTAAACCACACTTATGTACTCGATTAAGTATTTCACTGAACGGCCAAATGGCTGTACCTACAGACTTGATATTTAGTACAAACATAGATAACAACATTATAAGAGTACACTTCGTCCAGTGGAAATATATTGTGGTAACCACACTTATGTACTCGATTAAGTATTTCACTGAATACATTATGTTCCACTGAACGGCCAAATGGCTGTACCTACAGACTTGATATTTTAGTACAAACATAGATAACAACATTATAAGAGTATCCACACTTCGTCCAGTGGAAATATATTGTGGTAACCACACTTATATACTCGATTAAGTATTTCACTGAATACATTATGTTTCCACTGAACGGCCAAATGGCTGTACCTACAGACTTGATATTAGTACAAACATAGATAACAACATTATAAGAGTATCCACACTTCGTCCAGTGGAAATATGTCACACTGAATACATTATGTTTCCACTGAACGGCCAAATGGCTGTACCTACAGACTTGATATTTAGTACAAACATAGATAACAACATTATAAGAGTTCCACACTTCGTCCAGTGGAAATATATTGTGGTAAACCACACTTATGTACTCGATTAAGTATTTCACTGAATACATTATGTTTTCACTGAACGGCCAAATGGCTGTACCTACAGACTTGATATTTAGTACAAACATAGATAACAACATTATAAGAGTGTCCACACTTCGTCCAGTGGAAATATATTGTGGTTAACCACACTTATGTACTCGATTAAGTATTTCACTGAATACATTATGTTTCCACTGAACGGCCAAATGGCTGTACCTACAGACTTGATATTTAGTACAAACATAGATAACAACATTATAAGAGTGTCCACACTTCGTCCAGTGGAAATATATTGTGGTAACCACACTTATGTACTCGATTAAGTATTTCACTGAATACATTATGTTTCACTGAACGGCCAAATGGCTGTACCTACAGACTTGATATTTAGTACAAACATAGATAACAACATTATAAGAGTGTCCACACTTCGTCCAGTGGAAATATATTGTGGTAAACCACACTTATGTACTCGATTAAGTATTTCACTGAATACATTATGTTTCCACTGAACGGCCAAATGCTGTACCTACAGACTTGATATTTAGTACAAACATAGATAACAACATTATAAGAGTTCCACACTTCGTCCAGTGGAAATATATTGTGGTAAACCACACTTATATACTCGATTAAGTATTCACTGAATACATTATGTTTCCTGAACGGCCAAATGGCTGTACCTACAGACTTGATATTTAGTACAAACATAGATAACAACATTATAAGAGTGTCCACACTTCGTCCAGTGGAAATATATTGTGGTAACCACACTTATGTACTCGATTAAGTATTCACTGAATACATTATGTTTCCACTGAACGGCCAAATGGCTGTACCTACAGACTTGATATTTAGTACAAACATAGATAACAACATTATAAGAGTATCCACACTTCGTCCAGTGGAAATATATTGTGGTTAACCACACTTATGTACTCGATTAAGTATTTCACTGAATACATTATGTTTCCACTGAACGGCCAAATGGCTGTACCTACAGACTTGATATTTAGTACAAACATAGATAACAACATTATAAGAGTGTCAACTTCGTCCAGTGGAAATATATTGTGGTAACCACACTTATATACTCGATTAAGTATTCACTGAATACATTATGTTTCACTGAACGGCCAAATGGCTGTACCTACAGACTTGATATTTAGTACAAACATAGATAACACATTATAAGAGTATCCACACTTCGTCCAGTGGAAATATATTGTGGTAACCACACTTATATACTCGATTAAGTATTCACTGAATACATTATGTTTCACTGAACGGCCAAATGGCTGTACCTACAGACTTGATATTTAGTACAAACATAGATAACAACATTATAAGAGTTCCACACTTCGTCCAGTGGAAAATATTGTGGTAACCACACTTATGTACTCGATTAAGTATTTCACTGAATACATTATGTTTCCACTGAACGGCCAAATGCTGTACCTACAGACTTGATATTTAGTACAAACATAGAAACAACATTATAAGAGTCCACACTTCGTCCAGTGGAAATATATTGTGGTAACCACACTTATATACTCGATTAAGTATTCACTGAATACATTATGTTTCCACTGAACGGCCAAATGGCTGTACCTACAGACTTGATATTTAGTACAAACATAGATAACAACATTATAGAGTGTCCACACTTCGTCCAGTGGAAATATATTGTGGTAACCACACTTATGTACTCGATTAAGTATTTCACTGAATACATTATGTTTCCACTGAACGGCCAAATGGCTGTACCTACAGACTTGATATTTACTACAAACATAGTAAACAACATTATAAGTGTCCACACTTCGTCCAGTGGAAATATATTGTGGTTAACCACACTTATATACTCGATTAAGTATTTCTGAATACATTATGTTTTCCACTGAACGGCCAAATGGCTGTACCTACAGACTTGATATTTAGTACAAACATAGATAACAACATTATAAGAGTCCACACTTCGTCCAGTGGAAATATATTGTGGTAACCACACTTATATACTCGATTAAGTATTTCACTGAATACATTATGTTTCACTGAACGGCCAAATGGCTGTACCTACAGACTTGATATTTAGTACAAACATAGAAACAACATTATAAGAGTCCACACTTCGTCCAGTGGAAATATATTGTGGTTAACCACACTTATATACTCGATTAAGTATTCACTGAATACATTATGTTTCCACTGAACGGCCAAATGGCTGTACCTACAGACTTGATATTTAGTACAAACATAGATAACAACATTATAAGAGTATCCACACTTCGTCCAGTGGAAAATATTGTGGTTAACCACACTTATATACTCGATTAAGTATTCACTGAATACATTATGTTTCACTGAACGGCCAAATGGCTGTACCTACAGACTTGATATTTAGTACAAACATAGATAACAACATTATAAGAGTGTCACACTTCGTCCAGTGGAAATATATTGTGGTAAACCACACTTATATACTCGATTAAGTATTTCACTGAATACATTATGTTTTCACTGAACGGCCAAATGGCTGTACCTACAGACTTGATATTTAGTACAAACATAGATAACAACATTATAAGAGTGTCACACTTCGTCCAGTGGAAATATATTGTGGTAACCACACTTATATACTCGATTAAGTATTTCACTGAATACATTATGTTTCCACTGAACGGCCAAATGGCTGTACCTACAGACTTGATATTAGTACAAACATAGATAACAACATTATAAGAGTATCCACACTTCGTCCAGTGGAAATATATTGTGGTTAACCACACTTATATACTCGATTAAGTATTTCACTGAATACATTATGTTTCCACTGAACGGCCAAATGGCTGTACCTACAGACTTGATATTTAGTACAAACATAGATAACAACATTATAAGAGTTCCACACTTCGTCCAGTGGAAATATATTGTGGTAACCACACTTATGTACTCGATTAAGTATTTCACTGAATACATATGTTTTCACTGAACGGCCAAATGGCTGTACCTACAGACTTGATATTTAGTACAACATAGATAACAACATTATAAGAGTTCCACACTTCGTCCAGTGGAAATATTTGTGGTAACCACACTTATGTACTCGATTAAGTATTTCACTGAATATATTTTTCACTGAACGGCCAAATGCTGTACCTACAGACTTGATATTTAGTACAAACATAGATAACAACATTATAAGAGTATCCACACTTCGTCCAGTGGAAATATATTGTGGTTAGCCTCATTTTATATGCAATTAAGTATTTTACTGAATTTATTAGGATATCACTGAACGGCGAAATCGCTATCAATTAAAAAACGCCTCTCCTCTTTTAAGTTTATGGTTTAAGTTTTATGAAATGAATAAGGTGCTTAATAAAATAGAGCATGAAGAAAATAAACTTAAGTATATTTCTTTACATGAAATTATTAAAGTAAAATATTTTTATGTTTAATCTTTGGGGCCTTTTTGTGCTGCTCTAGGGCCCTGATCAAGTATGTTAACGGCCTCTTGAGGCCTTGTCTTTCGTTTGGAACCTTTAATGTCAATAAAAGAATATGGGCCTTAAAGACCTACATTTAGGTAATATATTACAAATGTGTTTAAGTACTTTAAAAAACAGTTGTCCCTTGGGCCTAAGTTAAAGTATTGGGCCCCTTTGACTCTTGTCTCATTTTTTTGATTTTCTTATATTTTTTTCAAATTTTGTGTTTTCTTCTTTAAGTTTATTTTGGCTGAGGGACCCAAGGGGGCTGCCACACTAGACGTTGTAGCGAGCCATTTGGTAAACACTTCTAGTAGTGTAATAT
>JACMZG010001908.1:29888119-30097072 GCA_018340805.1 Microvelia longipes | reverse complement strand
ACATTTGGAATTTGTTTTTTTACAATTTTATTAATTATTTGAAAGTAATAAAATTGTTAAAGCCAATAAATATAAAATGGCATGTTATTATATTTGTATTTTTAGTTTACTAACCAACTCTTCATAAGAATAACTCTATGGAGCACTATATAACAGTGCTTATTTGTTGTTCTTATATTAAATTTACTTTTCTTCGAAACAGTTTTTATTGACCACAATAAAAACTGAATGCACTAGTGATTTACTATGATCGTGGCCATTGTAAATTACTTGGATAAGAAGAAAAATAAATTTTGCCTTCATTATTTCTTCAGAAAAACACTAGATGGGGCAAAATACCTTGTGTTTGTAAATGACCGACTAATTTCATTGTAATTTCTTTTTATTTTGAAAAAAAAAATATTGCATAATTTTTTGGGGTCATTTTAAAAAATCACTTGTTATTTTGCCCTATCTAGTGATTAATAGTTTCTTTTATATCTTTCAGATGCTGGAAGATCTCTCTTTATATGACTTCAAAGCTTTGGAAGAGATGAGATGATTATTTGAAGAAACAAATCTGTATCTTATGAGTATCATTTTCTTTATTTATTGTGTTATTTAAAACAATAAAAAATTTAATCTAAGAATGGGATGGTTTAGGGGGCAGTTGAAGCTGATGATGTGTGGCTTAAAATTGACAATAATTAGGGAATTGGGTTTAGGGGGCTGTTGAAGCTGATGAAATGTGGCTTAACAATAATAGGAAATGGGGATAAAGGGAGCTTTCAAAGCTGATATTTTATTGTATGACCAAAATTCATTTTTTTTATTTTCTTATTTGCTATTTCAGAAAACACTTGATGCAGGCAAAATAACTTGTGGTTAGATTAACAAAAAATCTAAGTTAAAGTTTTCTTTTATAAGTGATATTATATAAGAATAATTATTGGATTCTTTTAAAACAAAAAGGTATTTTGCCTCATCGAGTGATTAATTGTTTAATTTTGTCTTCCAGACGCTGGGTCTCTAAAGGTTCGGAAGACCAGTAGACAAACTGAATTCGGAGGGAGAAGTCAGCCCTGAGTTCTGTCATCTATTTTTTTTAAGTATCATTTTATATTTTAATTTTATACTTAAGTATGGGGCTAGTGAATATGAGGTTAAGGGGGCAGTTAAAGCTGATTAAATATTATGCCTGAAATTACCAAAAATTAGGGAATAGGGTTTAGGGGGCTGTTGAAGCTGATGTTACATGGCTCAAATTGCCAAAAATTAAGGGATAGGGTTTAGGGGCTATTGAAGCTGATTTTGTATGGCTCAAATTTCCAAAAATTAGGGAATGGGGTTTAGGGGCCTGTTGAAGCTTATGTAATGGCCTAAATGGCCAAATATTTGGCAATGGGGTTGTGCGAGTGTGAGTAGTTATTAGTATAGAGTAGTAGTATTAAATTAAATATAAATGTCAGAATTATATCAAGTAGTAATTTAACATTAAATGCTTCTGACTAATATTTAGGTTTTTACTCAAAAAACTCTGTCTAAATCATAAATAAAATGTCTTTGATCACAAATGTAACTTTTTAAATTTTTCATGTACTATTTGTAGGCATATTTGTTATTCTTTTGAATTTATCTGTCGAATTCTAATTTTCCTAGCAGAACTCAGATGCAAATGAAATATAAGATATATTAACTGATTAAGGGAGAGGTAGATCTTTTAATTTAATCCGATGGTATGAATGATACTTTTAGTGAATTTCCTTTGGGAAAAAATTCGCTAATGTCTCATAATGTCGCTAAAAACTCATTTTGTCTGTATTTTCCAAAGGAAATGCGCTAAAACCTTTAAAGATAACTGACTAAGCTTAAATAATAAGTAACTAAGCTTAATCTAGTGCAATTAATAGTGCGTACATCTAATTTTAGAGGCATAGTTTTGTACAACCAACTGGATAATTATGCGCATTTCCTTTGGAAAATACAGACAAAATGAGTTCGAGCAGTGCTTGACAATTGAGTAACTGCTAAGGTTCTAAAGCATGAACCGGAACACGCAATGGGCATGGTTCTTGCATAAGCAAGAATGGTTGTTTAGCACGGAAACACGCATTCTAATGAAATTCGCCGACAGCGGACCACCGCGCCGGAATTATTTATTACTAGTTGTAAACTTATATAATGTAAAAGCACGGAAACACGCATCCAAAGGAAATTCGCCCGACATGCGGACCACCGGGCCAGAATTTTTTAATTCAAGAAATTTTTACGAAATTGTTTAAAATTTAAAATGTTTATGGTTGATCTGCATTAGTGTGTCTCTGATGATAATATTTAGTTTAAGTTTATCATGATTCTCATTAATCAGGCCTAATAGTTTATGACTTATTCTCCTTTGTATTAAAAAAAATTGCGTAGCCTTCATCTTTATCTGAGATGAACTGCACCCAAGACCGTTGGTATGGGGATTTTCTTACTTCTTCAGAATCTTTTTCAATCTAACAATGGATCACTCCTCATATTATGGTCCTTATCATGATATGTAGAGTTGTTTTAATATTTACACCTGAGAGGGTGAATGCAGCAGGTTGTTGATGTGGAGCAGGGTTGTTGATGTGGCAGCCGAGAGCTGGCTTTTTTGTGGGGGGAGGGGTAAAATCAGTGTTTTGGGGTTAGAGTCAGTTTGCGGTTAGAGTCCGTGTTCGGGTTAGAGTCAATGTTGTGGGTTAGAGTCAGTGTTTACAGGGTAGAATCACTTTATACATTATAATAATATGTACGATTTCTAAATTGTTTTTAAATCTTCACGAGTCCCCCAGACGTAAGCTGTTGTTCATTTTATTTCTGTTTATAGTTAGATAAATGTTTAACTTCATATTTATCTTACTTTACTTCTTTTAATGATTCCTGTGCTATCCGTTTTACATTATTTCAACATGAATATTTTTGTATTTTTGTAAGCACTATTTTTATCTTTTTAAGTTATTTATAAAACTAATTTGTTTTATTTAGTTCTTCTCTATTGTTAATATTCTTGAAATTCAGGTTTTATTTTTCTTGTCAAAGATTTTTCTTTACTTCAATGATTGTTCTTTTTATTTTTAACATTTCTTAATGGATGTTACTAAGAATACTAAACATATTTTTAGATAACTTGGCAATATCAGGAAAACTAAGGTGAATAATATGATGTAAATCATGCCCAGTATAAATAAAGTAATTAAGAATAACAATGGTTTTGGGGTTTACGGGGTGGTTAGAGTCAGTGTATGGGGGCAGAAGTAGCTGAGGCACCAGGGTGGAGGATGAGGTTAGAGTCTGTGTTTGGGGGTAGAGTTAGTGTTTGTGGGGTAGAGTCAGTGTTTTAGGGGGGTAAAATCAATTTTCTAAATTTACAACACAGCCGAGCTACATGAATAATAAAATAATTCTTGCCATGTTTTTATTTCGATTTTAATAAAGCCAGTTTTCATAATCTTTGTAGAGTTTGAATCTATAAATATATATTATTTTTTTAAGTTCAATGTTATCTTTTAATAAGACCTAAATCAGTTAGAGTCGTAGGAAAGGGTAGTTAAGGCTTGCTTGCATAGATAGGGACACCCAGTTGGGACTAGATCAGTTAGGGACGAGCTCACGCAGTTAGGTTTAGTCAGTTAGATAATTTGGTTAGGTAGGCTAGGGACCAAGATCTTATTAAAATATAACTATTTAAGTCATCGTTATGTAACATAATTATTTTCTCCTTCATTGTTGCATATTCACATCCTACTTTTTACGAGTAATGTTTTATTTTTACTTTAAATAATATCCATATGCGTAATAGCTATTTTTAGATAAAAAGCTTGTCTGTGTTATTATTAAACTTTTTTTGGGGGTAAATTATATGTTTTGATATTAGAGTCAGTGCATGGGGACAGAGTTGCTGAAGTCAGTCTACCAGGAGGAATAGCTGAAGCAGCAGGGAAAAGCGAATGCTGATGCCACTTTTTGTTGGGTTAGAGTCAGTGTTTTTGGGTTAGAGTCAGTGTTGTTGAATTAGAATCAGTGTTGTTGGGTTAGAGTTAGAGTCAGTGTTTTTCCGGGGGTAGAATCAATTTTTAATCAAAATCATACCACTGTTAATTCTTTAATTTATTTTTATTTGGTTATCCTATATACTTTATATTTTCTATCCATGTTTTAAAAGGTATTGCCAAGTTCTCTTTTATTACTTAGTGTTTGATAAAGATGATATTCATTATTAAACATTAAATTAACAAGGACATCATATCATTGATTGGAACAATCTCTTACAATAAAAATAAAAAGAATCTGAGGATATCACATAAACAATGGGACAATCTCTGTCAAATAAATTAGGTTTATAACTTTTAAAGACAAAAGTACTGTTACAAAAAGTTTAGAGGGAAAACAGAAAACTGTTGGATCCATGTAATTCATATAGCATTAAGAACTTAAGAGTAAAATTAAGATATGTTTTTGATAAGCATGTATCAGAAAAACTTTAAACATAACTATGATGAAACTGCGTCTGCAATTCGTGTAGCAAAATAAAAATTTAGAAATGACTTTGCATATTATAAAATGTATGAATTAGAGTCAGTGTGTTTTTTGGGGGTTAGAGTCAGTGTTTTTGGGGGTTAAAGTAAGTGTAAGGAGGCAGAGTTGCTGAATTCAGTCTACAAGTATCCTGGAAGAAAATCAAGGGAGGAAGCCAGTTTTGGATCAAACATGTGCATATACGTATAGACACCAATTTTATTTTATTTTTGGGATCTTTTGTTGCTGAAATAGACCTTGTTTGATGAAGTTTAAATACAAACAAAAAAGTATCAATACAATTACAGATCAGTAAAATCCTAGAGGAAATCTTGAACTGATTGGAAAATTCTATAACCTCAATGTCTGTTACTTAAAATATTTTAAACCTACTAAAAAACGACATTAAAATTGTGGAGCAATAGTGGGATAAAAGCATTGTGATAGTCTTTTAAAAAAGATTGTAGATTATTGACTAAGATAGATAAATTGAATTGCAAACCAAGCCTCATCAATATTAATCTTTAGGAATAGATAACTTTCAAATACTAAGCAAGTACTATATATTCCTCTATGTTTTTACTATGAACTTTCTTTAGCTTCATTTTACTTTTCCTATGTTTTCATTGTTTATTTTCAATAGATTTAATAATACTCCAAACATATTTTAGCTTAAGAGTTTTACCAACCCATTTTTCTCTTAATGTTTGAAGAAATCCTATTTTATAATTTCATGATCATTTAGTTCTTTTCTAACCATCAAATAAATTAAATTAATAATACCATATATTATATATGAAATTATTTCAGTACCGAAATTTATTTTATTTTGTTTTAGAGTAAGTTTTTTTTTCAAAATATTAAATGAATTAAAACTTGGTAAACTGTCTATCAATGAATTTTATTTCTATATTACTTTTTCTAAATTAAAATTAATTGCAACAAATACTTAAAATTACAATTGTGCTCTTTAATTTAATTTTTGCATGAAATTTTAGTAAAATAATTAAAATAGAATAATATAATATATTTAGTCCACTTATTTGAGCTTATAATGAAACAATATTGCATTTTCAAAATCAAAATAAATATTTATAAGGAAACTACGCACAATTATACTATCTTAATCATTAGAAAAGTTTTATATAAGCTTTTTGTAAGATTTAGACATTGCCAAGAGTTCTTTGGGAAAACTAGCTATCTCTCTCCTAATCTAAGAAAAGGTGTGACAATATTGGTAAGAATGGAATCTGAAATGTTTTAACAGTTATAAATAATAATAAGTTTTAAATCTTGTCTGTTTGTATAGTTTTTTGTTGTGATTCATCATTATCTTAAAACTGAGGATTTTTCTCATAACTTTAAGAAATGCCTGTTTCATACTTTCATTAATCTTTTTGTTTACGATGAATTTATGTTACAAACATGTCCAGACAATTTGCAACATATATTTTGCATAACTGTTCTCAATTTTTGCAAATTTAGTTTGTTGTAAAAACTTGAAAGATTATACAAAATCCTCATGGAAAATGGCTCTCTGTAAAAAATTCTTAATTTTCTTATTATGAGGCATAATTATTTGTAGCAGGTATCCAGGGGTTATTCATTTTTCTGATACACAGGTTATTAAGTTATTATAAAAATTGTTTTGCATTATTGATGATTAGTATGATAAACACTTCAGGACTTTATTTTATTATTATTGACACCTAGGATCAATCACAAATAATTTTATAAATTTTAAATGATTTCTTCACTAATTTTTTCCTGACTCAAAATAGTTAGTTAGTAACGTCATCAATGGATTAAATTTTAACATTTATTTCTTTTCTTGGGTTAATTTTCATTTTATATTTTATTTTAATGCTGAGTCTTAAAAATTAGAAATAGCAATTGATATTTTCATTTGAGTTTGTTTATTTCTACTTATCGCACATATACAAATTAATGACAGTAAATTTGTCATTAAATATGTTTGAATTATGATTTAGTTATTAATTAGTACATTGGGTAATTTTTATGACTAGGATTTGAATATTAGTGATTGTAAAAAGTTCAAAATTTTAGGATATAATTCTGATTTTTATATTTATTTTGGTTTTAGTGGTAAAAATATTTAGTATGAATATTATCACTAATATCTAACTGTCCTGTTTATTAGACATTATTTTGTTCTTTAGTAAATTCATGATAGTTGAGTGTAAGTATAAATCCCATGTTGTGAGATGAATGGAGAAAAAAAATATAAATAGATTGGTAGTGGATTTTTATCATATTTTTACAAGTACATTCTTGTTAAAAAATATTTACCAACTATTTGTACTTTGTATTTAAAGCGATGATTAAACTTTTTTTAAAAAATCCCACTTTAATCATCGCAGTGTGAATGGCCTCCTCAGAGGTGTTTTTTTAATTCTAGATATTTTTTTTACACAGTGCCATGTTTTATACATGATCTGATAAAAAATTATCTATTTTTAAATAAACTGTAAAATAATATATATTTATATATAATAAATATATATATTATATTGCATATATCGTGGCATACTGCCACAATATATGCGAGTTTTCAAATGTATATTCTCCAAAAAACGTTATTTATTACATTATGTTATATATTTCAATTGATAAAACCAGAACTCATGCTGATAACCAATTTTAAACTTCATATATGTGTTAACTATACATATTAGTACATGTGTATAACACTTCAGTATGGTCATACAATTTTTTTAAGTTTTATGATTTTTTTAAAAATGTTTGCTGTCTTTATTGTGAGTTCATGCAGTCACACATATTTCATGAACAATAAGGTTTGGGACATTAAAAAAGTAGATTTTTATATTAAGTTTCATTTTGATCTTAGAAAGCTTTATCGTGTCCCATAGAAAAACATCTAGAAAAAATCTTACATACCATTCACACAAATATATATATATATATATAATAATGTATATATATATATATATATATATATATATATATATATATATATAATAGTATAATATGTGTGTGTGTGTGTGTTGTGTGTGGTGTTGTGTGTGGTGTGTGTGTGTGTGTGTGTGTAACTTCCAAAATATTTATGATTCCTGACTGTAAGTCCCCCTTCCAAAAATATCACCCCTCCCAGCTCACCCTTCCATGACCTCAATCTACTAAGCTCATTTTCCTTTGAGAATTAGTTAAAAGTGTTTACTTGGTACTTGTGCTTAGTATGTCATCCTAAGCTTAAGTATTAAATATAATTACAATGTAATTAAAATAAAAAAATGCCTGTTTTAGGGCCATTCAACATATCATGGTACTCACCATGCAGAAACAACCTCAGGTGGGTTGCATCCACTATCCTCTAAGTAAAGTTGGAGAATCATGGCAATGGAGTAATACCAGAATACCAAAAATAAATTATATTATGAACTAAAAGTTAAATAGCCGGGTGCAGACTGGCCAGCGAGGGCGGCAGCCCTCCCGGAGCCCCTCAGCCAGAAATAAACTTAAAAAGCAATGAAAATTTAAAATAAAAAATAATTAACACATTAAATATTTTTAATCTTATAATATATACACATATTAAAGTGATATAAAAATGAGGGGTTGGTGGGACAGTGTACCCACTGCCAACTTTTCCCTATGGGTGAGATGGACCAGCTTTCAATCAAGGGGGAATCTTAGCCACTTGTTCTTCTATCCTGCTTTACAAAACAGGATGGAGATAAATCAACAGATTTATCTCCGACGCTAAGCACCGGTCTACAAACATAGTTGGTATTTATACGTAATAAATAACTAAAATGGTGTTGAGAAACCTCTGAGATTGGCTTGAAATAAAATGGTGGGCCAGTTTTATCATCCAGGGCTTATCTCGTTGATTCCTTCACATTATTTTCCCATGCTGTCAGATCATTATATCAATGTGTTATACTATAGTGTGAAAATATTTATAGTCTTTCAAAAATTTATAGTTTATATAAAAGAAATATATAGTAAGATATAAACTACTAAATTACTAATATAATAAAAACTACTTATTGTTATAATAATAAAATAATTAAGTGCTTTCATGCTTAACAGGCCGACTATTTGATATAAGTCTCCTGTTGAAAATTGAATAGGAAATTTGAAAATAATTTGAAAAAGATTTTTATGTAATTATAAAAGGATTGAATGTGGGTTGGAGAGGCTAAATCTAATATCTTAATATCAATAATTAATATCATACATAAGCAGTATCAACTATAATCTTAATATCGTACATTAAGATTGATTGCACAAGTGAATGATATTCAATTTTCATTTGGTTAACATTGACAATGTTTTTTTAACTAATTAGTAAGAATGTTAAGTATAGTATTTCATCTGTATTAGTGTATCATCTGTATTTCATCTGATTCTACAGTATTCAGAGATTGGGAAGGTTGAGTTCTCTTTGATTGAGTACAGCTAATGTACACAGTTTTAGAATGATTTATGAAAAGTAAATTTTGGTTTAACCATGATATAAACATTTTTCCATGAATTACCAAAAACTATTAATGTTTAATCCTGGGCAAATAATGGATTTCAATATTGGGATTAAAAATTACAAGATCATTAATATTAACAAGAAAAAGCAGAGGGCCCAAGACTGTGCCTTGAGGCACTCCGTTGTTCACTAAGGTATGAGCTAAATTATTAATTTAGTTAATTTATTTCCTAATTTTAGTTTTCCTTTTTTGACAATTAAGATAACTTTTTATCAGAGCTACTAGTAAGGTATTTAAAACCTCCTGGGCCTGAGGTAAAACTGCATCCTCTGGTACCTGCATTATGCAGAGTACCAGGTCTGGTTAGAGCAGGTGCTTGACAGGAAGAGAGGCGTTCCTGGCCCACTCTAGCTAATCCCTTGACTGTACATAAATAAAACCTTTGTTTAATTGAATAACTCCCTTAAATTTATGTAACCTTATAAAACTTTTATTTCATCAAATAATTTCTTAATAAATGCTTCTAGAAAATAAAAAATTACAATAAAAATCAATTTCCAGAGAACCTGTAACATTGAGAGAGTTTGTTTACAATGGTTCTGAGAGCAAATAAACATTCCTATTGGTTAGTTTAGCATTTTAGTTCACTTTTGATTTAACACAAGCACTGCTTTTTAACACTTGATTATTAAGGCCCTAATTCAACTGAGGCAGAACTGATAACCTCTTAGGCGTTAACTAACATCCTTTAATACTAATTATCTAGTTCCAGATTGCCAAAGAAGGTTAAGAATTATGATGTGGGGTCTGTTGATTATTAAATTTCTTAATATATCCGTTGGCTATTCCCTTCTTAGAGACATGATCCTGACAATTCCCTGTTTCCTTATCTAGCCTGTATTTGGAGGAGTTTGGGGGAAAATATTTTGTTTTGGGAACTCTGATAAAGGTGATTATTTGTTTTTAGTATAATTGTATTATGTAGTATAAAGGGAAGGAGTTTAGCCCTAATGCTCTAACACTTCTTGTACAATCTCTTAGCGCATCTGTTAGTATTAGTTAGAAGTATTAATCTACAAGGGAGTAATGTATACATGAGTATTGGGGGCATTTAAACTTTTGCTGAATGCTAAATGGTACAAACTAGAAATAAATCTTAAAATTGTTTTGGACGTTTCTGATAGCTAAAACTTTTTGTTGTTCTGGTCACATATTGTCTAATATTGAATGGTTATAGACTCTTACATTAATAGCTGCTTATAGTTATGTGTATGACTCTTATATAGTATATTTAAATACGTCAATTAACTCTGTTTTAAAGAAAAATTATTAAATGATCTAAAATTATAGGTCAATTGCACTATCCACCTGTCATAATCCACCCTCTTCAGCTAGAGAAAATATGGCTGACTCAAGGAATCATTTGGTCCTCATTATCCTTTTCTATACTGGTTACTCTGTTCTATTTAACTGAGACAGGGTTTGTATTGTCCAAGTCAATGTAGCCTTTTGTCAAAAGCCTATTTACTCCTTAGAAGGAAAAATTAGTTGTGGAGATGAACTGGAAAAGAACAGATTCTCTCCACTAATGATATATATTTGACATAGCCAGCTTTCAACCTTAACAGTTTTGTAGCTGACTGAGGGTTGTCAGCTACAAAGATAAAACTGTGACTGCTGTCTCCTGACTCTTTTCTTCGCTGCTCGCCGGCACTGATGATCTGTTAAGATTAAAAGCTGGCTATGTCAAGTATATATCATTAGTGTAGAGACTCTGTTTTATTTCATTATTTACTCCTTGGTCGCAACCAAATTTTTTCATGTATTTCATGTATTTTTTGATGAATTTTTTCAAATTCCATCTAAGTAGTGAGCTTAAACAATAATTTTCTTTGTGGAAGTCTGAACAATAATTTCCCCTATACATGCTTAAATTGAATAATATGAAATTTTACAAAATGCTTTAAACTACATGGTTCCCTCATTTATTAAATTTCTTAATATATCTGTTGGCTATTCCCCTCTTAGTTAAACATTATAGCTTCTTTGTGTAATGAGTGTGTCTTCTCTCATATAGTATAGCACATGGTTAGTCGTCAGTGTGGTTAGAATGGTGTTGAGAAACCTTTGAGATTGGCCTGAGTTAAAATTGTGGGCCTGTTTTAACATCCAGGGCTTATCTCGTTGGTTTCTTCGCATTATTTTCCCATGCTGTCAGCTCATTATATCAGTGTGTTATACTATAGTGTGATAATATTTATAGCACATTTCAATTATAATCATCTTTATTTGCTTTCAGGTTATTCTTGATGCTATCATGAGATGGTTAGAGGAAATTTATATATTCTGTACATCACTGGACTGAAGCCATCATGATATTACATACTGTTTAAGTACAATTAGTATATGTTAAAAATTAGAATACCTTTTTCAAAACAATATTTGTTACAGAAAAGAACTAATAATTAAAATTTTATTAAAAAAATTAATGGATGCAAATAAATACAAAAGTGTGTACATAAGCAGTATGGCAAAGTGAGATGGAGTCTGTAAGTGTGACAGCTTCCACAACGGGACTGACTCCTACTAGAGTCTCCCCTGAGAGAGATTAGATACTCCCACACCCCTTTACATCTCTTATCGTTGCACCCACTCGACAAATGCCTGGCTTTTTTCAGTGATATAATATTAAATCACTTTATAAAATAGATAATTAAAGAATAGTAGTCAATAAATAGTAAATAAAAACTTATTTCAATTTTTTACTAATTAAGAACGATAAATAAACTAAATAAAGTAAATAAGCCTTATTAAAACTGAATACAAAATAGAAACATACACACAAATTATAACTATCGTTTAACAGTTGTATTCGCTATAGCCAGGCTCACCTTTTGGGGTAAGTTACTTACAAACTTCGCATGCAATAGCTTTTCCAATAACAACTATTTAAACACAAAAACAATTCTAAAATACTTCTTAACTATACACATAATCAAGCAATACAAACTAATTAAATAAGATTATTACTTAAAAATTATAAAATATGATAATTTTATATACCAACATATCTAATTTAGCTTACTAAAAACATATCATTTGTATCATATTAATTCTATAGTAACCTATGCATATTAATAATTAAATTTTTAAATTAATAGTTATTGTTATTTTCTAATATAAAAAATTTTAATTTTTACTTATCTTTAATTTGATTTATATTTATTTTGGGAAAGCTTTTGGTTTTTGCGTTTTAATAGTAATGGTATTATTTATTTGTTTATATAATTTAGTGTTATTGAATTAGATTGTAATTTAATTGTTTTATTTCATTTTTACTTATTTTATATATTAGTATTCACTATTTATTTATTTATAATAGTTGTTATTTATTTAACTATTATTTTATTATTATTTATTTTATTTTTTTAATTATCAATAAATTTGTTGATTATCATTATTTATAAGTAAACACAATAAGTTTAACATTTTTATTAATTTTTATTAAAGTAAACTTGACAATACACTCTGATAACTACGCCACGTTCCTAATCTATGCCTATCCTATGCCAAGCCACTTCTGATGTCGCTAACTTTCGCATCTCTCATCCCATCGAATACTTGGTCCCCTGCTTCCTAGACAAATCTCTGGAACCAAAATAGACATCGCTGAAAATCGTCGTCAGCAAGCCTCACTATAAGTACCACCACTCCACTTCCTCTCCGTCATTATTTCACGATATCTCCAGCTTAGTCTACTCCTACCCATCCGTTGTCTTTCTGGTCCCTCCGACTAATTCTGAACATGCACCGTTCCATTCTTACTCTGTGGCTACCGCTCATTTTCTTATCACTCCTCTCACAATGCCCCAGTTCCCGCAACCATAAGAATCCATACAGGTAGCACACAAGATCCAAAGCTTCTTTTGCTTCCAATCCTCACCTTTGATCGAACAGATCTAATCTATTGTAAGCTCCCCAGCCTAGCCGATTCTTTCTGTTATCTCCTTATTCGCGTTTCCTTCCTTTATGTTTATTTAAAGGTTCCCAGGGTAAATGAACTCCTCCACTCTTCTATCCTGCTGTTTTCGCTACAATCTGCGTGATATCACCTCTAATGTTCAGTGACATAAAATTTTTGTTTCCTCATATACATTCTAAACCTACTTCTAGCTCTATAATAAGTTCGTAACATTTCTCCAGCTTGACTTCTAAACCGACTCGCTAAATATATTATGAGTCATCTACAGAAACCTTAAGCAGTTTAAATGCACTTCCCGTGTTACTTTGATCCATTTCTATTCCAGTTTAGACGCTTGCATGCCTCTAATAGCTTTATAAAATTTTTCCTGATGACACGTCGCCCGTCTTTATTCCTCTGTTTACTTTGATATTTTTAAACATTTCTTCTCAATTGTTATATTTATAACTTGCATGTTTATAAATAATTTTCAAAAATTGTTGCAGAGGCAGTGTGGATTTCGCCTCTCCTTAAAACATCTACCACTTCGAATTTTGCAACAGCTGAGTTCCGAAAGCTTTCTAAGAGTCAACAAAAATTAGCAGCCAATGGCATCCATAGCATGCGCTCTCCTTATTAAGTGCTTGACAACAAATATATTATCCAATGTGAACATGTTTTTTCTAACCCAGTTCGTATAGTCTATGTTTCTATCCAACTCCTTTTCTATCCGCATACCACAATCACTCAAAATAACTTATACAAATTGAAAGTAACTTTAGTGACGATAGTTTTTCGATATTAAATTATCTCCTTTTTATAACGAGTAATACTAATCTCCGCTTCACTACCAAGCTTTTGCACATTCGTTCTTCAAGCAAATGTTTAAAATAAGTTGTATAAGCTCTACAATAGTTTCTCCTCCTGCTTTAATTTCCTCGCTAGTTATCCCGTCTTTTCCTCCTGATTTACCTTCTTCAACTTATTTTATGAAATCTCTGTATTTCAATCTTTTTGTTATTCTGGTACTTCTTCTTCTTCCTCATTTGCTTTTTTCAACTCCTTCTCCATTCATATTTTTGTATAAATTTTCATAAAAATTCTGAATATTACATCTAAATCTCACTTCTCTCTCTTTTAAAATAGATAATTAAAGAATATATGCAATAAATAGTAAATAAAACTTATTTTATTTTTTTACTTAATTTAAGACGATGAAATGAAAAAATAATCTAATATTTAAGTTGGATTGTAAAATAAATAAAATGACGTCACCAATGTAAAGTTACGGCACCTAGCTACCCAGAATGATAAGAATCTCCCTTCAGTATTAGTTCTTACATAAAAATAAATTTTAAAAATGTTCATGTTTTCCCCTTAAAAGAATGGTATATGTAAAGTTATTTAGATACACCCTATCGGTGTGAAGCCATTCCATGTTTCAACATGATGATCATTGTTACTTCGGGTATAGTCTCTTAATTTATATTTTGATTGTAGCCTGACCATGTTTTTTAATTGCTACTTTGCTAATTGTTTTATTTACATATTTGTGTGTATGGTTAAGCATCCTCCTTGTATTTTGTATGTAGATAAAGTTAATTTTATTTGTCACATTTCATTTTTTTATGTATTGTAATTATTATCTTTTTGTGTTTCTATTCTCATTCTATTTATTGTGATACTATACATTGTAAATAAGTATTTGTGTAAAGCCATAGGACTGGACAAATAATAACAATACAATTTCTTTCATTAAAGCAGTGCAGCATTGTAAAATCTCTTGTATCCTCTTCCTTAGTATCATTAGGTTTTAAAAACACAAATATTTGTTATTTTATAATTTTGTAAATAAATTCCCTTTTTATTGGTGTTCTTTTTTATCCTAGCCCTATTGTTTTAGCAAATTTTCATTGGGAAAAATTTTGCTATTTGGATGAGTTATGGTGGAAGTCGAACATCAGACCTTGACGCTGATCCGAAAAAAACTTTATATATATTTTATATATATAAATGTGTGTGTGTGTGTGTGTGTTGTGTGTGTGTGTGTGTGTGTGTTGGTGTGTGTTGTGTGTGTGTGTGTGTGTGTGTGTGTGTGTTGTGGTGTGTGTGTGATTATAATATTATATATATATATATATATAATATATATATATTATATATATATATATATATATAATATATATATGTACATATATATATTAGACACTTTTTGAGCGCTTAACGATCCGTTTCTTGGTCTATTCAGGTTCCATTTCGTTATTCAAGCAATAATAATTGCTAGTACTACTTGTAACTCATTTTTTCCGTATTTTTCAATGAAAATGGTTTAAAACCTTTTAAAATTAACACTAACTGGAAAATAATGGTGTGTAATACTGTCATTGTTTTGTTAAAACCAACAGAATAATTATTCGCATTCCTTTTCAAAAATACTGAAAAAAATCACGAGTATTGCTTGTTTTCCTACAAGCATTCCTAAGGAAATTCACCCAATATATGGCCAACTGCACCAGAATAATTTTTTCATTTCGAGGACAATGTAAGTAAAAAATATTTCTGTACAAAATATCCGATAAAATTATTTATTTAATAACATAAATATAGTAAAACACAATGTTATCATAGTAATACAAGAACAAATTCAGCAAATCTATCAAAAAACACAATATACAGTATAAAAAGAATAAATAATACAATTGAAATACAATAATAAAGCATTAAAGACACTATACACAATACTACATTATACTAATAATAACAGTTTCGAAACAATAATAACGTATTAAAAGACAATATACACAACACACTAATTACAGTATTAAAACACAATAATACAAGTACAAATTCAATATTATCAAAACACAATAATAAAGTGTAAAAAGATAATATAACAGTATTACAATACAATAATAAAGCATTAAAAGACATTATACACAATACTACAATATACTAATAACAGTTTTGAAACACAATAATAACTTAATAAAAGAAAATATACACAATAGACTAATTACAGTAATAAAACACAATGAAGTATTAAATACCTAATTCAAAATACACAATATACTAATAACAGTTTTAAAACACAGTGATAAAGTATTAAGATAACTACAGTATTAAAGACAATATAACCAATACACTAATCACAGTAATTATAACACAATAAACAAGTACAAATTTATCATCATCAAAACAATCATACAGTATAAAAAGACAATATACACAATACACTAATTACAGCATTAAAACTCAATAATCCATATAGCATCATCAAAACATTCATACAGTATAAAAAAAACAATATACTAATTACAGTAATAAAACACAATAGTACAAGTACAAATTTAGCATCATCAAAACAATCATACAGTAAAAAAAAACAATATACTAATTACAATAATAAAACACAATAGTACAAGTACAAATTTAGCATCATCAAAACAATCATACAGTATAAAAAAAAATATACTAATTACAATAATATAACACAATAGGTACAGTACAAATTAGCCATCATCAAACCAATCATACAGTAATAAAAAACAATATCTAATACAATAATAAAACACAATAGACAAGTACATAATTTACATCAATCAAAAACAATCATAACAGTTACAATAACAATACAGTAATAAAACACAATAGTACAAGTACAAATTTAGCATCATCAAAACAATCATACAGTATAAAAAAACAATATACTAATTACAATAATAAAACACAATAGTACAAGCACAAATTTAGCATCATCAAAACAATCATACAGTAAAAAAGACAATACTAATTACAATATAAAACACAATAATAAATATAGCATCATCAAAACAGTCATACATTATAAAAAGACAATATACTAATTACAGTAATAAAACAATCATACAGTATAAAAAAACAATATACTAATTACAACAATAAAACAATAGTATTTAATTACAGTATTAAATACTATAACTAAAGTATAAAAAGGACACACAATATTTATTAAACAAGACAATATACATTATATATTAAAAGACAGACACATAATATATATATAATAATTATATATATTATATTAGCAAAGTATATATAATAAATCATATAATTTTATAAATATAAATATTATATATATATTTTTCATTAAACAAACTATATATAATTAATCAAATATATTAAAAATAAATTAGTTAATTAATATATATTTTGTTATATAAAATATATTTAATTAATATAATATAAATAATTAATCATAATATGTAAATAAATAATACATAGTATATATATTATAAACAAACAAATATATTAATTATCACAATATAAATAATATATTATATACAAATTATATTTAAATATATTAAAATATATATAATAAATATATATTTAAAAATATATAGATATATTTTATATTAAAAAATATATATAATAATCTAATTTAAAAATATATAATTAATTATATATTTTTTATATAACAAATATATAATTAATCATATATATAAATTTTAAAATATATATAATTAATTATATATTTTATATAACAAAATATATATATTAGATAAATTAATATAATAATTTATAATATATATAATTAATTAATATTTTATATAAACAAAATATAATAATTAATCAATATATGAATTCTATATTAATTAATTATAATATTTTTATATTAAAAAAATATATATAATTAATCATATATGAATTTGAAAATATATAGTTATATTATATTTTTTAAATTAAATATATATAATTAACATATATGAATTTAAAATGTAATAAACAAAATATATATAATAATCATATATGAATTAAAAAATATATAAATTAAATAATATTTTTTTAAAATTAATAAAAAATAATATATAATTAATTATATATTTTAAATTAACAAAAATATAATAATTATATATTTTAAATTAAAAATAATATATATATTAATTTATTATATAAACAAATATATATAATTAATCATACATGAATTTTACAAATATATATAATTAATTATATATTATTTTATTAACAAAAATATATAATAATCATATAATTTTGATAAATATATAATTATATGTTTTTTATTAACAAAATATATAATTAATCATATATGAATTTAAAAATATAATATAATTAATTATATATTTATAATAACAAAATATATAATTAATCATATATTTAAAAATAATATAATTAATATATTTTTATATTAACAAAATTATTATAAATTAATAATATGAATTTAAAAATATATATAATAATTATATGTTTCATATATTAACAAATATAAATTAATCAATATGAATTAAAAATTTATATATATTAATTAAATATATTTTTATATAATTAATAAAATAATTATATAATTTTAATTATAATAATTTTTTTTTATATTACAAAAATATATAAATTAATTATATATGAATTTTAAAAATATATATAAATTAATAATAATTTTTTATATAAACAAAATATATATAAATTAATCTTATATGAATTTAAAAAATATAATAATTAATTATATATTTTATAATTAACAAAATATATTTAATTAAATCATATATGAATTTTAAAAATATATATAATAAATATATATTTTGTATAAACAAAATATAATATAATTAATCATATATGAATTTAAAAATATATATAATTAATTATTTTATAACAAATAATTTTTAATATATATTTTAATAACAAAATATATATAATTAATATAATATTTTTATATAAACAAAATAATATAATTAATCATACATGAACTTTACAAATATAATAATTAATATAATTATTATATAGGAAATTTAAAAAATTATAATTAATATAATTTTTTCATATATTAACAAAAAATATATAAAATCATATAAGAATTAAAAATTATATAATTAATTATATATTTTTATAAAAAATATATAATAAATTAATCATATAATAATTTTAAAAAATATATATAATTAATTATATTTTTTTATATTAACAAAATATATATAATTAATATATAAATATTTAAAATATATATAATTAATTATATATTTTTAACAAACAAAAATATATATAATTATTATATATGAATTTAAAAATATATAATAATTAATTATATATTTTTTAAATTAACAAAATATATATAATTATATAATATATATTAAATATAAAATTATATTTTTTATTATATAAACAACAATAATATAATTAATCATACATGAATTACAAATATAATATAATTAATTAATATTTTTATATATAACAAAAATATATAAATTAATCATATATGAATTTTGATATATAAATTAATTATATTTTTTTAGTAAACAAAAGTAATAATTAATTATATATGAATTTAAAAATATATAAAATTAAATATATATTTTTTATACATAATATAAATAATAAATTTAATCATATAATGAATTTTTTAAAAAAATAATATAATAATTATATATATTTTATAATAACAATATATATAAATTAATCATATATGAATTTTAAAAAATAATAATAATTAATTATATATTTTTATATTAACAAAATATTAATTAATTATATATGAATGAAAAATATATATAATTAATTATATAATTTTTATATAACAAAATATATATAATTAATCTTATATGAATTTAAAAAAATATATATAATTATATATTTTATATTAACAAATATATATAAATTAATAATATTTATTATTAGACAAAATAATATTATTAATCATATATGAACTTTTAAAAAATATATAATTATTATATTTTCATATATTAACAAAATATATAATTAAATTCATATATTTTTTATAATAACAAATATATATATTAATCAATATGAATAATAATAATATATTATATAAAGAATTTTGATAAATATATATATAATTATATTATTTTATATAACGAATATATAAAATTAATCATGTTAATGATTAATTAACATAATAATCAAAATAACAACAAAAATTTTCTTCTTATTGATTTCTTTTGATTTTGATTAATATATATATAATTATAATATTGATAAGTGTATTTTATATTAAAAAATATATATAAATGATTTACATTTATTTGATTATATATATATATAATATATATATAAATAATATATATATAATATATATATATAATATATAAATAATATATTAATTATTATTTATATATATTATGATAATATATATATAAATATAAATAATATATTATATATATAATATATATATATAATAACTATAATAATTTTTTTTTTAATTTACCATAACAGTATCCCTGCATGGCTCTTTATTTCTAAACACGCACCGCTTTCGCATAACCTGTTGATCTTTTATCTTTTTTTTCCTTTTTGCATTTTCATTTATTTTAGTTTAGCATTTGGTTTAAGAATAATTATGATTTTTTTTCTTTTCTTTAATTGTAATCTTCTTTCTTTTCGTAACAACTTCTGTTTATCATTATTTATCATTTAAGTTTTGATGAATTTAATATTTAAATACTAAAAATTTAATTTATTTATATTATTTTTTTTAACTCTAAGATTCAATAGATTATTGTAAATTTGAATGTTTTAAAATACTTAAATTTTGAAAATAAACTAGTATAAATTAATTAAATTAATACATGGATTGAAAATATATGTATATATACATACACATACATACATACACATATATACACATACACACACATATACATACATTGTTTTACAAAAAGCCGCTCTTAATAAAGCTAAAGGTGAAGACGGCATTACCTTGCCATACTTGAAAAAACGTTTGAGATTTCACCAAACCTTTTACTCCATCTTAATGAATGCCTAAAAAGAGGTATATTTCCCACTTGTGGAAAACTTCAAAAATATTATGATAGAAAAAGCATCGATCTCACCATAAATAATGCATGCTAATACAGACCAATAAGCTTACTTCGACTTTAGCCAAATTATTTCAAAGTTTGATGATAGACCGAATTATCACTACTCATTTCAGCGATCTTCTTAGCAATCGCCAATTTGGTTTTAGACCACAAACCAGCACCACCGACGCCGCCATAATGGAACTAAAAATCTTTGTTGAAGCTAAATTTAGAAATTAAAATGCATGTCGCATGATATCACTAGTCATTGAAGGGCATTTATTGACGCTGCATGGCAGCCCACGATCATCCACCAAATAAGAAATATATATATATATATATATATATATATATATAATATATATATATATATATATATAAATATATATATATATATATAATATATACATATATATATATATATATATTATATAATAATATATAATATATAAATATATATAACTATATAATGAATAATATATGGTAAATGTATAATATGACCGAATAGACAGAAGATCAAAAGGGCGAGTTTATGCCTTAATACTATCTAAGTATAAACTACTACATTATTTTATTTTTTTTAAATTAGGAGCGTAATCAGGAAGATGCCATTGTAGCAGGAGCGGATGTTAAGGAAATTAGCACAAAGTAGTATGTGTTCAACCCCTCAGGAACATTTATGGTAGTCATTCGTATTCTCATTAGAAGTGACCTGATACATTGGTCATCAGACAGTGATGCTTAAACTACGCCCTAGACATTCCACTCCTGATGAGAAGATTCACAAATCTTCCCCAACATCTTGAATTCATTAATATCGAGGGCGCAGTTCTTACAACCATGTAAATTTGTTCAAGATCCTTGCAAAGCAAGGACCTTGAATAAAGATCTTTATTCAATATCCTGGACGCAAAGATAAAGGCATGGTAGTACTGTTAGGAGTATTTAGTTTCTTACTAGTAAAAGAGAAGAAGAAGAATTTTCTTATCAATCCTCGTGTTTTTTTGTTTTTATTAACCCATCTTTACATTAAATTTATGTTGTTTCCTTACTTCACTAATCAAGGTAATTATTTATTGTAGATAAATTAGATACAAATAATGTTCGATTAAAAGTTGAGGGAATAACGAGAATTAATCAATGTGACATACTGTAGATTATGTATGTTGCTATTTTCAAAGGCCATTTAACTTTTTTATTACATCCAACATGAGTAACTAAGGATTTGTTTAACAAGTCTTGTTTGTTCTTGTATGTTGATGTTGTTGTATAGCGAAATAGAATCAACAAGAGGGTGCAGTTCTGATTCCAAACTTAGGCTTATGTGGTTGGGTTTGGATTACTACTGTACGTAACATTTATTAGCTCACACAGTATTCTTAATCCGCGGATCATATTAAGTACAATATCTCAATACTGTTATATACGATGTAAGAACCATGTGGAGAGAATCCAGTCTGATAAGATAGAACTAGGGAGATAAAATCTAAATCAATCCCCTGATACGCTGTATCTACTTTCAGAGGCATTTAGTACGTTCACACACACTCTAGATCCGCGGATCGTATAGAATACGTATGCAATACGGTCAACTAACTTCACGGTTCTTGCAGCGTATTTGTTTAGTCGATCGAGTGATAACTGATCCCGCCAAAACATGGCGTCTTGTATAGTGAACCTTCACTTTTGGTTATAAGGAAGTTTAAAACAAAAAATATATTTAATTAAATTGTGATTTCTTCGCGTAATAATAAAGTTACACTAAAAAAAATAATATTCCAAAAGTTATTTGATCAAAAACGGTTATATAGAAGTGAAATAAAAGTTCGACGAGAAGGTTATCCGTTAAATACGATCGCCTCTAAAGGTACACACACAAAATGACAGCGTATCGGGGGATCCATTTAGATTCCATCTCCCTAGTTCTAGCGTATGCGATCGGATCCCCTCCGCATGGTTCATACAGCTTAAATTACCGTATTGAGAGATCGTATCCCATACGATACGCGGATCTTAAGAGTGTGTGAACGTACTAATTCTTATTTAATGGATTACCATAAAAACGTAATTTCTCATAAAACTATAATTTCACTTAAATATTATCTTATTCCATCAAATAACTTGTTAAATATTTTTCTTGTGTAACTTTTATTTATTATGCAAAGAAATCACAACTTAATTAAATAATTTTTTTGTTTTAAACTTCCGTATAACCAAAAGTGAACGTTCACCATAAAAGAAACAATGTTTTGGTGGGATCAGTTATTTTGTACTCTTTCTTGATCAACTAAACAAATATGGTGCAAGAACCAACCGTATCATATTTAATGCGTATGAGATACAATCACCTGTTAAATATGCTGTGTGTCCATAGTAATTGCACTAGTTTAAGTCCAGGTGTACTATAAGTTCTGATGTAGGTTAGGAAGAATAAAGTCAAAGTTTAAAGCTAAAGTTCATGGAGCCTTATCAAATAGAAATATTGCAGTAAAGGGGCCAAATAGCATGGCGGCTATTTAAATTTTAAATATCCTTTATTTGGTGTAAAATATTATTTTTTCTTTTTTACAATACAATACTCATATAAAATTTTCTATATATTAGATAAAAACGAGCACATCACCACAAGGCAAAGCCTGAGAATGGAGGAGCATTAGAAAAAGATTTAAAAAGTTTATCATGTATAGAAATTAGGATTCAATAAGATTTTAAAAAATTGACAGAAAATATAGTGGAATAGAATTAAAAAGTGATTTTACTCATGTGTTTTGAGCTTCTGATATGACTGAAAATGTCAAAAGAAGAAAAGTTTGGCCTCTAGGGCTACTTTTAGGGACTATTGTAATCGTAGAGGAGGTTATGCCTAATGTCATGTTATCTCCCATTGATGAAGGTTAAATTGTTTGAGAGAAATTCGTACAAAACAATAACAAACATACAAATTTTATTTTTCGGGTACAAATAAAACAAGACAATTTTAGTAAAAAAAGAACAACTTTTTCACTGATCTGTGCCGTCAGCATTAACATGACCTTCAAATATATGTCATCCACTATCCTCATTCAATATTAAAAATTAAATTATCAGCAAAGAAGTACATTGAGAGTGAACAAATAACAGTTTTAAATCATTAATAAACTTTTTAAATAAAAAAGGAGAAAGACTCCCTCCTTAAGGAATACCAGATCTAGGCATAAACATTTCAGAGAGATAGATAAATTTACCATGAGTTTACGATTTATAAGAAAAGATTTAAACCAGGAGAGAATCAGCCCATTAAAACTTAAGTTTGTATGCAAGAAGAGGAATTATTTGACGTTATCAAAAGCTTAGTTGACATCAGTTTAAATAGCGTATAGTTTATATAGCATATATGCTTGTATGATCATGTCTTGTAAACAAAGAAGATTAGTTTGGGCCGACTTTCCTTATGCTGTTCTTCAACAAAGAATTTATTATTAAATAAAGGAGATATTTCGTTATCTCAGAAAATATTTACATGGGGCAATAGTTTTTAATGTCTGAACGATCACCTTGTTTAAAATCAGGAGTTATAAAATATACTTTCCAAAAATCAGGAAAGTAGCCACTTTTTAAGGATAGACTAAGCAACTTAATATCAGTTCAAATAGTTTGTGTCGACATTCATACAAAAATATAGCAGGAACCCCATCAGGGCCAAAAGTTTGCTTATCTAGTTTAATGGTATTTTGACATCATCTAACATAATAGAACAGTCTGCTGTATTAATATTAGAGTTAATAATATCTTTGGTGAGATCAGGAATTTTATAGTTTTTATTATTACCATACACAGTCACAAAATATGTTAGCAATAGTTTTCCCTTAACTGGATTCTATATTATTTAACTGCATGGTAAATGAGTAAGATTTTGATTTATTAACATGTTAACTGAAATATTTCGGGCCTTTAAGCACACAATTTTGGACTTCTTCAATATACTGAAAATTACGTATAAAGGAAGAAGCTTACATTGTTTTCTTAGATTTCAAAATATTAAATAATCTGATGTGGGTGAGACCTTTGCATTTATACTTATTGTGTGCCATTTTTTTATTTTTAAGTTTTTGAGTTCCTGAACGAACTATATAGGATATGTAAAAGAGCTAATAATTTTAAGGGATACGTACAAAAATAAGCATTTACTTATAATAATATTTTAAAACCTATTTGTGACACTATTGATTTTATACACCCAATCTAATTCACTTAAAAAATCCAAAATTTTAGAGTAGTCAGCTTGCTTAAAATTATATTGCACTGATTTGTACTTGGCATTAACAAATTTCATCTAGCTTTTAACTTCTACTAGTAGTGGAGGATAATGCAGGTCAGGTTCTATAAGATTAAAGCCTGCTTTTTTACCTTCACTTTTTCAAAGTTGGAATAGATCAGGTCCAATATAGTTTTGTTAGCGTGAATATAGTCCAATAGAATAACAAGTGAACTGACTCCCTTTAAAAACTTGTGCTAGTTTTAAGAAATTGATTTTTTAAAAAAGAACAGAGTCTTCATATTTTAAAAATGGCTGCCACTCTGTAACTAATGGAAGGTTGTCAAATGTCACAATATTTTGTTAGTAAACCCTCTGTGTTGTTTTTCATTTGTGCCCGGAAAATAAAACATTATGTTTTGTACAATTTTTTTCACACAAAGTAACCTTTATTAAGGCCAGGCAACATGACATTGACACAACCTCCTCTATGATAACAATATTTGCTAATAGCAGCCCTAGAGTCCAAAGTTTTCTTTTGACATTAGCAGTCGTATCGAGAGCCCGAAATACTTGAGTGAAGTCACTTATTGATTCTAGTTTACTATCAGCTATGAAATCAATTTAAATTACATTAAATAGATGCTCCTTGTGCTTGGGGTTACCAGATTAAAATCAATAAATTAATTGAATGAAATGTAAACTTACCTGACATCTGTAGTGTTCTGTGGAAGTTTAAAAACTTTTTTAACTATTAGTTTTAGAATAAAATTTCATGCTTCAGTTATACAGCATTAATTTGGAACTGGATTATTTATATCCTTGATTATTTTGATAATAATATATGTTAAAATTACCTTTCTTTTGTTTACAGATTTTATTTTAACAAAGAATGCCAGCACCTCAAAAAAGAAAGAAGCCAAATAGGAGTGTATCATTCTATCACAACGGTAAAACAAAACTCCGTACTAAAGATATAGACGAAATTCAAAATGATCTCCTGGAGAAGAATGCGGAAAAACTTCTTAACCAAGAAATTGATTTAGATAAACCTGGCTGCGGTCAGCATTATTGTTTGCAGTGTGCTAAATATTTTATTGATGAACACACATTAAACGAACATCGACGCACAAAAGCTCACAAGAAACAATTAAAGTTATTGCAGACTGAGGCTTACTCCATTGAAGAAGCAGAAAGAGCTGCTGGTCACGGCAGTTATGTTGCCCCCAAATCTACGGCATAAAAGTAGTCTAGTGTCTAAATCTTTGTTTTCTTTTTTAAGAACGAATATTAAATTTTTCAAACATTCATTTTCTAAAGAATCATTGAGTATTAAGGAAGCTAGAAGTGTTGTGACTCCTTATGTTAACTTGGATCACATATCAGATGATGATTATATTAAATCATTATCTAAGAGAGGATTTAATGAAAATATTATAGAATTAAAGCAACTTTGGAATTCTTATAATAATTTACTTCATAATAAATCTGTCATAGAAGAAAAGAGAGAAAATAATAGGCTATTACTTCTTAAGAATAAAGAAAATAAGTCTACTGATTCAGATGAATTAAAAACAGTTGGCAAACTACTTAGAGACGAATTTAAAAATATTAATAATCAAATAACAAGTTTAGAAAATATTTTAATTCCAAAAATATTAAATTTGCCTAATTCTGTTGATCCTAAAGTTGGGAGCAATGAAGTTTTAGCAAGAACACACTTGAATCCTTGTAAAAATGAATATAATCATTTAGAGACTGGCTCTCAATTGGGTTTATTAGAATATGTTGATCCTTATTTATATTATTTTAAAGACATTGCTGCCAAGTATGAATTAGAGATGTGTCAGCATGTTACGAAATTATTTTGCCATAAAAATTTTATTAGTATGTCAAATACCGATTTTTCTAGAATTCATTTAGTTGAAGGTTGGATAAATAATAGTATGGATAAACATTTATTAACCCTAGCTAAATCATTGCACACTGAACCAAACAATCTTTTTCTTAATGGAGGTGCACATTTCTTATCCTCTTGTGCCATTTTAGTAAATTCTATCATTGAAAGTGATAGTTTACCTTTGAAATATGTTTCACAAGGGCGCATTTATATGCCATTTAAGAAAAATTTAAATAATGACCTTTATAATGTAGTTCAAAATAGCAGTGTCAATTTTTTTATTGGTTGTGACAAAGAAAACTTAAATAAGGAATTAGAAAAAGTTACTGATATTATTTGGAATTTTTATAAAACATTGAATATACCTTTAAAATTAGTTTATTCTCCTATTGCTAATATGTTGGATTGTGAAAGTTTGCGTTTAAGTTTTCAAATATTTTCACCATTTTATAACAAATATGTAGAGGTTGGTTATGTGTCTAAAACTGATGACTATGTTAGTAAAAGATTAAGAATGTATTATAAAGATGAAGAACATCAATTTTTAAATATAATTTATGGTAATGTAGTAAAAGTGCCATTTGTAGTTGGTTGCTTATTAGAGAACGCACCTGAATCTTCTGTTAATTTGTTAAAGGAACATTTAAATTTATTTAAAATAAAATAAAGCATTCTTTTAAAATGTTATTCATATTTTTATTAACCTATAACCTAGAGAATTGATATAATCTTGTAATACCTATTTATTTAACTTTTTTTAATTTAATTTGTTTTTCATAACTACATCAGACGTGTTCATATGTATATCAAATCTAGAGATCTGACTCTTAAGTCAAAACTCAGAAAATCACTTTCTGGATTAGTTAAGGTTTTGTTCATGTTTAGTAGGTTTGTCAGAGATGGTAAGAGAAATATTGTCAGTTAAAGATTAAAAAATAGTATTTTCACCATCCAATTTAATGTATTATAGTTCTAGTTTGCCTTCATTTCCTTTTTTCCCCAAAAACATTAGGATAAGTCACAGAAGAGCAAGTTTATAATAACTGGCAATTTAACAAGTCCTTTACAGAAAACACTTTCCCTGTTAACATTTAAGAAAATGAAAATATTATTATTAAAAAAGAAAGATAAAAAAAGTTAAAAAGGGAATATAAAAGTAAAATAGAGGTCAAGGATAAACATAATGAGATTTTAGAAGCAAGTAAGGAAGATAATGAGAAGAAACAACAGAAATTTAGGAACATATTGTTAATTGGAGATAGTCATTTAAAAGACGTCTCTCAGACAAATTATCTAACAAAGATTTTCAAATATCTTGTCTTTTTAAACCATCTGCCAGTCTGAGGGGCTGTACACAGAATATTGAACAATTAGCTGCTGATAATGACAGTGATTATTACATTATAGTGTTAGGTGGCATTAATGATATTGAAAGATGTTACCAGCTTAGTTATAGATAAGCTATAGATAATTTTAGAAAAGTTTTAAATACTAACATATTTTTTACTGAAGCGCGGCATAGGTTTGATACAAATTGACAAATTAATTAATCCGTTTGCAAATTATATTATAACAGACTATATTAAAAAACTAAGAATGTAATAAGGTTAAGAGATAACATAAAATTTATAAAAATTAACAACTTACTAGAAAGAAGTAGGCATTATACTAGGCATGGCTTGCATTTAAATATAACAAGGGAAAAAAGAAGTAGAGAAATGGTTAGAAGAGCTGGCTTATGAAATAGGAGAAGTAATTTTTTACTAAGTCAGTAGTTGCTTTAACAAGGCTGAGGGCAATTTTTCAGCAAAATAAAGATGAAATGGAGAAAAATATATTCTTGACATTATCTCTACCTTTAAAAAAAACTAATTTAATTCACCAAATTGACAATAAGAGTCAAATATCAGAAAACATTGTAAATAAAATTAATTAGCTATTTCAAATATTAAAGGATTGTCTTGCTCTAAAAAATCAATGGTGAAGTATTCCTTACCATTGATTACACAACCAGAACCTTATGATGTTCTCTGTTTTAGTTTTAAATTTACTACACTCCTGCAACATTTCTTCTTCTTTACATCCGAACCATGGAGATCTATCTTTTTAGTAGTATTATTTTTATTGGAAATAAGGTCATGTACACTTTTTCAATAATCCCTACAAAAAGATTCTATCTCTCATTAATACCTATAGGAGCATCAAGCACAGACCAATCTGCCATCAATAGATACTCACAAAACTTGTCTTTCCTTCATCTGAGATGATTCTTAATTATTAACAAAGATTTGATTTATTATTACTCTTAGTGCAATTAACTTCCATACTAATTGTTACAAGAATGTCTTTATGATTGGCTATCTGCTTTCCTATTATTGCTGATAGATTGATTGCTTCAATATTAGAAACATTGTCTAAACAACGCTCTGATGGAGTTGGCTCATTTATAATTTTCATCAACCTGAATGAGACTAACATATTTACAACTTTATTTACATCACTGTTACTTGAAAAAAAAAATCTAAATGAAATCTCCCACTAATAAAAGTTTTAAATTAAAATCTATAGCTCTTAACAGAGCTGTGTCTAAAACATCTGTGAAACTATCTACATTACCACAAGGGGGTCTATATACAGATATTAGAATTATTTTGTCTGGTACTAATTGCACTCCTGCCATTTCAAATATTTTTTTCTCTGACATTTCATTTAATTTTAATTATTAAAATTTTAATACTTATTTTGTAAATAATCTTAGTTCTACACAAGGGACATAAAAACAACATTTAAAAAACAAGAAGAAATAACTTTAATATCAAATAAATAAAACATAACATGAATAACCTTTGGAAAATAAAATAAAATTCTTCAGCACAATAGGTGAAACGTGTAGAGTTGAAATAAGGTGATTTTCAAATATTATGTGTCATATCGAAGCAATTCGATCTACAAGTAATTGAAAATAATGTCCCGAATTTCTCATTTGTTGGAGGGGTATAATAAACAATTTATCATTTGATACAACCAATATGAATAGTTGAACAATATTCACAATTCCCAGATGTTTCCATTGCTTTTTGCTTGTCAATAACGATTTTCCTTCTTTATTTCTTATTAGGAGGAAGGATTGAAATATATCTTCATTATCAGAGTAATGATAATAATACAATTTTTTACCCTCCAAAATTTGGTTTTGTATTAAGAAAGAAATTATGAGAAAAGTAATCAACAAGAATTCCTAATTTTAAATGAGTACTTATTATTGGGTGGAATGTTTCAGATGCACTAACATTAAATCCTTATAAATAAGGAGAAAACACGCTCCTAGACTTGCAAAAATGTAGCAAATGAACTTACTATTGTTATTTTGGTAACTAATACCCAAATAAAGTAATTTTGTTAAAACTTGAGATAACTTTTAAAATCAAAGTATACCCATAGAATAATATAGTAAAACAGTGTGTTAGGTTACAGGGTTTTAGTGTTATTACACACTGATACTCTAGCAAACCCACAGAGGGAGTATAAAACCAAAAACTTGTAATCACTATTTTAAAAGGCAAATGTGGTTAGACAACGTTGTCCTACACTAAGTTCAAAAGTAATAGAGAAGTTTGTATTAGTCAATCTTATCGTCTAACATGTCTTATGCCAACTTACTTTAATCTTAGTATTTCTTTAGGAGTTATAACTTAATAATATCGAACTAGGTACAAATGAAAGAATTTTGGCTGTTGTATAGAACTTTGGAAGTTTGGCTCAAAATGTAACAACCTGATGATAAGAAGGCTGCAATAGTGTTTTCAGTGACAAGTGTTCCCATTTAAGTGAAGCTCCATGAGTGAAAACTCACATCAATCCACCTTACGTCTACAGACACATATGATTTTCCTCAAGAAATTCACTTGAGGAAGGAATGAGAATGGATGTTAGGAGAGTTTTATTTGACTCGGAAATCAAGTCTTAAATTTTTGTAAGAAAATTTTAAAAACTAAGTATCATTTGAAAAATTCTAAAAACATTCCACCAAAATGTTCTGATAATACAAATGACCTAAAATGATTTGCAAACTTTAATTCCCCAAGAACTGCACCACAGACTCTCCATATGTTCTCAATACACACTCTTTTCTCAATATTTTTAATTTAATTGTTAAATATAGAGTATAGGGTTATCTTCAAATTTTGTTTAAAGGAATCAAACAAAGATATTCTAATAAGTAGTATTATACTCGCTGCGCTATATCTTTCACAATGAAAAAAAAAAACAGCTGATTTAATATAAAAATAAAAAATACCTACTGGTACTTGGGTGACGTCAAAGGATAACCATAGTACAACCCCCCAGTGGGCGTGCTCTAATATATTTTAATTCTAATGCTCATACATAAGGAATTTGATTAACAAATGCAATAATTATCTGTGCTGCTGGCATTTTGTTTTTAACATGACAATATCCTATATGCAAATGGATACATAGAATATCGTAATTTTAAAAACAAAATGCTGTCAGGATCTAGCACATAACCGCAAAGCCGTCTCGTTGCCATTCTAGAGGCAACTAGACAAAAATGTAAACGACATTAATATGTCATTTATTCTTTATTAACATTAAGAAGCAGAGACAAATTAATATCAAGACGAAATTTCATAAGTTTATTAAACATATTAGGAAAGGAACACAGCTGTGCTATGATATGACCACATTGTCTCAATTTATTTTTGAATTTGAGATGCGGCTTCACAAAAAGATAAATATCTTTCATTTATTGTCAGTCAATAAATTTCATCTTGGATGCTGTATGAAAGTGACTACCATAAAGATTTTGAGACTAGCAAAAAATT
Source organism: Microvelia longipes (assembly GCA_018340805.1). Taxonomy (NCBI): domain Eukaryota; kingdom Metazoa; phylum Arthropoda; class Insecta; order Hemiptera; family Veliidae; genus Microvelia; species Microvelia longipes. The sequence continues at coordinate 30,065,347 of JACMZG010001908.1, read as the reverse complement.
ATATATCAGATTTTCTCATATACCTCTACGTCAATAGATTTATTGTTTATAATTATTATTAATTAGTTATAGTTTTAGTTAACGATAAATACGTTAGTTAATGATAAAAATATCACAAAAAATAATTAGTTTTGAATAGAAGAGTTAGAAATGAAATGCCGCGGGGTTACACACATCGCCTCCCTTGGAGCTGTAGGGACTTTTTTCTTTCCTTTTAGTGTGTTACAAGCATTGAATTTTCTCCCTTCATGATTTTTAGTCACGAGACAATTTAGAAAGATATAGCGCGGTGAGTATAGTACATTTTGATTGGGGACATTATTATGTGAAATTTGATAAATAAGCCCTTAAATAAAACAAGATAATGAAACCAGTCTGATGCCTGTAAACATTAAAATCAATACACATTTATTTATCATTACTAGGATAAATAAATTAGTAAGCACTCAAAATCATAATTAATGTATGTACTTGGAAAATGCAAGCAAATTTTTATCTTAAAAAATGTAGCTTAGACAATGTCTTAAAACTTACAGGTTAGATTTTGAAGGTTGATTTTGAGTTACAGAACAAAGATCTATTTGACTGAGTTCTTGAAATCAAGTAATGGTTTCATTTTTAGCAATATCTAAATTGATATAAAAACTCTATTTTGTATTAAATGCAAAGTTAAGTTTCCTTGGAGTCATAAAGCTAGCGATAACATCATCAGTTACTTTGCCTCTCCTTTCTTGATGTTCGGCAACAATAGGTTGCAACATATCTATCAGTATTTTCTTTAATTCTCCTGTTAATAGTTGTCCACTTGAATAATCCTAGAAAAAAAAACAACGAATATATTTAATTTAAAAAAAAATACTAACCTAGATTAACAATGTAAATCAAGAAAAGGAACGTAAAAGTTCATGGCCTTTTATATATCAAAGCATAGGCAATTGACTTTACCAATATATGGTTCCCTTTATTTTTTATAGCCTTCTAAATTTCTTTCTAAAGTTTGTTCAATCTCAGTTGTTTAAAAAATAAAACATTTAAGATAATGGGAGAATTGCACTGGCTTTTCTTTTAACAGGCTACTAACATAACAACTCTTCATAACTCTAATGGGAAAAACAAAAGTAACAAACAAACGAACATAGGTTGAAGGACTAATCTAATTTAATAATATAATAATTACTAAATAATAATTACTACTTAATAATAGACTAATATAATAGTTACTCAATGAATAACGCATTAGACTAATATAATAATTACCCAAAGAATAAAACCATAGACTAATATAATAATATTGTTAGTGAAGTCAGGCAAATATTTATTTTTCACTCAATAATGCCTTTAATGGTTTATTTATTATTTTAGAGGACTATTAAAACAATAATGAGTCCATTAAATTTTTTTATCTACAACTTGTTATCAACAACAAAGTTGATCTTTGTTGGACAAAACAATTGAGATTGGTTTGTCAATAGGAAGATTCATTGTTTTGTGTTGTTGGTTTGTAGACGTTGGTTTGTTCCTCTTTAAATAATTTAAAGTTTGCTTTAGCGTGCGTCTCTCTTGGATTTATTTGACAAAATTAAGTAAATATTTTTTTCTATTATCAATATAAAGTTTTACATGCAATTAATTGAGAAAATAGCATTTTAGTTATTCGATTAAACAAATTGAAAGGTAAAGGATTATAAGTTTTAACGGAGGTGGAGACCTATAGGCCACGTGAGGAACAGAAGCAATCAGACAGAGCCTTATCTACAATACTGGTCAAATGTATCAATATTATATTTTTCATGTTTATAGGCATCCATTACCCCAGAACAATGTACACATTAAAAGTTATATTAATCTTATATAATGAAGTTTTAAGCATTTAGGGGCAAAGCCAGTCAGGGTCCATAGGTCACAAGTGTAAGTAAACTAGCACTTTGCAACAGCAATTGCGCAGCTAGAGATTTTATTTTACATTTATTATTTAAGAGTCAATATTTGAACAAATCCTTTGTGCAAAATTTTCAACTTTTGGTAGGTTAGGAATCATTGGGGACAAGGTAACTTGGGCACTAGACCATACAGAACAGCTAGGTAATTCATTATTAAATTTAGGTGCAATACAAATTCAGGTCATACTTTGTAAAGGTGTTACCTTGCAAGAACAATATTGCTTAATCTAGGTCAAAGTAGTATCAGTCCGATGTATTTAGTTTTGACAAGAAAAAATTGAAACAGAGAGGGAGAGAGAAGGTAACACAAGATGAATCCAACAAACAATAACTTCTTTATCAACATATTATTTAGCATTTCTATTTATTATTCTTCTAACCAAATAAATAAGTTTGATCTTTTCCTATTAATAATTACAGCTGCTTAAACAGGCAATGGCCCATTTATAAGTTATGTACCCTATGTGGTACAGCAAAACTTAAGAGCTACTGTAATGGCTGAAAAGTAAAATTTTAATTGCTAAGCAATAAAAAAATTGTACTGATATTTTTAAGAAACAAAATGTTTCCTTGATTGCTTTTTTAAAAGATTTTTTTCCCAAAATGTCAATCCCTTCTTTCAATGAAAGCAAAAATCTTTTTAGTTTTGGTCCATAATTATAAAAATAAAATAATTTTAGAGCTTTTGGACTGTCACAAATTGTAAATATTGTAATAGTATGACTACAACCACTTTCGGTTTTTGTAAATTTCAGGAATCGATGAAGCTCAGGATCTCTGGGCAACAGCTTTCACTAATTTATTTTAAATAAATTTTATTCAAAGACTTGAAGTTTTCAATAATAATTTGAGAATCATCATGTATGTCACATACTTTAAAGTAACTATGCTGTATTTACTCTACAAATGTTAGTTTAAATTCTAGCCACCAAAAAGATTAATATTCTTGTCATATTACCTGTTTAATTTGTTCAAGTTTATCGTCATCTTCTAAGAAAAATGTTAAGTACTGATAAGATATATCTACATCACAGTTCCCTCCAATCTTCCTGTGCTCTTCTACACTTGCTTGACCTCCAGAGAAAGCATATTTATTTATCTATAAAACAAAAATATAGATAAATATTTTTCAAACAATATATAGATAAAGGAAGATGATCCTGGATTCATTATTTCAGACAAGAAAAGGTTAGTTCTGTAGCTATTACATTAAAAGGAGCTCTAATATGTAACTTGTTAGTTTCACTATACCAACTATGAGAATGCGCTCCTGTTGTCCTTTTATAGCAAATTACTCTAGGCACTTAACTGATTTTTACAAATATTTTCTAATAATGACTAATTTCAAGTAGATACTCATGCTGTTATAATGGTAATAAATAAGATGATTTCCTATAAGATGAGGAGGCCCTATAGGTTAAATTGTGAAACGTCGAAAAAGTAACCTGACCACCTTTGATTGTAAATACAATCAAATAGTCAGTACCAAATTACAAAAACTTATAAAGGAAAATGTTAAAAATACAAATAAAAACACAAAAAATGTGTGTGAAGCCAGAATAAATTGATTTATTGTAACCTTAACTCACTTTTGAAGGAGATTTCAATGAGATTACACAGAGCTCCTGAGAGCCCCAAAAGATGTTTCAGGCCTCTCAATGTATTGAGATAGGCTATGCTCCCTCTAGTATATATCTCTATGATATTAACTAAGAAAAGTGGGACAAATGTTATGGTAAGGAGGGTTAGTTTCACAACTACCACTCGAGACCAGCACTGAGTTCATACTTAGTGTCACTAATTCAACGCCTAACATATTCTATGAATGTACTATTTACCAAATAAGTATTACTTAAACCTTGACACAAAGAAAAACTTAGTTCTAAAAACTTCTAGATGTAGATCTAAGCTCTAATGGCATTGGTTAAATTTCCGATGCATAAATTAATCATACATGTACATCAGTAATTGTTTAGTTAGTTTCAATATACATATGCTAAAAAGATCTCATTTAATTATCAGAAATACGACAATACAACAAATGACAAAGCTTTTATTTTTATAACATTGTAACCATAAAAATATAATGTTATTGAAGAATCAGCTACCGTCAATACTTGCAAATATCGACGGTTGCTGCTTCTTTAACTTGCGGTAAATACAACCTTTTTGATATGATGTCATGTTGTTTTATTTCATACAACATGCTTGACTAATTGTTTGTTCCAATTTTTTTAGACGTTTTATGATATTATAAGTAGGAATTATTGTAGGAACATCCAAGAAAAAACATAGTGCCTTACCACATAGTTTAAATTATTTTATTTTACCTTAGTTTTAATTTGTTTGGGAGTATCAGTTAAATAAATAGCGGAATTATTATCACTAGCAGACATCTTGGTTTTAGCTCCTTGTAAAGAAGGTATAAAAGAAGAATGGATCAGAGCTGGCTTGGCAAACCCTAATTTTGGAGCTACATCCCTTGTCATCCTAAAATATGGATCCTAAAACAAATAAATACATTTAAGTATTCAAATGAAATAATTTTTTTAAACAAGTTCTTTATTGGTAAAAGAATACAATATTTATTTTGTGTAAACCGGAGCCATATTTTATTTATTTGTTTGGAGCAATTTGTGCCTCTTTTTTACCATTTTATTTTTTATTTGGTATCAATTTGGGCTATTTATTGGGGTGAGAAGGTTTGATTGAGCTAAGGATGATTTTATATTTTTTGGTATGAGTGTTCCTTTTTTTGCAGGATTATCAAAAGATGATATTTTGGTGGTACTTTAAAGAGGTTTATATTGAAAAAGGAGTTTGCAGGAGAGTCAAAGGGGGATCCTTATGCAGTCTGTGGACTGACTTTTTATTATTAAACCTGGCATTTGCCTGTAAGATTGAGGGAAACCACAGAAATCCTCAATCAGGTTGATCGGACACATGGGTCTGGGTGTGAAGGTAATATTATTTTTTTAACGTTGAGGGTTTAACTGTTGGGGATTTGTCTTTAGTTTTGTTTTTTGAGGCAAGGGGAATAGTTTATTTTACTTACGAAGTTAAGTGAATTTTATATTTTCTACTTTTGTTGAGCTTGGTGTTCCAGTCTTCTAATATTTTCTCCTTTGATATTGATATAAGATTGCTTACAGGTATTTTATATCCAGATGATCTTGTTGGATTTTCCATGATCAGCTTGTCAGAGTGTGATTTTACCCTGTATAAAGTCTATTTGTTTGTTCTGTCAAGTTAGTTCACTTATTTCTTGTAGGGTAAGCATACACATATGACGCATATCCTAATCATAGTTTATATATTTATATAGTTTTATATTTGTGTTTTAAAAATTCATATTTTCTAAAATTTATGTTTCTGTCAAGGATTGTTTAATTCCCGGAACAACTCATTTTTTTGTAGATTATTGATTTGGGAATGAATGTATTATAATTTTGATTTAGTATAAGATAAGTAAGAGTTTGAAAGCACTTATTTTATTATCAAGGGTTATTTTGATTTTGATTATGACAATTTGGCATCAAGCCATGAACCTCTTCCAGAGGGGATAATTTTTGGTTGGCATACCTTATTTAATCATTTTTATTAATTCATAGTTTTCTAAAATGTATTAATATTTCATTTTAACAAACTAAAAATTTCAAAATGATAAAAAACAAACCTGATCGATGGCACAGGGAATCAAACAGGGTATTTTATTTTCACCAAATATAAGAGGAAAAGATGTTGATAAAGCTGGAGCAGCTTGAACTGATGGAAAACTTATCTTACCAATAACATCACTATCACCAAAACCAAATATTCCTTTTACTTGATTAAAAGTTACACTTTTTTGAATCCTAAGCATATTACGATAGAATTCTGGACAACTCCTGGAACAATATAAAGATAACTATATATAAACTAGAAGGGTTGTTTAGATAAAATTATTTTAACAAGACAAAATGCAAGAGTGAGTTAGATAATGAGAGAGAAAACTTTGTGAGCAGGCTGATGAGCAGGCAAGCAACCAGAGAGAGGCAGAAAGGGGGGTTTTCAAGAAAAACATCAATGCACAAAAAATGTGTCACTTTATCAAGCAGATGATTGTCTGATGAGTAAAAGATGAGTGTGGTCAGATCATCAAGGACACTTCATTGCAGAAAAATAATAAATAAATGCTTTATTAACATGAAGTTTTACAAACCATAAAAAATACTAAAATGGCAATTTTCTTAATATTAATACTTAAACCTACGCTTAAAATGTTATTAATATTTACAAATAATTTTTTACAATTTATCTAAGAGTACTTATAAATTATTTTGTTAATCATTTATAAATTTTAGGCGGGAATAAAAGAAAATATCAACAAGAATTGTTATTTATGCACCAAGAGAGTAAATAATGCTATTATTTCCCTCAGCAGTTAGTTGGTTCCTAAGGGGTAAGCCGAGGGAACCAAAGTATTTAACTACCAAGGCTAAGCCAAGAGAGGTAATTGTGAGGGGGAAAATAGCATTTTACTCCCAAGGTGCATACAAGATTTTATCTCCAGAAGTTGAATTTATTTTAACACCTTTTGTTGTATTTTATTCTAATTTTTAGTGTTATAGTTAAAGGTCATGTCGTTATTATTAAAGAGGTCAGTATGAGTCTTAACATAGCTGTTATAAATAAATAGGTTAATTTCAGTCATAATTTTAGTGTTTTAAAGTGCTGTAAAAAAAGTACTAAAATAATTCTTATCTTTTTCTTTGATAAGCTGACCACTATGAAGCTGACTAGCGTTAGTATGCCCCTACATTATTATTCTGTAGCTTAGTCTACTTTGTACAAGTAGTCTCATAATAATAACATTTTAGCAAAAGGAAAAATTAACTTACTAGATAGAGTGTAGGTTTATTCCCCCAGGGAGTGTTCCAGGCGGACATAATGTCCCAAGGAGGCAGCAGAAAGGCTAAGGGGCCTCAATAAATTTGTGAAAATATAAAAACGTGAACTAAATAGATAAGAGATTTAATCAATAATTTGGAAACTACTAATTTATCATAAATCAATGAAGATACTTTAAAAAAATCGGGTATGGGGGTACAACGGAACTTTTCTTCATATGTTCTTTACATGCATGCCAAAACTCAAATTAATCACAGCATTTTTTTGTGTTTTATGATTTTTCAAAATTTTTGCTGAGTTAATTTATTAACTTTATTAAGATAAGTATTCATTAACCCGCAAAATTATTGCGGGTTAGTGACATCATAAAAAAATTATTTTCCGGATAACACAACTTCATCTATAGATTGATTTCAGAACAAAGTTTCAAACAGCTACGATGATAACAGACACACACAACTTTGTGAAAACCACTCAGGAGGCCTTAAAAGATCTGGAACAGATTCCCTGGTGACATGCCCGTATAGGATTTAGTAGCAAACACAATACTTTTCCTATAAACAATATAAATGAGGATAATAACAAAGTGGAACAATTTATACCCATCCTCTCACTGAATATTCGCTGGGCAATAAATATTTGTTGGGCACATCTATTCACAACTCAATAAATTAGTTAAAGGTATTCAACAAGAAAAGTCTCACTAGTTTTAATGTTTACTAAATAAAAACTGTAATTTGTATGTAAAAAAATTGTTTAAAATAAAAAAGTTTAATTTTGTAAAAGATAATCCCAAGGTTAGTCATTTCAATAAATAAACATTGTTTTGCAATAAGTATTGAACATTTTATTGTTCCATACAATATAACAGAGGAGGGGATGTTCCCTCCTTCCTTGCCTTCAAACCCTATGACTTTTTATATGGGCCGGGGAAGCCAAAGATTAGGAACTACTGATCTAAGGCACTTAGACCTCTGACTGGATCCATTCTGGCCAAGAAATGGCCCTTAATAATATTAATTAAGGGTAATAATAATATTAATGCCATCTCACCTCTACACTCAGAGGGTAAGGGCTAAAAACTAATATCAGGTCATATCAAGCTCTAATTCAACAAATAATGTTTCATTATTACAATACAAAAATCTACTGCATTGACCAGAAAAAAATATTTATAATGTAAAAAAAAACTTTCAGGTAAACATGTATAAATTATTCATTATACATAATATAATTATAACACATTGTGGGGAAAAGGTTAGCCCTGGATGATTAGACTATGCCCACAATTTCATATCAGGCCAACCTCATTGGTTCCTCAACAATATTTTTCCATGCTGTCAATTGATCACAACCGTTTGCTACACTAAAGGAATAGTTTGAAATAAAAACTCCCCACAGAAGCAGATAAACATACCCAATATAATCAAAATCACAAAAGATGAATGTTTTCTCAGGGTCAAATCCACATGCTATAATATCTTTAACATTTTGTTTAGCTAATCTCCTTGACTCTTCAAGAGTTATGTCTTTCCATAAAAATTTTTCATCATCTGTTAATTGAATTATCAGAGGCACATTGAATAATTCTTGTAACCACCTAAAAAAACAGCAACAAATAAACATACTTATCTCAATGTATTTTCTAAAATCATTTGATTTTAGAATTAGATTGATCTAATTCAATCTAAAAATCGATGATCTAAAAATTAGATCAATTGAATTTTTTAAGGAATTGGCCAATCACTATATAGGGGTTTCAATCTTACAAATATAAATCTAAAAATGCACAAGGGCCGCTGATCTACAGGGGAGGAGACTTATATCATGGTAATAAAAAGTCCTAAATTAATTCTCAATTTATTAAAAAAAAAGTTTCAGGAATCTTCATGATAAATTGTGAGATTAGTTACATTGAACTTAGCTAACTTTTAGCTGATTACCAAAGAAAAACTGAGCTACAAGTTTTTTTCCTGAGGAAATTTACTAAAAGCATAATTTCATATTTATATCGTTCAAAGCAAATTAACACATTATTGAATTAAAAAAACCATAAAAATAGTTAATAAGTAAACTTTTTTTGCAAATCAGGACTGGGCAATGCTAAAGCTTTCTAAAATGAAAGCTAATTGGTATTTTCATAATTGCTGAAATCTGTTATTCTTAATTTGGCATTAACTCATGGCACCTCTTCTGAATGGAGTAAGTTTCATATTCAGTTAGTGCATTCCTTTTAGGGCCAAATATGACAACAGAAACTCCTAGCAAAAAACAAAACTGAATATCTTAGATGTCAAACAATATATAATAGCCTTTAAAAAATAATTTAAAAAATACTAACTTAGTAAAAATAAACGGGATTAAATGTCCAATATGCATCGACTCAGAAGAAGGGCCTCGACCAGTATATAAATAAAATGGTTTTCCTTTTTCAACATTATCTAGTATAAGATGCAAATCCCTGTGAGAAAAGAATATACCTCGCCTCAACAGATGGTGAGCAGGTTTACCAGTTATCTTCTCAAATCTAGATAATAATGCTTCATCAACTTTGGAACTACCAAACCTTTCTAAAAAACAAAAAAACAATTCATGTAGTACACAAACAAAAAATTTCAAATATAGAGCAGATATTATCCATGGTTGGGCAAAATACTTTATTTTCTTATATTTAAATACAAATCAATTATTTTATACTTGAAATAGATTTGAAAAAATTTGTTTTTTTTAAGTAACACTAGAGGCGGACTGGGACGAAAAGGCCCGAGGGGGGCTTACTTCAAAGAAGCTATCTATGTTAATTAGATGATAATTCCATAACATAGATAATTCCCACTATGTTTATGCTAGAGAGTTGAAACTTCAACTCAGACCAAATCAGAATTTATTTGGTCTAGTTGTGCTGCACGGAAGTTAATGTTTTTCAGACTACAATAATCTATTTCAGTAAGTCATCAAAAATTTAAAAAAAATGGTTAAAAATTAAAAATCTGACCATCGAGTTCCTGGTTGACTATAAATTAATAACTTAAACACTAATAAAAAAAACAATTAAAAACAAGTTAAAATTTAACATTTTCAGACAAGTCTTTTTAACATGGACAAAATTTAACATGGTCAGACTAGTCTAACCATGTTAAACTTTTAAATTTTAACAAGTTTTTAATCATTTGTATTCTTTGTTACCTTTATTAGTGCTAAAGTTATTAATTTTTAGAGTGTTGTTATTGATTAAAGGTTACACTTAAAACATTTTGTGATAAAGCCTGAAGATGACTACAGAGCTAGTTGAAATACATATCGCAATTTATAAATAAATAATTGCGTCTCTCTAATATTTGTAGAACTAAAACCTATAGTTTATACTATCATATCATATCATATCACCATTTATTGCAAATTTTGATTTTACTAATTAAAATTTACATATTCTTTTTATAAAGCATCCATGCAAATCAGCATTGAGCTGTGGTTCCTATGGTTCCTAGTTTATACTATTTATGCAATAATCTAGTAGTTCTACAAGCTTAATAGTGAAACAAAAATTTCATTAACGAGTAATGTTTAATGATAAATCATTTTAAAAGACTAGGAGAAATGATAGGAAGGAAACAGGAAATGCTGATATGTACACAGTTTCTGTAATTTTGACAATACAAATTAGAGATATGTAATCTTAGTATGTACAGAAAATAAAAATATTCTACATAGCCTGCCATTTAAATTGGTTTGATAAACAATAACCCAGTGCAATAACCAAAATCAAATGTTGTTGTCCTATATCAATTTGTCATATTACTAGTTTAAGTGACATACTTCCACGATATAAGCAAATTTTTAAATGTATTAGTCAAAAAACATGATTTGTTTAGAGTATGCTATACATGCCAATCGATAAAATGGAACTAATGCTGATAATAAATTTTTAACTTGCTACATATGTTCACCATATTCATTAATACATGTGTATAAAACTTCAGCGGGATCAGACAACATTTTGAAGTATTGTAGATGTTTGAAATGTTTGCAGAGTCATTATTGTGGGTTAATGTCATCACATGTATTTCATAAACAATAGGTTTGAGACATTAACAAGGTCAATTTTTGTACTAAGTTCCATTTCTATCTGATATAGCATGCAACAATTATTGTGTCATGTAAAATTTGTTTTCATGTAACAAATTAATAAGTCCTTACCATTACATAATAGTGAGGACGTGGAATGCACCAGGAGGTACTGAAAAAATATGTCTCTGTTGGTAAGTATCATTATATTACTATAATCTTAATTATAGCAAAACTACCTTTACTGTGGATTACCAAAAAGTCAGAGTTTGAGAAGCAACGAATGACTTATAATTAGGCTCTTAGCCAGCTTTAGCCACAAAAAGACTGGATTTCAACATAGCGACTTTTTTATGGCTGATTGTTTAGAAACATGATTTTAACGAGCAAGGGAATTCTGCTGGGGTAAGGGGTAGAAATTCATGTAAATGGAAACATCTCCAGCTTTAAGCGAAAAATATTAGATGGTACTTTACTTCTGCAATTCATTTTTAAAATATAAAAGAGCAATTTATGTACTTCTTAAATTGCGTCTCTTGTTTAGGGTCCATAAGCTTGAAACAGGTCTCAAAATTAACTGGATAATGTTAACACGTTAACATTTTTAACATTAAAAGTCCTGTCTTAGATTTTTGATATTTTGCTTAGAACCGTATATATATTTCCATTGAAGGAGTTTTTTTCTTCCCATAATGTATTACAAGATGGAATGTTTTTTTTAATGTTTCTAATCTAAATAAGATTTCCAGTTTTGTGTTTTTACCAAAATACATTTTCAACTGCTTATGTAAATAATAAATATATAGTATCTTAAATGTTTCAGGTTTCCACATTCAGAGAAGGATTCTATAAATAGGATTAAAAAATGGACGGAATTCATTGGCAATGTACGTCCGATAAATATAAAGCCAGCAGATGTATACAAGTTTGAAACTGTTTTTATAAGAAACAATTGAAAGATGATGACTACATCAAACTAAATGGAAAAAATTAAGAGAGCTGATATACCTTGTATTAAAATTTAGTCCTATTTTTTGTGAAATTTACTATTATTAAACATACATATACAAGTATCAATTAGTATTTTGACTCCTTGTTATTCATTATTTCTAATTTTTTTCGTCAATTTTGTTTATAAATTATAAATATTATAATTTCTATAAACTTTGCTTTTAGTTTAAATAAAATAAAATTAAAAATAAAGTAATATTTAAATTTTGAAAATCAAAGCAATAAAATTAAGTAAAAAAGAGCGGAAACATTTTAACGAGTATAGTTTGGGGGAACACTGCTAGAACACACTAGTAGTACACAAGAATTATTTTCGAGCTCAAAAGACCCATCTATATATACTCTCTCTTATCTATGGGCAAAATTACAGGATGTAACTATTATAAGGAAAACACTAATATCAACCTAAATGGACAAAAAATATATATTTTGCTGACGATAGCCTTAATTATGATAATAAATTTACCTGTTGATTATATTCCATCATTTCTACTGGGAAAAGGATTATTCTGACCTGGAATAATTGAGGGAACTGTACAATACATATCTTACTACAGTGCAAATGGGGTCTATCTCGACCCCAACCCCATTGGTACTCAAAAATAATAATCCACAATTAAACAAGTAAAGCCTTTGTCAAGCTGGTGATACCCCCCACATGATTATATAAACTACAAAATAGAGATAAATGATTTGACATACTTATAAGTTTATCGTAGTCAACACCAGTCTGGGACGAACTGGTTACGTTCCATGGGTCAACAAAATCTTCGTTTTCCACACCATTAATAGATAAATTTTCCATCTTAAGTTCACCATCCATAACTAAAATTATTAAAATAAGGTCCGAGTTTTAAATAATAAACTACGTACAAATTTAAATTGTAAACATTCCACCACAACAAGAGTTAAGAAGGTTACAACTTGTTATACATTTCTTCGTATTCTTCTTTATTCATTACTTAAAGTACAGAAGTTCACAAAAAGAAAAGTTCACAAGATCTACGCAGTTTAACTATAGCGCGTCAACGAAATGCATGTACTTTAATTTTCTCACGTGATTTCACTAAAAACTCGTAGAAGACTAGAGCCAATGATGTCCCTTAACATATATCATTTGATACTACCGAGATTAGCAAAACATGAATAGTTGACACAATGTCTCTCGCACAATTATATTGTTTCCCTTAACATACTTGACCACGGCCCTAAAGCAGTACAAAAGGACCCTAGACGTTAAACATAAAATAATAATAATAATATATATATATATGTTTTATACTTACTTATTTATTTTATCTATTTAATTTTATTTTAATTTATTTAAATAAAATAATTTCATTTTATTTAATTTAATTAAATACTAAATTAATTTAGCTTGCTATAAGCATTAATACTACTCTAGTTAAAAGTAGACCCCTCCACATGAGAAGCCATATAGTAAAGAATTCATCAACAGCTCATGATTCATATTTGTAACATGAGAATATATACAAATAACAATAATATAATGACTGAGTGATATACTTTTCTTAATTTTTTATTACATACGTGTGATATCTTTTACGTGTGACATCGCACAGTTTGTCAGAACCGATGTCTTAACATCCTTTTTTGAAAGAGGGCAAATTTAAAGGTATCTATTCCCATAAAAATTTTAAGTCTGGGTGGAAGGAAAACACGCTAACTATTGCACCAAGAATAGCAAATAGAATCAAACCAGGGAATTGAAACCAAAGGACACACACACACACACTGCATCTGCTTAGTTAGAATATAGTGAGACTTACTCTTCATAATTTGTTTTTATTGTATTTATTTACTATTAAACATTTTCTTTAATTAATATTTAATTATATTTTAATATTATTATATTTTTACTTTTCCTCATTCATAATCTACGTGTATAGAAAACATTTTGTTGCAAAAAAATCTGAAACCGGGATTTTACTTGAATTATCTTTTTCAGAACCTTCTGAGTGGTTTCCACAAAGTTGTCTGTATATCTGTCTATAAGTGTATGTTATCATTGTAGCTTCTAGCTACAATTTATTTATTTAATTTAATTTATGCTGAGAGAGTTGAAACATGGTAGGAAATTAAATCTGTAGGTCTAAGTAACAATCTATACTTTTGCCAATAAAGAACTTGATTAAAAAAAAAGTAACAACTTCATATACATATGTAAGTTAATAAAATGTAAGTACAAAATTCATATGTAAGTAAACATGCAATAAAGTACATATATATATATATATATATATATATATATATATATATATATATATATATATATATATATATATATATGTATGTACAATAATATATATTATATATAGTATACAATAATAAGTAAGTGTGAGAGCATTAAGTAAACGAATAAAACAAATATTTAGTATGTAAAAAAAGAAAGTTTAATAAACACATCAAGTTTTAATAATATAAAGTAAAACATAAATTAAGGAACATAAGACCGACGCGTACATAACAGACAGAGTAATAAAAAAAAGATGGAGATCCCTCCTTTTGGCGGGCAAGCTCCAGTGTTACCAACAATAGTACTAACAATAGTAAGATCAGAAAAGCGGGAAAACCCTATGGCTCCAAACATTAAAATTTCAAAATTATATAAATGCACTACATAAGTAAACATATAAATAAGTTCCGGGGTCCCTTGTACCTGTTGTTTTTATTTTATTTTTGATATTTTTTTATAATTAACAATTTTGTTTTATTAAAATGTTTATATTTTATTGTGTTTAGGATTTTATCATTATATATTATTTCATATTGCTGTCATTTTTCTATTTTTTTTATCTTTTAAAAATGATTAATTGTATTATATTTTATAATGTATATTTATTAATAATTATTATATTTTATATCTTTGTAACTGGTATGAAATACCGTGTTAATAAACAGATATAAAGGTGAAGCACTGAAGTTGATAAATGTTAGTCCTCTAATACTAACAACATATTCTATAAAATAATCATTAGTTTCTTAACTATTTTTCTACTAAAAACAATATAATTATAAAGTAATAAATAAACAAATTATCAAAGTAAGTCTAACTACAGTCCATAAGCCTCCTCACCACGTCACGGTCAGATGCTTCAAAATAATATCAGTGAAATTTATATTTTATTACATTTAATTTTCAAAATTATTTATGTTTTCACTGATATTATTTTTTAAAGGGATAATTTAAAAATAGATAATTTCTTATTTAATCATGTAAAATACATGGTACTATGTAAAAAAATTATCCAAATTAAACAAACACCTCTGAGGAGGTCCATTCACACTGCGATGATTAAATGGGGACTTTTTTTAAAAATTTAATCATCGCTTTAAATAAAAAGTACAAATAGTTGGTAAATATTTTTTTACCAAGGATGTACAGTAAAAATCTGATAAACAATGTACTACCAATCTATTTATACTTTTTATTGTCCATTCATCTCACAACATGGGATATTACAGTTACACTCAACTATCATGAATTTACTATAGAAAAGAATAATATTCACTAAACAGGGCAGTTAGTGATAATAATATTTATAATAAATATTTTTACCACTAAAACCAAATCAAATACAAAAGTCAGAATTATATAAAAAAAATTGAACTTGTGATTTATATGTATTCAAGTCCTAGACAAAAAAAAATACCCAATATACCAATAACTAAATCATAATTCAAACATATTTAATGACAAATTTACTGTCATTAATTTTTTGATGTGCGATAAGTAAAAATAATGAACAAACTCTAATGAAAATATCTATTGTTATTTCTAATTTTCAAGACTAAACATTAAAAATACGGGCCTTCGGCCCGTAGCCGCTACGCGGTCTCGGCGCTTCGCGCCTCGTCCGCTCCGCGGCGTCGGCCCGCCGGGCCGCTTCGCGGCCGGGGGCCTCCCAGTGGCCGCTTTTGCGGCCACATTGTTGTTGTTTTGTATTATGTATGGTTTCATTATCGTTCTTGTTACATGGCATTTTGCCACGTATTTAGCGAATTTTCACAGCCTCGTTTCACAGGCCCGCTTCGCGGGCCTGAGAGGCTTTCTCGCAAATTTGATTTTATTAATCCTCTATTATTAATAGTAAGCAATGATATTCCAGTTAACAAGCCATATAAAAAAATAATAATTATATTTAAATACATAACTAATACGTTTTTATAGAGGTATACAGAATACAAGAAATCAATCCACACGTTGCAACTGTTGGAGTAACCTTGTATAAAGGGTAAGAAAAATTATAGTTTCATCTTTAATCAGTTTTAGTTATCGTAGTCCATACAAAAGGGTATTAACTCTTACACACATTTATGATTGTTTATACAATTTAAAGAAAAATGTCAAATTTTTTTTGTAAACAAATTGTTTATTTGAGTATAACCTTTAGGTTGAAAAAAATATATTCATGATTTTTTAAAATAAAATACCGTTTTCGTCACTTAGGATTGTCCGATTGAGCTGAAACCGGTCGCAATCGTTTTAGAATGACTTCGACCATACAAAGACTACTTCGAGGTTCTTCCTCTTTACAGGCCTGCTTAGCTCGGCGTGGTTCAGTGGAAGCCATTTTTGTCCTGTCTCTCTGGGACAGTAGGCTTACAAGGATGGAGCAAGAGGTAGAGGCTCCTCTAATATACTACATCCCCACCCTCTAACACTACTAAACCCAACAGATATCGTACGAGTCTTTGACCTAGACGTATACATATATACAAGATTATATATATATGTATACCGTTTGCGCCATTTATGATGGTTCGATTGAGCTGAAATTGATCTTAATCGATTCAGCTAGCCGTCTACATAAATACGAAATACCTTGTTTTTAAAGCCATTTCAAGTTTCAAAAAAATTTTTTTTTTTCATGACGTCATAACTTTGGTTGATGACGTCATAATGTTTTTATAAAACAATAGGCCTCGTAACCTCCACAACATCTTGCGATTTGCAAAGTTTCGTTTCAATTTGAGAACGCCTTCAAGAGTTATCGTTCGCCATACGAAAGGGTAGAAACTCTTACATACATATATATATATATATATATATATATATTATATATATAATATATATATATATATATATATATATATATATATAATATATATATATATACTTTTTTGGGACATATATTTTTTGTTATCAGGAAGCCAATAGGAACCGATTCCGCTCACTCCCACCCTCAACTTCCGCCATCCGAACAACCTCATAAGCGTCATTTTCATTATGAAAATTCGCTAATAAAATTTAAAATGAAAATTAACCCAAGAAAAGAAATAAAAGTTAAAATTTAATCCTTCAATGATGTTACTAACTAACTATTTTGAGTCAGGAAAAATTTAGTGATGAAATCATTCAAAATATATAAATTATTTGTGATTGATCCTAGGTGTCAATAATAATAAAATAAAGTACTGATTTGTTTATCATAATAATCATCAATAATGCAAAACTTTTTTATAATAACTTAATAACCTGTGTATTAGAAAAATGAATAACCCCTGGATACCTGCTAAAAAATAATAAAGCCCACTAATCTTTTTCAGAAATTTAATCTATCTAACAGGATCCGTTTTAATATTTATATGAATGATCTGAAAACTCCCTTCCTCCCTTGATTTTTCTTCCAGGATACTTTTAGACTGAATTCAGCAACTCTGCCCCCATACACTGACTCTAACCCCCAAAAACACTGACTCTAATTCATACATTGTATAATATGTAAAGTCATTTCTAAATTTTTCTTTTGCTACACGAATTGCCGACGCAGTTTCATCATAGTTATGATTAAAGTTTTTCTGATAAATACTTATCAAAAACATATCTTCATTTTACTCTTAAGTTCTTGATACACTATGAATTACATGAGTCCAACAGAGTTTTCTGTTTTTCCTCTAAATTTGTTGTAACAGTACTTTTGTCTTAAAAAGTTCTAAACCTAATTTATTTGATAGAGATTGTCTTTTTGTTTAAGGGATATCCTCAGATTCTTTTTATTTTAAGAGATTGTTCCAATCAATGATATGATGTTCAAAACATATAATTTACCCCCAAAAAAGTTTAATAATAACACATACAAGCTTTTTATCTAAAAAAAATAGCTATAAC
Organism: Microvelia longipes; assembly: GCA_018340805.1. Lineage (NCBI taxonomy): Eukaryota > Metazoa > Arthropoda > Insecta > Hemiptera > Veliidae > Microvelia > Microvelia longipes. The sequence continues at coordinate 30,047,308 of JACMZG010001908.1, read as the reverse complement.
GCATATTGATATTATTTAAAGTAAAAATAAAACATTACTCGTAAAAAGTAGGATGTGAATAAGCAACAATGAATGAGAAAATAATTATGTTACATATTGATGACTTAAATAGTTATATTTTAATAAGATCTTGGTCCCTAGCCTACCTAACCAAATTATCTAACTGACTAAACCTAACTGAGTGAGCTCGTCCCTAACTGACCTAGTCCCAACTGAGTGTCTCTATCTATGCAAGCAAGCCTTAACCACCCTTTCCTACAACTTACTGATTTAGGTCTTATTAAAATATAACATTGAACTTAAAAAATAATATATTTATAGATTCGAACTCTACAAAGATTATAAAAACTGGCTTTATTAAAATCGAAATAAAAACATGGCAAGAATTATTTTATTATTCATGAAGCTTGGCTGTGTTATAAATTTAGAAAATTAATTTTACCCCCTAAAACATTGACTCTAACCCCCAAACACTGTCTCTAACCCCAAAAACACAGACTCTACCCCTCCCCCCACAATACCGCCTATTCAACCCTGCTGCCACATCAACAACCCAGCCAACCCTGCTGCTACATCATCAACCCCCGGCTGGCACATCATCCTCAACCCTGCCGCCTTAGCTACTTCTGCCCCCATACACTGACTCTACCCCCAAAAACACAGACTCTACCCCTCCCCCCACAATACCGCCTATTCAACCCTGCTGCCACATCAACAACCCAGCCAACCCTGCTGCTACATCATCAACCCGGCTGCCACATCATCCTCAACCCTGCCGCCTTAGCTACTTCTGCCCCCATACACTGACTCTACCCCGGTATGTGGCAGTATGTTGGGGGAGGTTACAGAGCCTATTGTTGGTGATTTTTAAAAAAAAAATTAAATAGCTTTAACACAAGGCGACATATTTTGAGGTACCAGTTTTAGCTGTACAGTACACATACTTGTGTATACACATAAATATAAAATGTTGTATATATATATATTATATATATTTATATATATATATATATATATATATATATATATATATGTACACTTTTAGGTCAATGACTTCTATAATGTCTGTTGAGTTCATTACTGCTAGAAAGTGGGGAGGTCGTATAAAAGACAGGCCCCTACCTCTTGTTCCTTCCTGGTTAGCCTACTGTCCCAGGCAGACTGCAAAAATATGCTTCCACGGATTAATGGAAGCTAAGCAAGCCCCCAAAGCAAAAGAACCTCAACAATAGGCACTTCTCTTAGGAAAGTCTCAAAAAATAAATAAATAGAATAAACATAAAAGTAATCAAATAAAGGAAATTAATAATAATAAAAAATATGAAGAAAAAAAAAGGTAGACAGAATAAAATAAAACTAGAGAAAAAATAAAGGAGAGAAAAGGTAAAAAAATTAATGAAGAGATAAAGAATGAGACTGCAAGGTCAACCTTCAGGGACCCTCCCCTGATACAACGCTCAGTCTCCCTCATGCAAATATGCGCCTAACTTCCCAATGTACCCTCCCTACAGGTTCACCCATGTCTGCCAGGCATGGACCTTAAGCCCGATCAGCTGTGTCATAGAGCCAAAAGGACATGGTATTTACAAGAGTGGGCCAGGAACGCTTCTCTTCCGTCAGGCACCATAGCACCTGCTCTGACCAGACCCAGTACTCTGCATAATGCAGGTAGGGGGGGATGCAGTTTTACCTCGTGCCCAGGAGGATAATTCTATTTTTTAGGGTACTAGAAAAAAATTTAGAGTAGAAAATTTTATTTTATAAAATTAGTTTATTATAATATATTATTATTTAATAATTAACTTAAGTAACATTCCATAATACAAGAAAGAAATAAATAAGTAGTACCTGTATAAAAAAGTATACAATTCATTATTGCCATTGATAAGAAATAAATAAATTAGTAAATTAAAAAAAAAAGAATGACAATGATTAATTTCAATTATTTCTAAAGATGGCTGTCTGCTTCCTGAAATGATTTTCAAAGGGAGAAAGGTAACTGCTTCCAACCTATAATATCTATCTAATGGACAGCTGGACAAGACTAACCTGCTGCCATCTCCATGGTGAGGATTTCAGGTTCTTATCAATAAAATTACAGTGTATCTGTATATATAGAATATCTTATTCTCAGTTGTCCATCAAACATCAGTATAATTTTCTATTGAAAATTTATTAAAATGAGTTGAGTCATCAGAAAGACAAATAGATTATTTTTAAATAATTTAAAAGAACCAACTACAAAATTACAGTGGCTGAAATACAATAAAGATGACCACAAAAATCCCTTTTTAGATAAATATAAATCTGGGAAGGATTGCAATAATTATAGCCCATAAGCTATTATGCTTTCCTATAACAATACAGTTGTTCCTTAACAGCAATGCCTGTTTAAGGTCATATATATATATATATATATATATATATATATATTAATATATATATATAATATATATATATATATATATATTATATATATATATATATATATTATATATATATATATATATATATTTATATTATATTATATATATATATATATATATATATATATACAAGGGTTTAAGGAATACAAATAAATAGGATTAGATTTACTAAATTCATAGGGTTAAATAGTAAAATACTTTCCAGCATAGCTATTAAAAATTGTCCTTTAGTCTTTACATATTTTAATAACAAGAATTATGTACACAGTACTGATAAAAAAATGATATACTATCAAATATATTCAATAAGAATAAGTTACATACAAATAAACTTATACTACTAGAAGTAGGAGGCTCTTATCATTATGGGTAGCTTGAAACCCATATTTTTCACAATAATTACAATTTAACATAAATATTACATATTTTTTGATTATTTTGTTATTAAATTAAGCAATATTATTTTAAAATAAGTTGTAATTATTATCTATAATATATTCTTTAATTATCTGTGTAGTATATAGCGATTTAATTTGAGGTCACTGAAAAATACTCGCTCTTTTTTGGGTGGAATCAAATTTTGGATGCCAATAGAGTATTTGCACAATTTTTGTATTGCATTATCTTAAAGTAAATCACATAAAAGAAAGCACTGTAAAATATTATGAATGAATGAAATTATATTTTCAATAATACAGCAAAAAACTAATTTCTTTAAACTATGTTCTTTTGGCGGGAAAACTGCCTCGACTGCTTGTGAAATGTCAGAGATATGAGTACTGGTCTGTATACGAGGTGAACCTTAACCTAGGTTTAGTTACAGTCAGGTAAAGCTTAATGCATCGCAGGGTAAATATAACCTACAGTCTAGGGGTGGTCTACCCTTTTACCTATACAACCAACCCTACTCTACGATACACTACTCCCCCCCCCATCACTCATACCACATATATTCTGCCTTATGCAATAAATATGTCAACCAATAAATCCATTATAATTCTTATGCTCATACACAAGGAAGTTGCCATTCTAGAGGGAACTAGACAAAAATGTAAGCGACATTAACATAGAAGCAGAGACAAATTAATATCAAGATCAAGATGAAATTTAGTACGTTTATTAAATGTGTTAGGAGAGGAAAAGAGCTGCGCTAATTATGATGCCATTGTTTCAATTTATTTTTGAATTTGAGATGTGGCTTCAGAAAAAGATAAATATCTTTCATTTATTGTCGGTCAATAAATTTCATCTTGGATGCAGTATGAAAGTGACTACCACGAAGATTTTGAGACTAGCGAAAAAGTTTATATCAGACTTTTTCATATACCTCTACTTCAATATTAATAATAATTATTGTCATAATTATTATTAATTAGTTATAGTTTTTCCGGGTAAACATTGAATAAATAATAATATAATTCAGATTGAGTATGCAAGAATGCTATAAAATAACAATATTAAAAAGTTTTTAAGTAAAAGAAATGATAAAAATATTGCTAAAAATAGAACAGTTTGAATAGAAGAGTTAGATAAAAAGTGTGGCAGGGTATGTAAAATAACCTGACTTACCCCCACCTACAAATCGGCTCCGTATCGTTCCGTCGACAAATCACTTCGTCGACAAATCATTCCATCGACAAATCATAGCGTCGACAAATCATTCCATCGACAAATCATTCCGTCGACAAGTTATTTGTCGACGGAACGATTTGTCGACGCTGTGATCTGTCGATGGAATGATTTGTCGACGCAACAACCCGGTTCGTTCCGTCGACAAATCATTCCGTCGACAAATCATTGCGTCGACAAATCGTTCCGTCGACAAATAATCTGTCGATGCAATGATTTGTCGACGGAATGATTTGTCGACGGAACGAATCGGGTTGTTGCGTCGACAAATCATTCCATCGACAGATCACTGCGTCGACAAATCGTTCCGTCGACAAATATTTTGAGATACTATTTTTGCAATTCCAGCCTGTATTGTTCAATTGTCTACTTGCATTATGTCAGGCGTTTTAAATTATTTTTAAGAACTGCGATAGGACAACATAATTTATTTGTGAATATGAAGGATATAAATTTTCTATGATTTATATATTACATAACATATATATATATATATATATATATATTAATATATATATATTAATATAATATATATATATATATATATATATATATATATATATATATATATATATATATATATATATATATAAATAATATACTTAATTAGGAATGGTGATAAAAAACCTAATTTTTTTTATAGAGATTGTCTACCAAAATCTATTTAATAATTTTGAATTCACATACTTTATTGATAATATATAAACAAGAAATTAACTTCTTAAATTACGTTTTATAGTTTTGTAATAATTAAATATATCTGTTAATCGTAACTGCGCTTTACGTTTAACATTGCGGTCGTGTTGGATGTTGGACTTGAAAGTAGCATTACTATTTGTATTTGCTTATTACTAAAAAATGAAATGATTTTTCCTTTTTTAGTAATAAGGGAGCAAATAAAATCTCTACTCTGCTTTGTTCACTTCTTCTCCTTGCCTTACATTTCAAAGGTATGCAATTAACAATACATCTAAACACTGAAGGTCTACAGATTTGTCGACGGAACGAACGGGTTGTTGCGTCGACAAATCATTCCGTCGACAAATCATTGCATCGACAAGTTATTTGTCGACGGAGTGATTTGTCGACGGAATGATTTGTCGATGGAATGATTTGTCGACGGAACGAAACGAGTTGTTGCGTCGACAAATCATTCCGTCGACAATCACTCCGTCGACAAATCATTGCACGACAAGTCGACGGAGTGATTTGTCGACGGATATTTGTCGATGGAATGATTTGTCGACGGAACGAAACGAGTTGTTTGCGTCGACAAATCATTCCGTCGACAAATCACTCCGTCGACAAATCATTGCATCGACAAGTTATTTTCGACGGATGATTTGTCGACGGAATGATTTGTCGACGCAACAACTCGTTTCGTTCGTCGACAATTTTTCCGTCGACTGTCGACGGAGTGATTTGTCGACGGAATGATTTGTGACGGAACGACATACACCTACAAATCGCCCCCTTGCAGCTATAGGGACTTTTTTCTTCTCTTTTAGTGTGTTACAAGCGTTGCATTTACTCCCTTCCAGCTAATTTTTAGTCACATGACCACGTCAAAAGATATAGCATGGTAAGTATAGTACTGTACCTTGAACGACCCAGCCTTTAGAATGTTCCGTTGTCACCTCACTCTCTCACCTATTCCCCTCCTTTCAACTATTTAATTTTTTTTTTGTATCTTAATATATTTGTTAAACATATTTAATCATTTCATGAGCAATCAATTTTTTTAAAAAAATAGCAAATACTCTATTGGAGTTGTAGAGGGGCGGGGAGTCTCTAGTCTACTAAGAATAGAAGTAAGTACAGTTTTGGCACCTAATGGGTATTGTCACACTCCCAGACTCCTTATCACCTATTCAACCATAGTCCTCTCTCTAGTAATATATGCCTCTTTGGTTACATATAATTTAATTAAATAATTTAAGTTTAATTATTTAATTCAGCTCTTAATTGTCACAATGAATGCTTTTGAACTATAGCTATTGATTAATAAAAACAAATTGTTTAATAATTATTTAACTCCCATTTTGTAGATCTAATATTTTTTCTCAAAAAATATAAATTTGATATTTTTCTTAAGGATATGGATAGGTTAATGTTAGGTCAGTTTGCTACCTCCCAGTCCCTGAGGTAGTACTAGAATCAAGTTTTTTATCCAAATACGCTAATCTACGTCTTCGAATTTCTTCAGGATCAACAGTAGCACCTGAAAATATAACAGAATAAGAATGAATATTAAAGTCAAAATATAATTCTTATTGAGCAGAAAGTAGTTTAAGGAGGTTTATTTTATTTGTTCATTAGTATTACATTAGAATTTAACTTTTTTTGGTGAAGTCATCTATTATGCCTGAATAAATTAAACATGACAAACAAACTAGGCAAAATAAACACAACAAAAGCTAGCTAACACAAAAGGCCTTTGACCATTTATTTTTCCATAGAAATAGCAGATTGTCAAAGAACATACAATTCAATTTCAAAAAGACTTTTATTGCCAAAGTATTAAGTATAAAAACTCACATAAACATAATATACAACATATACTATAAAAAAATTAAATATATAATAAATATTATAATAATTATAAAAATATATAATAATTAACAAGTTATTAAACTATAAAAAAATCTAATTTCTTTTTGGGTAAAAATAAAGCTTTGCAGGCAATCCCGTAAGACTGGAATCTGTGTGTGGGGTTTTATAGAAAAATAGTTAAAACAGATTATAGGAAGAATAGATAAAAAAAAAATAGATATGGATACAAGATGCTAAGTGAAATAAGAATATAGAAAAAAATAATAACCAAAAGAATATTTTTTATATTAGTAGTAGATTTTCTTTTAGGAAAACACGATGTACAAGGTTCAAAGAAAATCTTAGTATCAAAAATAGTAGCTATAATTAGACTAACTATTGAAATAATTGTTTTCAAATAATAGATACGTTAAGTAAAGTACAATTATAGCAGTAGTAAATATGTTTTAAATTATGGATAATAATTATTAATAAATATGTTAAAAACAATTATCAAAGAGTGTCTTAAAAGTATAAGAAAAAAAGGGTGTTTGAAACTGGGATATATTAACATATTTTATAGAAAGTAAAATATAAGGGATATTTCTTTAACCAGCTATATAAGAACCAACAAAAATAAAATTATAAGATTAAAACCTAGTTAATTATTAAACGAGGGAAAGAAAACTCACAAAAACAACCATTCCTATACATTTACAGTGTAGGTTAGGAAAATAAAATTCAATATAGATTTCATACATAGATGTGAAAACCACTTAGGAGGCCTTAAAAAAACCTAAACAGATAATTCAGGTGACATCCCGATTTTGATTTTTTTTGCAAACACAATACTTTTTTAATATACCTATAGTATAAATGAGGAAAAGTAAAAATTAAATTGGAAGGCATACTTCCAGAATTATTATCTAAGACCCCTATTTGGCAGAAATTAGTGCACAAAGAATATATATTGGACATTTGAACTCAAAATTTAAGCTTAAGTATTGACATTAGAAAGCATTAGCCAAGATTAATAATGCCTCATTTTGGGCTTAAGAACACAAATCATTCATTACCTAAACCATATTTTAAGGAATTTATAGTCACTAATACTGGTAGATTAAGGGAAAATAGTTACCCATATTTTTTTGAAAAATTGAAAATGCATAAAATTATTTGGGTTCTTAAGCAAAAAATAAGGCCTTTTTGCTTTTGGCAAAGTCTTCTAATGTTAATACTTAAGCTTTTTTTGAGTTTAAATGCATATATTTTACACTTTGGGCACTTATCCCCACCAAAATAGTTGAGTGAAACAATAATGCAGGAAGCTTAATTTATTTTATTCATCTCTAGAACCCAAAAAGCCCTATACAAGTTTACCTTTCAATTTACTTCTTTCCATTTTTTAAAAAAAATCTGGTGTTGCATGGTGCTGACACCTGAAGTTATCAACACCACCAAAAAGAAATCCCCTTTTCAAAAAAAGGTATTATGAAAAACATCAGGAAAAAGGTATCTTGTTGTGTGGGTGGGTGTTGATTCACTAAGTTTTGTGGTTCTGGGTTAAATAAAATGGGTCCTAAGTCAATAAAACCACCCAGTCCAATTGGTAAATAACAGGAATATATGATAAACAAGGTTCAATCTCTGACTTGAATGAAAAAAGCCCGAAGTCGATATGAGCACTAAAAATACTCAAAGCCAAGGTACCAAGTTTGAAATCTGTATGTTTACACTTAAAAATAGTTTGGCTGCAGAGGTCTGCAGGCCGGGCGAATTTACTAGTAATGTGTGGTAATTTTTGTGGGAAACCATCCATTCCTGGCTTTTTTTCCAGTTTACCCTTTGGAACAGTAGTGCCACTGCTTGTTACTATTTTTTTCAAAGAAATGCGCTAAAAACTTATAAATCAGTGTGAATAATAGTGTGTACTCCAAATTTTAAAAGAATGAGTATAGTTTGTAAACAAATAGGATGAGAATTTCCTTTGACCTGAGACAGGAAAGTCCTGAAATATGAGTGTTCTTGAAGCAATGCATTGATAGTAATTGAACAAAAGCCAGCTGGTTAATAATTAGACGTCCAATTGGCCTAATGTTTTTTGTTTGTAACTATCACGATAACTCCCATAAAAATCACCCTTTTTCTAAAACTCATACTGTCACAGAAGCCCAGCGATATTTAATTTTTGAATCAAAATTCATAAGTATTTTGCCCTTCTGGTGCAAAAATGTGAGGATATTGCTTTGTTTAGCTAATTTTTAAAGAAAAAATGAGCTTATGAGGTTGGGGTCATAAAGGAACGGAGGGGATGAGGTGGATTTTTGGGAGGGGGGACCTACTGAACAAGAATATATACATATCACACACACACAAATATATATAATATATATTATATATATATATATATATATATATATATATATATATATATATATATATATATATAATAAATAAATCAAGTTTTGCTTATATCGTAAATAACATTTTATAAATAACATAATAATTTTTTTGTATTTTTTATTTTTAGAAGATTTGCCTGGGTTTTCCTAGGTCTTTTAACAGTACTTAAATAATGCAATATATATTTTTCCAATTATATTTTATATACATAAATGATCTGCTAGTTTATTTGATAACTTATGTTTAATGTTAAAAATAACAGAATCTTTTAATCTTTCTTTTTAGCTTTTAATTTATTTTAAAGCTCTTTTTATGAAAATGTTGTATGTTATAGTATAGTTTATGTGTAATTTAAAAACAATATTGTATACTTCTTTTTTTGTAACTGTTTTTTAATAATTTTTATATTCTTGATTTATTTTTAATTTTTATAATTATATTTTGCTAACTGTAGATTAATCTCTTTTGAATATATTGCTTTGTACAATTTTTCGGAGTCCACACACTCTGGCCACTCGGCTTTGTGGGTTCTAAATTTTTACTTTTTTTATTTTGTTTACTGATGTAAAAATACAGTTTGTATTATATTGTCAACTATTTCTATGTTAGTTAATTTTGAAAATAAAGACTTTTTTGAATTGAAATTGAATTGAAACAGTTTTCTAATAAAGAACAATCACCATGGGGCCAAAGGCCTCTAGTTTTATTTTAAAAGCAGTAAATAAAAGTTTTGATTATCTTTTAAGTAATAAACAGCCAAGTAAAATGGTGCACTCTATGTTAACATGCCATCCTGGTAAACCTCCCCCCCACATCACAACAATTATTATACCATTACCCCTCCCATAATAGGGCACTAATACCCCCAATGCTTTAATTAAACTAATAAAAAAAATTCAAGTAGTATAAATAGCCAACAAATAACGGATAGATATTAAAAAAACCTGGCTGTGTAGTTGGGTCATGGTGTGATAGAGTAGAAGCAGTAGTTTGATAAGACACTGATGAAGCCAGCTGATCACTCTGCATTGTGGTTGAACTTGTAGCAGTAGATTTAGAGCTGGAAGGAAGACTCAAAGCAATAGCCTTCTGCAGGGCTGGATCATCTCCATCTTCTTGCAAGCTAAGCTGGAGGGCTGTTTTCAAATCAGCATCCTCATCTTCTTCTATATCACCATCTTGTCCTAAACTCATTCTGAGAAACAAAGCACGTTACAGATACTTTTACAAGATATTCTGATGGATAATCAGCTTGCATTAGGATGGAAAGACCATACAGGTACTTCAATACTGGACATATCTACAAATACTTGTTAAATAATTAACAAACACAGCTTATGACAACACAGTCAATATTTTTTTTAGGATAAACTGATCAAAGGAAGTGATTATTATGGAATAAAAACAAGAAATAATGAGAATAATATACATGTAATAACTATTGAAACTTGGACCAAATCCTAAACATTTATGTTGGCTTTCTGCTACTTGGCTCCTACATGACCAAAACCTTCTACAAGTTAATTGTTTATAATTGAAGTTACGACCTTACATGTCATAAATATATAAATAAATAACTAAATATAATAATTATGATGGTTAAATATAATGACCTGATAGCTCTATCTAACTCAGGATCATTACTGGCAACAGGTATTGGTTGATTAATAGGTTTCTTCGGCTTTCTAACAGCTGGCATAATTTTTAACTCCTCGTCTGCCACACAAGTAGGCAAATTACCATGTACAATAAATATTGAATAGCCTAAAAATAAAAAAGCAAAAAAATTAAAAATGCTGTTAGATCCAGAGAGTGATATAGAATATCTATATGGTCAGTGGTTTGATCAATTATTAAAATAAACAACAATTCTTTTGTTCTGGGATAATTTCAGGTTCTTTAAGTAGTGAATTAAGATTATTGTACTGCTAAAAATCCTTCAAAGTAAAACAAATGTCCTGTAAAAATAACTATAATCACATTAGAAGTATAAATTGACAAAGTGATGTTTGATTGATGTCACAATTGTTTATTTAATTTAAAGCATCTAAACATTTATATATTTACAAGCTATAATTGTAATTCTCAGATGAAAATAGCTGAAAAAGTAAGTTAAAATGTTGGTTACTTATAACTTGATAACTACTAAAAGGATGTGGGCCAACTTTAAACTTAGACTAATCATATATCTGAAAAAGTCATAAATTTTGTCAGATCTTGATTCGTGCTAAAATAACATTAGAGGGTTAGCATACATTTTTTTTAACTGCTTGCATCTCAGAATATACCAGTGTCACATAATTGTTTTATTGAAGCAATCATATCTTTTAAATGTTTAAGGAAGCTATGCAAATATATTTGCATTCATTATTAAATAAATATTTGTTATATATTGATACATAAGAAAAATATCACTATAATTAACAGAATGGTGTAGATTCGTACTAAAGTAATGCTAAATTGTAGCATTTTCCCTCAGAAAGTTCAAATCATGGCCTATTTTGTTCAGAATATTATTGTGTTCTAAGTAAAAATCAATAAACACAATTCAAGTTTTCATTTTTTGATTTTCAAGTTATCGAAAAAAGTAACTTAGTCCCAAACAATCACCAAATAGACTTTCATGATGTTACAACTGTTAAAAACTTCTACTTTTTTCTAGTCCACAAAGGAATAATTAAAACTTTGTTGTTTGATAAATAAACTATTTGCCGAGTGAAGCTCGGCATTACTGCTAATTGTTGATAATAATAAAAAATAACAAAAAATTGTTTAAAACTTGAATTTATACTTCAAGGAAAACACAATTTAAATAATACCTTACAAAAAATCACGATCAGGGACTGTACAATGTACCTTCCATAAAGACTATGTGGCATAAATAAATTACGTTCCATAAATTGGATTCATCAATTTGTCTATTGGCTGGTTTAAAACTGGTAAATAATATAAATATAAAAATATACAACTTTATGATTCTACTAGAAGATTGTCCTATTGGATTGAAATATATAGTTCCTTAAAAATTGTTCATACTAAATTATCACTGAATGCATATAAAGTTACCTTCTTCTTGAAGCTGAGCTAAAAAAATAGCCAAATAAGTGTCTGAGATGAGTTCAGGTTCTTTAAGAAGTGAATTAAGATTAAACCATTGAAATCCAAGTTTTCTTATAGTAAACCAGTGATCACGATAATTGCAAATATATGCCTGCATCGATCTAATCAAACAATTTAGAACAACAAACTTGAAATTAGTCACTATAAAACTTAATTTTTATAAATGATAACTGACAAGTTAACAAGTATAGATGAGGTAATGTACTGATAATGTATGAAGACAAATATAAGAGAGGGGAAAATGAGATAAGGAAAACCTCCATCAGGTAAGAAGCACTAACTAAGGCTCGTTTTAATCAGTTCAATCATGGAACTACATTGAGCAATTGTAATAAGATATATATATAAATTTTTAGTAAACAATTTTTTATGGTAAAGGATAGGTTAGCCCATTAGGCAATTGAACTGTTAAATCACTAACAGAATGATTATAGGGTTAATTTTACAGTATTTTTCTTGGAATATTTTTATTTCTATCCTACCTTATATCAGGTAAGGTTTATCAACTTTCTGTAAATAAAAAGATTTATTTAAATAATATCATTAATTACTTTATCGAGATCCTCAATACAGGCATTTTATTTAAATAAATCTTTATTATTTCATTAGGATATCATCATATAAAGATATACTTCATGAGGCTTTATTAAAATAATAGGTTTAACTCACTCAGGTTGTTGTTGGGCTTCAATAGCTAAAGGTTCTGAACTTCTAAAAGGCACTAAATCAAGACCCCATACATCAAGAGCTGAACTTATAACTTGAACAGAGAAATATCCACTGTCATCCATGTTACCAGATGGTTGCTAAAATTGAAATAATCTTATTACTTACAGATAAAATAACATAATGGCAACTAATAATCTGATCATACAATACATTTAAATATTTATCTACATGTAGCATCATATTTTTGTATCCATTAGGAGGCACATGTTTTGTTGAATAGTTGAACAACCAGCCAACTTTCCTGAAGTGACAAGCCATGACTATTTATTTCATTTTATGCCTATAATTTTCCACCACAGATTTTAGGTTTACAATCAACCTGTTGACGATCACAGGTGAATAATACAGGTCTTCGGGCTGTATTATTAACATTTAAAATGATGACGACTATAAAAAGTCACTTCACAGTCAGTCGCTTTGTGAGCTTGCTGTAGTTCCATGGGAGCCATTTTGGCCTGTTTGTCTAGGACAGAAGGCTAGTGAGGGTGGATCAAGAGGAAGTGGACTCACTTCAAACACTACCAGATGATTATTTAATACTTTGTCTTGCCAATAGGCCTCGTAATCTCCCCACCATGTCATGATATAAAAAGTTTCAATTTGATTGAGAAAGCCATTGAGAGTTATCGTTTGCCATACAAAAAACAGATTACACACACACACACACACACACACATATATATATATATATATATATATATATATATTATATATATATATATATATATATATATATATATATATATATATATATATATATATATATATATATATATATATATATATATATATATATAATATATAATATATATATATATATATATATATAAAACGATGAAAATTCACAAAAGAAACCAACTTTAATTCAGCTACAAGTAGTAGCATTAAAGTGGGTTGGGGTTGAGTAAGGAATCTTTAACGAGTATAACATTGTGCAGGCACAGGAACAAAAACTTTACAAGCCTTACAAAGGAAATGTTATGCAAAATTTCCATTTCCCTCATAAAAATCTTAGAGGCTCATGTAGGGATTGAACCCATATTTAACTATATTTAATATTTAACTCAATAGTCTAAAAACAACAATCAACAATAAACATTCACAAACAGCAATTCCAATAAAGATTGCACCCAAACATAAGTGACTCCTAACATGAGAGATAAACTCGTAAACTTTAGGCATATCATCAAATTTGAAAATAACTTCATAAAAATTAATAAACAACTCCATTTTTTTAAAGGTAATTACCAGCAAATAATTAAAAATTTTGATTTTAATATTGGTGCAACTTAGGTAAGATTGTTTGTTGTATGTTCTAAGAAAACATACAACAATGTCTGCCTTTTGCACTCTTACAGTATGGTAACTTTTTTATTATAAACAATCCTATCTCTACAGTTATTTATTACTTTTTACATTGAAATTAACCTCTTTAGGTTTGCTTTTAAAGAGGATGTAAAATCTTCACAAAGTTAGCTGGCTTAGAGTTAAGAATTGCTTGGCTTTAGGTACCTGAACAAATCTTTGATAGTCATCAGAATCAAATCCTGACTCAGCCATACGAATCCTTTCTTCATCGTCCATTCTTTGAGCTAAAGAGGCCAACTCAACAGGAGAAAAAAATGGCCCTTGAAGAAGAGCATTCAAACAGTGTTGGGCACACAATGAACCCTCTTGCTGTAATAGTAATGAACAATTAATAATTAAAAACATTAATTTTGTGTGTAGATAAATTTATGAACTAACAGTAATACTATAATGATAAATTAACCCTCAAGCCACTCCTCAAGCAAAGTTATTAAATAAAATTAGTCAGAGGTAAATAGGGAATTCTTTTCATTATTTTGGGTTCTGAGTAAAATAAAACCTGGCTCAGAGTTTTTTTTTAAATAATTCTTTTATTTTTTAAAAATTACCATACAATAAATAATAAAAAAAAACAAGAAACAATGAAAAATCCCACAAATCTTATGATTGAGTGTGGGGGAAACAATTAAAATTTTAAAAAATAAATAAATTAAATTAAAGTTTAAATAAAAGTTAAATAAATAAAAGAGTTGATATTAGGTTTATGAATACAAAATAATTTTGCAATGGAGATACAAAAGCTAGGTAAATTTACTTGAGCAACAAGTAACACTGTAACTGCTTAGGGTATGAAGCATAGACCAAAAACATTTCAAAGGGCAGTTCTGCAGCAGAAACAGTGACCTAATTCTGGGACAAAATTTTGAAAATCCCTCTTACCTTAAATGTTTCAAATAAGTAAACCGAGTGTGGAGTTCAATAATTACAATATAATTTAAAGAATCAGCTATTGTCAATACTTGGTGTTGCCCCCAATACGCTGTGTGTACTTCAAAGGCGATCATATTTAAAATACAACCTTCTTGAGGAACTATAATTTCACTTAAATATTACCGTTTTTCACCAAATAATTTACCAAATACTATTTTTTTAGAGTGACTTGATTATTATACAAAAACTATATTTTTTGTTTCGAACTTCCTTATAACCTTAGTGAACCTTCACAATAAAAGATGTAATGTTTAGGTGGGATCCCCTGGAATACGATCACCTGTTAAAAATGCTGAGTTTATGTAGTTGATGAAATCACACAAAATAAATTAAAAGATTGCAGTTATTTACTGTAAGCAAGGCTATTATTCATACAAAATGCCCAGTTTCCTATAAACAAATGAGGTAATTTGCCAAAAAAAATATCTTTTGTAACTTTTGATTTTTTTAAATTTTAACCAAGATGAAGTAAACAGAATCTTGGTAATTAATAAATCGACCCGCCCACTTTACAATTATTTGAAAAGTATCATTTTCATAAAATGTTATAAAAATATAAACGCTGTGTTATTTTTAACCAGACCTGATATCATGACGTGCAGAAATGGAAATTAATTTACTTGTTTATTTGTTCTTTTAATGGAAAAATGCTAACTTTATCTTATTTTCAAAACAAATAATCTTATAAACAACTAAAAATCTTCAGAAAATTTGTCTAGTTTCATCCTAGTTTATAGACGTCTTGTTTAAAACTGATAACAATATTGATAACAGTTGCACAAGATGAAAACTTGCGCTATTTGCAGTAGTTGATGCAAATAGCCCCTGTTTTTTAGGACCACTTCAAACCAAGGAGTTGGACCACTGTGTCCTGCACCCCCACCCCTACTGTATGAATTTCTACATCACTTTAATCTGCCCTGTTTGTACATACAGTCTATCGTT
This sequence comes from Microvelia longipes, assembly GCA_018340805.1. Classification (NCBI taxonomy): domain Eukaryota; kingdom Metazoa; phylum Arthropoda; class Insecta; order Hemiptera; family Veliidae; genus Microvelia; species Microvelia longipes. Next base: position 30,031,226 of record JACMZG010001908.1, on the reverse strand, counting down.
TAGTTTCAAAACCTTGACAGGTCAGTTTAGACACCGCTGATTCTTAAGAAAAAAAAATCCCTGCAAGAAGGGAGCGGGAAAAAATGTGTAAACAAATCAGGTTATTTTACCCGTATTTTCTTGGCGATGTTTTTTTACATTTCTTTTGTGTGGTTTTATTTTAAAATATCATTTTTAAAGATTAATTTGAAAGTAGTTTTCAAAACGATGTAATCAAAAGAAGAACCACAAAGTTAGCGATTGCCGGGAAGAAGGTTTTTCCCTACAGCAGTTATTGTGGTAGGGATTTTTTTTCTCTTTTTAAGTGAGAGGTTGGCAGCGGCTTCTCTGATAGGTCAATCCTCAAAATACTTATGACCTTGGGGATTTTTAAACTAAACGATATACTTTAGTACTTGTTTGAAAAAACACAGCCAGTACTTTCCTCCAAGTTAATGAAATGATCTTCTTATAGCAATGGCTCATATAATTTACACGTGAAAACTAGTTTCTATTAAAACATAGTAGATACAAGGCATGTGACATACAAGGGAGTTATAATACTACCAAAGTAACCACGGAATGCAGTCACTGCAGATAACAGTGCAGAGGTGATTATTGATTGATCCTTCCTACAATTGATAAGGCTATAATAAAGCATCGTCTAATAGATACATGGTTAAAACATATTAAATAACTCCAGCACTAAAGGGTTCAACATTTGTAAGCTTTCTAAAGGCTAGTTGAAGGCAAAACTTACTTTCTCGTGAAAGATTGAATCCATGTTTCTAAATCAAAATAAACACTCAACGCTTGAAATTAAATTTACAGCATAATCATCCCAAGCTTCTATTAAAAGCATTAAGATCTATAACTCGTGTATTTAAGTATAAAATTACTAAGTAAAAAATTATAATTGTGAAATAAGTCGCAAAAGTCACCGGAAGTTTATAACCTGAGAAAAATAACCTCTTATCATTTTAGTTACCTTCCATTTTGAGTCCAATCAAAGAAAATGGAGGGCGGCTTTAAATATTTTTTTTAGAATATAATTTAACCTTTTCTCATTTATATTACGACACACGGCTAAAATCAATTGACAGCCCGCCAAAATCTCAATGCTTTCAACCCTCATTTTTTAATTAAAAAATCCCTTCTTTTATGAAACAAAAAAAAATTCCCTACTCTGGCAACACTGAAAGTTAGGTTATGTTTTGAATTTTATTATTTGTTTTTATTTGATATCGTATTTTTTTATTTTTAAAAATTAGTTATTTACTTTTTAAGAAGGAATATTGTTGTATTGTATCTTATAAATTTCCAACTAAGTGTTGCTTTAAATTTGTTCGGGAAGTATGAATTAAGTGGAGTTAAAGTTGTTAAGTACGTAATGCAATGGATCATAATAGTTCTTCGATAAAAGTTTGACGATTTAAATAAATTGTCAGCTATAATTACTTTTTTCCAGAACAAACTTCTTTTTTGTGTGAAGTTTGTATAATTGAATGCGTATTGTTTCATATTATAAAAATAATATGACACAATATGCATTCAAGACTTAAAAAAGTCAAGACTGTCATCTATTGAAAGACACGGCATTTAAAAAAAAATGCTGTCTTTTGGTTGACACAGCACAGAACCTGCGCTGTACTCAAAAATGCTTGAAGAATACGTCAATGTCCAAGCGTCAAATATAGGCACTCAGATCATATTACAACTCCGCAATAATTGGATGAATAGAACAGATTGGAATGAAACGAAACGAAATCAAACGCAGATCAATGAGCACAAAAAAGCGACGCGAGGTTAAAAATATTTACAACCAGTGTTGCCTTTTTATGATTTTATTTACGAAAAAGGTATTTTTTAATACCGAGGTTGGCATGAGGTGGAGGGGGAAAGAGCGGGGTCGGTCTGAACCAATAGAATTCTTTCCCTCACAGATTTTTGGCGCGCTGTCAATTGATTTTAGCCGTGTGTCGTACTATAATTTTTTAAGTTTTGATAGGCGATTTCTTATTTATAGTTGGTTTACTCTGTAGATTTCATTCAAGTGTAGTGTCTATTGTGTTTTGAGCCCGCGAATCGGGATATTTCCTCCGTGACCTTTGGAAGATCCAGTCTACGTTTGATTTTTCATTATGGTTATTTGTTGCTTTATTTATGTTTTTTGAATTATTCCGTATTTAATTAACTATGAAAATAGTTATAAATGAACTAGTGAAGCATATTAGTTCACTATTTTTCGGCTAACAATGAAGAAAAGCCCAACTAACACTTGTCGTGGAAAGCCTCCCTCTTCCATACGAGCTCCGTATTTAGGTTCAAAAACAAGAACGCATTTGAATGTGGATCGACTGGCTTTTCATTTGCCACCGTCTCCGCTAGGATCTGAAAGGTATAATATTTTGTCAAACTCAGTATGAATAATAATAACATGCACTGATTGTAACGTTTTATTTTGTGGAATCCTTCAGCCACAAAAAGTTATTACTCCAGTAAAACTTAAATATTTGTCAGCAAGAGGAAATAGCATGGAAGTTGTATGATTGGTCTTAAAATAAGCGATTAAAGAATGGCAATCTCCGAGACTCTTTAAAGGGAAGGTATCTGGAAAAATTTCTCAATTTCATAAGTCAATGGGTGCATTTGCAACACCCGAATGTTCAGAATACTCTTTCTGTTTTTATAGTTGAGAATAATTGAGATATTTCTCACCACCGCTCTGACCAGACTCTATCTTGTGAACACGTCTGTAGTTTTAAGTCATTAGCTGTAAGGCTATGTTTTGGCTATAGCTTATATATATACTTTGTTCACACACGGGGTTTTGCAGGGGGTTCAACCCTGACTGTTCACTTGGTATTTTTAACCTATAGTTCAGACTCTACTCCAATAAATAATGAATTCAGGGTTGAACTCCGTGTTTAATCCTGTTCACATGACAACTGGGTTGAACCCCCTGCCAATTCCTGCATCTGAACCAAGTAATAAGTTAGCTTATAAAATCGTTGTACTACCTTTATATAAAACCAAAACCAATAAATTATTGTTGTAGGTTAATGAGTATGTCGGAAACACCAGAAATTCATGATGTCCCAGAAACAGCCTTCAATTTCAGTTCAAAAGAAGTCAATGATTGCATGGCTCAATGGCTTACATTTCTCAAGGTACTCTACAAAGTTTTTTTTACCAAGATAGTTTTAAAATTTATAAAAACAACCATTGCATGATTCATCCCTTAATGATAATTTAATATTTGATCTCTAAGTATTAAAAACAACCTTTAATGATTTTCTATTATAACATGATGTAATGATATAAATTGACTAAGTTTAAAAACTTTGACCAGATTAGTTAATGTTAAAATAACAGTCAAATATGTAAGCTTCTTTACGTATGGAAACAATGCTATTCTACACCTTTTTTAAACTTGAAAACTGAGCTAGCCACAGATAAGGTTGTGTTTTGGATTTTTAAACACTTCAAAATAACACTAGAAATCATTTTAATAAAAATCTATTCAGTTCTTTCTATTGTATACATTTATTTTTGGACTGAGTTTTAATGATTTTGGTTCATCTGCTTGGCCTGTTCACTTGAAAGAGTGTTCATACATCCACATACATGTCCATCCTCGTAGACATAATAAAAAAAGTGGAATTTTCTTTAAAAATTTGCTAACTGACATGATACCATTTATTTGATTTTTGGATCTGTAGGTACTACTAAACATAGGCATTTGATGGAAAAAATGGATATTTCTTTTGTTTCTTATTAAAATACTTTCCCCCTTTCAATTATAGGAGTTAGGGAAGGAAAATGAATAAGAGGTAATTCATTTTTCAATTGTTCTGACCAAGATTTATATTTTATTACTGTAGCAAGCAAATTACTGTTAAAGTTTTTCTAAATATGATAACAGTATCAATTATCTGATGCTTATCAATATTTTGTTAATAAATATTGACTGCAACTTACGTACAGAAATTATCAATTAAATTTGTTAACTTTTGTGATTTTTGGCTTCCATAATTTGTGTTTAATTACTTTAAGGTTCTAAAAACTCTATGTGTCGCTGGTTCGGAATTAACTGATAGTATTATGTCACTAAGTATGGGACATTCACCATGCAAAGATAAAGGTCCTTACCTGAAAGCTATGTGGGAACATTTAATATGTGCAACTAACAATGCAGCGGCAATTGTGAGGAATCAAACTGTTGCTTCTTTGCAAGAAGTTGTTATTGCTCCAGATATTGATCCTGATCAGTCAGAAACAAACCAGGTTAGTTAAAATTGTTTTTAGCAAGTATATTATGAGTGTATAAATTTAAACAAATTACAATAGAGAAGGTTTTATCTGTTTGGAAACTAACATATGTGTTGTTATCCAAGCTTTTCTCTTATCTTACATTAAACTAAGAAATAATGATTGACCTATCAATATAATAGATTGATACTAAATTGTTTATTGATTACTTCAGTGTAAAATAAGGTCACACAAGATTTCATTTTACAAGAGTTCTTTTATGATTGTCAAGTCTAAAATTATTATATAACATTTTATCTCGATATTAAATGTATTATTTATTTGTTCATATTTCAGCAAGTGATGTGTTCTGGATTAATAAGATTAGTTAACGTACAATATCAAGTGTCAGTTGCTTGCTGTGAATGGCTAGGAGGGGCAGGTTGGTGTCCGTGTGGAAATAACTCTCCTGAATGGGATGCAGTGGCTAGATGCTTCACGACTCCTAGGCCTCCATCAGGGCCTCAGAGGAGATGGTCAGAAGCTGTTCCTCACACAGCCCCGGATCATCCTGGTTTGAGAAGATGGTCTGTTCCTTGGAAATTGGCTTTACCTACTTCTGGTTCTGGTGATAAAAGTCGTTCTACAACTCCTGGTATGTAATAATTATTTTTAATTGTTATGAAAAAAAATATTGTGTTCATTTAAAGCTATTATGTTTCACAAGTTGGACCTTGATGTTTTAAGCATAAAAACATAATAAATAAAGTCTGTGTTTGAAATTAACCAAAATCATCATCATCATCTTCGATCATTGAAATAATTTTACACGTATGACAATACTTTTTTATAATGCATGGCTTTTGTTACTTTTAGACACGGGCTGGCACACATCATTACCTAGTCAAGAAGAACTCCAGGATGTCATATCACTTTTGTCTTGTCGACCGGCTAATTCTAATAATCCTCCTCTACCTGGTAAGTATTGATTCTGGTTATATAGTTGTTATATTTTGGTTGAGATCTTACAAAGAGGTCATCAGATTAATAAAATAATAGATTTGAAAAAATAGCAAATGTAGTTAATCCAAAACTTAGCTGATAAAATCACAAGATTATTTACAGGTGAAATGATGGCCTAACTGGGTCTAAATGTGAATGCTTATTCTTTTGACATGGCTTCCATTTAACCTTATCTACATTGTTATAAATTGATAATTAAGGATGAGGGACATAATTTTAAAACTAATGATACTTTTATAATTTGAAAATAAAATTGCACTTTGTACAGTACAGAGTCAATGGATTCATTTTGTCTTAATGTTTAATAATCAGGACCATTTATGCATTTACTGCAAAAGTTAAATTGAAAAGTAATGACACTATCAGATAATTATTCTACTAACAATTAATGATATTGTTAAGTTTCCTATAAACTGTTTCAGGTGTTGTTTTAACTCGTGCAGCAGATTGTCAGCATCCAGAAAATGTGTCCAGTAGGTCTATGATGCCTAGAGGAAGTTGGTTAGTTTTAGATTTCATATTTACTTTTCCTCATTTATACTGTAGGTATATAGGAAAAGTATTGTGTTTGCAAAAAAAAATTGGATCCGGAATTATCCGTTTCAGGCTAATTAGTTTACTAGGGAGCTTTAGTTTACTTTTTATCAAAATGACTTGTGTATTTTTTATAAAAAAATCGGCAAATAATCCAATTGAGTTGAAATTCAGAACAAGTGTATACCATTACGTAATAAATAAGTTCACTGAGTTTTGTTTCAATATGACAAGTATATCTATGATTTTTGTTGTATCATAAAAGTTAAGCAGCATCGAATGTGGTCAGTGCCTGAACGGATGACTACTTGTAATAAAACAAATATATTTACTACCTGAGTTCGAGCAAAGTGAGTCTGAAAAGGTGTTGCTGTATACATTCGACAAACTGTGTATTCTGAGTCCTAAGTTTGAAGTATAAGTGTAGCAACTCCCAATTTTTTTGTATTACTCTATAAATGAAAAGAAAAGATTAATGAATAAATAGTTCATTTGGCTTAACATGGCTGTGTGAAGGTAAAACATATATTAATTTGTCTTTTCCAATGTGTAAGAAACTAGATCATATAGACTTATGTACCAAAAGGTGATATATGTACCTAATCACTGGATACATGTTGTATTACATATACAACTCTGAAAACAGCTACTAAATGACCCAGTAATTTGCTAAAAGTTTCAATATTTTCTAACCCCAATTGCCGTTTTTACTTTTCCTCGCCTACTACCATAATTATATAGAAAAAGTATTGTGTTCCTTAAGATATAACAGTTGACATTAAGTTACCTTATAATTCTGAAGTTGAGTGTAACGAGACCGAAGTCAACACCCTAGATTTTGGATCACTATATTATTTGATTTAATACTACTTCAAGCTTCTGGTAATCATAGTATTCTGAAGACAAGCAAAGTGAGTCTGGAGGAAAAGTATTGAGTTACCATGTACCCATTTTTTTAAATTTTTATATAACTTTTTTTTTATTAAACTTGGCATGGTTTAAATCAAGTAAATATTACAATGATATAAAAAATAAATAATATATGTAATGCATTGAATAATAAGGACTGTCAAACATGAGTTAAAAAAATCATATATTTATCTATAAGATTGATTTTAAAAGTAATGGCTTATAAATAAATAATGTCATAATTGATAATAGATTTGAGTAGTACCTGGTTTTATTTTTTTGTCAGACTCAATCTTAACTTTGGGGGTGGTATCCCTTGATAAAATAAAAATTACAGCCCCCCCCCCCAATAAGAATTAGGAGCTCTAACCACTTAAAGGAATTACATTTTAATTCCAAGGGTATACAAAGTGACTCTTTACTTCCTAAACACGAATCAATAAACCACAAATTATATGTTGTTTGGAAATCTTATTGTTCATTCAATGTGTATTTAGTTGGTTATTTTAATTAAAGGTTGGTAATAATGTAATTGCAGGATGAGTGATTGCAGTGATGATATGCTTGACCCGGTGACTTTATCATTTCGCAAGTCTAGCTCTTCAACAGATTCATCTTCCTGTTATTCTATACATAGTAGATCTACTTCAGGCTCCGAGGTATTTTCATCAATTTTCTATGATTTTAATAAATATAAAAACTGAACATTAATTTTGAAGAATAATGATTACAAAATTAAATAGTAATTAAAGTATGTTTTAAGTGAATTTCTTGTAAAGTTACTTTAACATCTGGGCGAATAAATCAATGGATGAAATATTAAATATGTATACACCACTTTTAGAAGACAGCCCCACATTTTTATTCTAATTTGGGAGTATTGTATCTTATCTTTTTTTCTTCTAGGAATTAACTCACAGTCAACATGCTCACTTATACTCAATGTGGTCTGGAAGTGATCTTCCATTCATCAAACTTCCAGAATCTTCTGAAACTCATGACCCCACATGAGGTTTACTTCCGTCGCCTGATCCTGTCTTTCCATCTCAACCACCTCCTCCTCCTTGAGATGATGTTGGATCTGGTGACTATTTATCACCCTAAGATTCTCAGTAGTTTAAAATTTTATCCATCAATTAAGTACACACTTTTTATAAATTATGTATAATTTTAATGTTATTAAGTTTTGAATAAATAAATTTAATATTTTCTGAATGAGAAACTATAGAACTATAATTATTATAAACAACAACTAAAATTTAACTGGTAAGGTATGAGCTAAATATTATTGTAATTGTTTAAACTAATAAAAGTATTGTTTAAACAGCGATTTGGTCATTTACTTAGTTCACAATGAAAAATATTTTTTATTTATTTTAAGTTTTGCACAACCTGCATATTTGGCACAGTATAAATTGTTAGAGGGACACCTGGAAATACCTACTACTTATAGGCACTGTTCAATCATTTTTTTATTTCAATACAATGCATAACACTTAATTAATTAGACTTGAAAAACAGAATTGTGTACTCCTCACAAAAAGACTTGAGTCTTGCACCATCAAATTAATTAATTAAGAATTTTCATTATTTATGGCTTGACTCTAGATAATTACCGACTTGGTGTCGTATCATCATTGTCTAACTCATTGGGACACTGGAAAAACTTGAACCCTCTCTGCATTTTTCTCTAATTCTACAAAATAGTGCAGTTTTTACTCTGGTAATTACTCTTACTATGTTTCTTGGCGTTTCTTGCACCATTTATACCCAGATTTGCTTTATGATCCCATTGATTTTTTTTATAATGGGACATATTTGCAGGTCATATTTAAATCATTAAATTTTTTTAATCATTATAGTTGAGTTAAAAAATTATAAATTTCAAACTTAGTATGTTAATCTGAATTAGAAGTATGTTACCATAAATAGTTACACAAATAGATTAAATTATAGTAAATAGTAATATAATAAATATCCAGATCTATGATACTCATACAACTTAATTAACACTATCCACGTCCACTCATCTCAGAAATATTTCTACTCTTTATGATTGTTTATAATATTCCATTTGTAAAATTAAGTTCAAATCTCTATTAAGACGTTTTGAATTAGTTAAACTTCTCTTATAACTGGAAGAATGGAATTGTTGAAGTTATAAGTGGTGTTTGTGACCAGTGTTATCTATCAAAATTTATTTTTTTAAATATAGAGAAAATTTTATTCTAAATAGTCTTGGAATGTTAAATATGTGTTGTGTACTGTGATGGATAATTATTTTATATTAATTTCCAATTATGTAGTCTAAATTATTTCATTTCTTGGCTAAAAATTAATTTTTGATATTTTTATTCTGCCGCCTCCGTGGCCGAGGTCGTTAAGATGTTAGTCATTACACCTGACCTTTGACACCCACGGAGGTCTGGGGCTCGCATCCTAGGTTATGCTCTCAGTTTATAAAAGATTATTGTTTAGATAAATTATCGCCAACTTTAGAATACACTGTGAGCGTAGCGGTTGCTGCTTCCACCCGAGGTGGTTCCCGCAGGGGTTATCCCTGATGAGCCGCAAAGCTCTAAACGGGCATTATTATTATATTATTCTGTTAAATTTTTATTTATATGAATTGAAGTGTTTTGATTTACTTTATAGGCATTTTGATAAGCTGTTTCTATTATCAAATTAGCAACAAGTGTTAGCAAAAATGAAAAGATTAAAAACATATTGTAATTTGCAAGTTACTTCTTGTATTAGTTCTTATAATATTTGTTCTTTTGTTCAAGAAATGTTTATAAAAACCTATTCAGGTGGTGAAAGAAGTGGTCACTGCTCAAGATTATAGAAATTTATCAGGTGTTTTAATTCGATGTAAACAAATAAAACGCAGTCGGAGGTTATAACCTGACTTTTTTATGAATGGTGTGTCATCATTGCAGGAGGAGTTATAGGCGACTTACATTGAAAATTATGAATAATTATCATCTGTTAACAAAATAAGCAAAAGATTTGGCCGAAAATTTCTGAGATTATTACCTGGCTGTAGAAATAATTGATAATTTCTGAAAAATGTATTCATTTTTTTTAAGTAGTAATGCTCTAGTTTGTTAGTAATATAATGTAAGTTGTCTTTACTGATTCCTGCGATGACGTCACCGCGGGATTATAACCTATCATGTAAAAAAATGTTTTCATTCATAAAAACCTTCCAATTGAATCACCTTATAAACTCTATCAGCTTGGTCACTGCTGTCATTCCTAACATATGTAATGGCTGTTAAAAAGATCAAAATCTTTAATTTATTTGCTTATTTTATTTTATTAACATTTTATTTTATTGAGTTGTCATTTAGTTTGGTTAAAGTATGAATCTTAATGAGTGACTTTCCTTAACACAGTAGTATTTTAGATGTATTTAAAATCTGATTATTGATTAGAACCTTTATTTGATAGAAAATGTTTAAAATTTCATTAAAAATAAAATCAGTTTATCTTCTCATTAATACTAAAATATTACTATATTATTTTAATATTGTTTTACAAATTTGCTTGAGCAAATATTTAGTCTCTAAATCATTTAGAATTTAGTAAATCTTTAAAAAGTAAGAGTATGAAAATAAAAATATGATTGATGAAATCATTACTATGAAAGTAACGATTGATAAAAATACTAGCAGGTACTAGAAAGGATTGGGCTGGACCCGTATTCCTTTTGGAAAAATTAAAATCTGCACATGATATTCTGTAATATATATATTAATAAAGGATAATTGAGATTTATATTAAGGGCTTTCCGTTTAAGGGGGATACATGCATTGGGTAAAATTGTTTCTTGTCCTAAGAAAAATATATAACTTTATATTTTAACAGGGCTTAAAAAACATTAAAGCCGTGCTTTAATGACCAAAAATAAAAGGACCTAAAATTAATTACTATTTAAGAAGCACAACTTCTAATGTACTCCTCGCATTCCATCTAGTCGGGTTTAATACACACAAAATTAAAATTAAAGAAAAAGGTCCATGTATATTTTTTATATTTTTCTTTGCACCAGATGTATAAATATTTCAGTTGTTAGTAGTTAGTGTTGCCATTTTCTCAGTGGAAGAGATTCAAGAAAATGCCTCAATGGAGGAATTAATGTGATGGTGTAATAAAGCATAGGCTAATTTTTAAAGAAACCTATGGCTTTTCTTTAAATTACCCCTTAACTAATTATATAGCTTCTCTCTATGGCTTATTAGCCTTATCCAAGTCTATCACTTATAGTTATTTATGTTTGCTTGATAAAGAAATCTATGGTGAATGATTGACTTGAAAACATTAATAAATATGGGAAGCTATATCTATTTAAAGATTAACTTCTATTTTGGTCTATTCATAGATCTAGAATGAAGATTAATAAATCAAGAAAGTGACTTTTTTTGACAAAAAAAATATTTAATTTATGTCATCTAGTATTTAATATGTATTGAAATATATTTTGTTATAGAATTAAACATGACAGTGAATTTCAAGTTATACAACCTGTTAAAACAAATTATAGACAATCTTTTATTCATTTAACATTTCTAAATTTAAAGTTTTAATTGTGGTTTATACATTTTGCTACAAATTAATAACCTGGCATATTTACTAAATGAAATATTTTATTTACAATTTTCTTTATGCTTTATTTAGCTCTTTTTTACTTTGCTGTTATTAACTCAGCGTGAATTTTCACCTTTGGTCAAACATTAATTTCCTCAATTACATCCACTCTTAACAATTATTATCAAAATAGTATAATAAAAAAATTGAATAAAGTTGTCATAAGTTATGCACTCTTAGTTTTAAGTTATTAATTGTATTATTTTTCATTTATTTATTTTTTTTAATTTTATATTAATTGAAGTTCGGTTCTAACCAGTACTAAACCCTAGCTGCTATTGTAGTTTTGTTTAATTATAAATAATATTTTGACTAATATAGGTCTAGAAAGAAAATAATATTACATTATTACATTAGCCGGTATAATTCATTCAATCTGCAATTTGGAATTATTATTTCAGGAGCTCATTCAATTATTAATTGTATTGCATGGTATTTTACTTTGTGTTTACTTTTATAATTGTAGGGCAGTATTCAAGAAATATTACATAATAGAATAAAATTTATTCTTATGTTATTAATATATTAATTAATAATCCTTAGTTAGTTTCAAGGAATTTTCTTGAATACCACCCTTAATCTCTGGGTATTAAACTTTAAACAACTCTTGTTATGGCTATTTAATTTTTACTTTTCCTTATTTATACCAAAGGTGTATGGGAAAATTATTGTGTTTGTGAAAAATCCGAAACTGGGATGAAACTGTAATTATCCATTTCAGGTGTTTTAATGCCTCCTGAGCGGTGGTTGTCTGTCTGTATGTGTGTCTCTGTTAACATCATAGCTCCTAGTGTATTCATGCTAGGGATAGTTGAAACTTTGTACAAAAGTCTTAAGCTTACCTTAAGATAAATTGTTTTAAACACTGTATTAAACCCTAAGAAATTTTATACTAATATCTCCATATTCATGTATTTTGTCTCCAAGTTATTGTTAGACATACGTAATAGATTTTAGTTAAAATACTTTTTTAACAAAAATAGTGATGGATAGCTGAAAATTTGTGACTGTATTAGCTTTGTGAAACCTTTCTAAATATAGTCTACTTATTTAAAATTTCTTATTATTTAATACGGTTTTCAAAACAATCAAATGTACCTAGTTATTATAAGTTGTAAGAAAATTACCATATTTTGGTTCTATAATATATGGTAATATTTATATATTGTGTTTAACCATATTTGGTTAAACACACGGCTAAAATCAATTGACAGCACGCCAAAAATTTACGAGGGAAAGAATTCTATTGGTTTAGACCGACCGCGCCTCTTCCTCCTCCATTTCATGCCAACCTCGGTATAAAAAAAATAAAAAATACCTATAAAAAATACCTTTTTCGTAAATAAAATCATAAAAAGGCATCACTGGTTGTAAATATTTGTAACCTCGCGTCGCTTTTATTTCCCTCATTGTGCACATTAATCAGTTTGAGTTCGTTTCGTTTCATTCCAATCTGTTCAATTCATCCAATTATTGCGGAGTTGTAATATGATCAAAGTGCCTATATTTTACGCATGGACATTGACGTATTCTTTAAGCATTTCTTGCTATTTGAGTACAGCGCAGGGTCTGTGGTCTGTTAACTAAAAGACAGCATTTTTTGTGGAAAATGCTATGTCCTTTAATAGATGACAGTCTTGACTTTTGAATAAGTCATGAATGCATATAGTGTCATATTATTTTTATAATATGAAAATACGCATTCAATTATACAAACTTGACAAAAGACAGCAGTTTGTTTTGGAAAAAAATAACTATAGTTGATTTATTTAAATTGTCAAACTTTTATCATAGAACTATTATGATCCATTGCATTACGTAATTAACAACTTTAACTCCACTTAATTCATACTTCCCGAACAAATTTAAAGTAACACTTAGTTCATAAATTTATAAGATACAACAATATTCCTACTTAAAAAGTAAATAAATAATTTTTTAAAAAATAATAAAATACGATATCAAATAAAAACAAATAATAAAATTCAAAACATAACCTGAATTACAGTGTTGCCAGAGTAGGGATTTTTTTCGTTACTTAAAAGAGGGGATTTTTTTGTTAAAAAAAAGAGTTGAAAGCATTGAAATTTTGGCGGGCTGTCAATTGACTTTAGCCGTGTGTTAGATTATAGTTACCAACTAAAATTATGTCTAGTTTTTGAACTAAAATGAGGACAATCAATTGCGGGGGGGGGGGATACTATTTTGGAAAGTCTAGAGCCATTTCCCTCCATATATATAACCCTTTTGCTGCTAATGACGGCATATGCCATCATCAGAAAACTATTGCGTGATGTGAATGACGGCATATGCCATTAAATTCCAATTACTAATAATCCAGAAAAAATAAGGCTATGTCTTGCTATGTATGAGTCCTTCCTAATTAAATATTTTTTCCATTCAAATTTGATTCAGTTAAACTTTTCTATAAATTTAATTTGACTAAATTAATACACATGATAAAATTAATTATTAATTTAACGAATATGAATAAAGATCTATTAAAATTATATAATAAGTATGGTCCTATTTGTATCTCTACAAAATATTGTTAAGATATTAAGTATCTTTAATTTTTATTTTTGGGAAGGAGTAAACAAACTGTTGCTGGTTAACAGTTAAAATTAATTAAATAATTGTTAAATTAGAATTAAAATGTACACATAAAATATTAAATCTTATTATAAAAGTTATACGATCATAATTAAATAATGTAGAATTATGAAAGAATTTTTGAGAGCATTATTATTTTAACTTTATTTATAATTAAATTTATTATAAATTTGGGTCTATAATAAAATTATATTTAAAAAGAGTAAGGTTAAACTTATATTTAAGAACTTGGTTTACTTTGATAACTAAGTACTCTTTTTGGGAGTTTTATTGCCAGGCATGCAAAGGCTCTTAGTGCCACACTCTATATTTATTTTTTTAAATTATTTTTCTTTCAATAATACAACATAACATGATTTTTACTGGTATTAGAGTTAAAACAGATTAATAGACTTGGTTGAAAAACAATCCAGTGATTGAACTCAGTGGGGAGTTGTTGAAAACAGATAAATAAATAAAAAAAATAGTTAAGAATAGAAAAGAATAAATAAAGAGTTAAAAGTTAATAAATAATTAAATGATATATAAAAGAAATGAGAAGAATAAAAATATGCTAAGAAAGATTGCTCACAAAGAGGCATCTTAGTACCTCAGTTTTACCTTATCAGGTGTCAGAGGCAATGGATTAATGGATTGAACAGTAGGCTTGTTTTTTTTGTAAATTTATAATTGAGTAACCTGTTGTGCAGCACTCTGTTCAATTGCATGCTGGAAATATAGATAAACTAAAGTTAAATTCACCAAAATAAATTTACAATTTTTCCTCTAGTACTCTATTTTAATTAAATGTGTTTAAATTATTGACTTTCTTATCTCTTTACTCCCATTTTTGAATAAATTGTGGGTAGTAACCTTTTATTTTTAAAATTTGTAATTATCCTGTAAAAAAACCATCTAATTGTTATAAAACTTGATTTTGTATTTAAAATGTTTTTTTTTTTAATTTTAAATATCAAATTTACAACTCATTTAATTTCAACATTAATTTAATTATTTACGTTAGTCTAGTAAAACGTTAGTTAAAAGTATGTACTAGCTTAGACTCTAGATACCCTGAAATACATACACAAATTTTAGTATTATTAGTTAACATATAGATAACAAATTATTGGAATGTTCTTACTAAATCTTGAGTTCATTTCTTAGGTTTAGTTTCTATGCAGCTAAATTTGGTTTATTTCAATAATTATATGCCTTTGTTTTACTATCCCTATTAAACTTTTCATTCAAATGTACAAAATTATTGCATTAGAAAAGAATTATAATTCAGATTTGTTTTTAAAATAAAAATCACACTTATTATGTTTACCATTTAAATATGGTTAGATATTGGAAATAATAGGTGAAAAAGCTCAAAATTTTTAAATAATTAGCAACATGAAGCGGCAGGACCCGCATAATTTATGAATTTAAGCAAACAAATTATATATTTATTTTGATAGTAATAATTTTTCTTTTATTGTATGACGGAGGGATCATATTTTGTTCCAGTTCTAAACTATTGAAGCATTTTTATTAGCTTTTGGGACAAATACGTAAAATATACATTATAAGCCTTAATACAATTTTTAATGTTAATTTTTTAGCATTGTCAGAATTTATGTTAACATTTTTCATTGTCTATTTTTATTTTTTTAAGTATGGTAAACTATACACTATATTTTATTTTTATAACTATTGAACAGTAGGCTTGTTTGTTTTGTAAATTTTTTAAGTTGCAACTTTACCTATAATTTTACGCATTTTTAGGATTTATACGTAAAACTTAACCTCCATTGGATGTTGCTTTTCCTGTTTCATTTCTGCAAAAACAAATCAAATTTATTTAAAAAATAAGTTTGTTTATGTGTGGCAATTTATTGAAAACTTTTAACAAAGAATATTATACTTTTATAGTACATAATCTTTGCTTATGATAATCATACTTTTGTTAATATTATTTAATTGCGTAACCTAAAGAAACTTGACAATGGAAA
Organism: Microvelia longipes; assembly: GCA_018340805.1. NCBI lineage: Eukaryota > Metazoa > Arthropoda > Insecta > Hemiptera > Veliidae > Microvelia > Microvelia longipes. The sequence continues at coordinate 30,015,291 of JACMZG010001908.1, read as the reverse complement.
ATTAGAAAGTTAACACCTTTGTTTGCTCTTAAATTTAAAATCCTTTCTTCCTCAAATAAGTGAATAATAATTTAAAAAATGGATATATTGTAGTTCTGTTAAAATGAGCATAGATAAATTATTGAGAGTGTAAAAAAATAATCAAAGAAAATAATATTAAAATAAAATTTGCACTTGTTTTTAAAGATTGTAGATCGATTTTATTAAATAAAAAAAACTTTCAATCTTAGTAAATAATTATTACGATTTAGTGCCAACAATTAAAAATTTAAAAGTAAATAAAATACTCTCCGCACTGAATTTTAATGTAATAAAATAAACATTATAAATAAGCACAATTTTTTGTATTAGATGTATTTAATGGTAACACCAAATATTTCATGTTCTCCTTATAAATAATTATCTTACTGTTCCCCATTACTAAGCTAAGCTAATATGGTTCAGAGTGGTTCAAGGTTATATATTTTAATATTTATAACCTAAAGGTTTTAGTTTTTTAAGGATTATGGATGGATTAAAACATTGCTCAAAAAGGCTTTAAAAATAGGCATTTTATCATCTAATCAGTTTGAGTAACATCACTTACAATTGTAAATGTTTGTACTAATAATTATTTTCTATATTTTGAAGAAAAACAAATAAGGGCATATGTTTTCACTCTTGAGTGGCTCACACAATCATAAAGGTTGTAAAACTTATTTGATCTTTTAAACCATTTAAGTTAGTGAAATTGAAATGGTAAGAAATTACTTACTGTGAATATTTATTCACATTATAAATATTGTCATTTATTTGACAATATTTAGTATTTTTTGCTTCGCAAATAAATGATTGAAGGTTTTTCTTCAAAACAAAAGCAAAAGATATAGATAGTTTGATAATCTTGGTAGATTTGTGTGTGGTTCTTCATAATTTTTTAAATGATATTGTATTAATAAATCGTTTTAATTATTATTTACCAGAATATAACTACCTTATGATCCTTCAAAAATGATACCAAAACGATCCACTCTGTACCAATATGTATTTTCTGATCTAATTAATGTGATTTTTATGTTATTCTACTAAATTTGTTTATAAAATATATTAAATTAACTTGGTGTGAAACTAATTTGTTTCTTTACTAAAATTAAATGTTATTTTTTTCTAATATTTAATTTTTAAATGATATTCTTTAGAATATAGTTATAAACAAATTTAAAACATAAAATTTTTATAAAAGATTTAAGTATAAAGTTTTTAAACGTTTTAATAGAATTTTGTGTATTTTTTAGGAATTAGTCTGCGACTAAAAACAAAAATCCTTTTTTTCATATATTTGCTATTTTTATTTTTCTTTTTGTGCAGTGGGGCATCAGGGGTTTTAAGTATTTCCCTCTACAACACTGCAGGAAACTTTTGGAGGTAATACCCTTAAGGAACCATCAGTGGAAGACAAAGGAACAGCACTTATATATATATATATATATATATATATATATTATATATATATAATATATATATATAATATATAATATATATATATATATATATATATATATATATATATATATATAAAATCTATGACATACAATTAAAATGTTTATTCTGAACAGTCAATTTAAGCTTTAAGATTATAAAATGTTTGTAGGTACTAGCTACTGTTTACTCTGGTGATTAAATTCTCTATTTTATTAAGTAATTTATTTATTAAACTTTGATGTTGAATGTTTTTCTTAACTAAAAATTAATTTCCTTTAGTGTAAAAATAAAAATATTACTAACTGATGTGTTTTTTCCTTGTCTCAGAAAGCATACGGTATTTTGAAGACTGTTAAGCTCACTTTGAGGATATGTTAAAAGAACAGATTAATGTGTGTGTTTGTGGTCAAATTATTTTTTAATAAGGGATGTTTAACTAAACTAAATTTGGGAATTAGTCCAAAAGAGGTAACCTAAGCTAAATGGGTTTTTAATTGACTTTATTTCTTCTTTTAAAGTAAAACAATAAGTCATTACAAAAAAAAAATTGGACAACTAGTAAAGACTGGTTGCTAACAGCTATCTTAGGAATGATTTGGTTTTTATGTGCTTTCTGAGTTTTGATACGAGATTTAGATTAAATCTAATCGTTATATAATATGTAATTATTAAAATATTTCAAGTAAAACTTGGATGTACAGTGTTTCCCTTCTTACTTGTGTTCAAATATGTTTATTAAAAAAATCATTCAAAAATATTTTATAATTATTATTATATTTTTTGGAGAACAGTCATAATTAGGAATGTGATAAATTGTTACTGCTGGACCGTAACAATTTAAAAAAATTTATAGAATATTAATCTGAAAAAATTATTTGTTTTGTTTTTCTATTAAATGTTTTTCATGTTTTATACCTAACTTTATAAAATATATGAAAAAGCTGTAACAATCTAGAGTGGTTTTTTATTATTTTCACTGGCAGTTATAGTTAATACTTTTTAACATAATCCGTACCTTTACTTAATAGAAAGGACTAAGTAGGCTTACAAAGATCTAATATGGGTGTACTAAACAGAGTTGAGTAATTAAGGAGCAGACTGATTGTTATATGGATATATATCTACTTCTATTAACGCAATTAAAAGAATGCTAAAAGAAATGGAGTAATATATATATTTCTGTAGGTAAAACATACATGTTTCTGAATCTCCATACATTTGCTCACACCATTTGCAAGTTAAGACTTGCATATCTCACCATTGTTCTTGGTGAGATGATCATAACTATATCTATCATGATGATTATAATCTACTCATAAACCCGATATAAAATTAAAGTAATTTGGTTTATAGTAAATTGAGCCCTTTGTGTGATGTTGGTGATTGTTAGTAAATTAATTTTAGTTCAAGTGAAGTTCCAAACAATTTCTTTACGATAAGAGCTAAAGTTGGGAGTGCGGGTTTGAATGGAGAGGGTAGTCAATGCGTAAGACTGATGCAAGCGCTGGGCGGCTAGTCTATTGGCTTATTGGCTACAAAATGGAATTATTTAAAGTTAAAAAAACCTCTGTACTTTGCCACGTTTTTTTTTTACTTTAGGAAAATAATTTATTTTATCTATTTCTAGTTTTTGGTAGTTCAAATTGATAGGCAACCAATATCAATATTAACAATTATATTTTTAATAATAATTGTTATTATTATTTCTGTTCAAAAAGCTAATGCGTGTTAATTTAAATTGACTTGAAGAATAGCAATACATATAAAAGTTTAATTGAAGGTGTTTTTATTTGATTAAGTTGATGGGGCAGTTGTTGGGTTTTCAGTATATTAAGTACTGAAGCTGTAACTTACAACTGCCATTAATTTCTATAATAAGTCAAAGTTCACCGTAAACTATTTGAAATCAAAAACTCGATCTTCTATTTTGAAAAAACAAATGATATATAAAATTTTTAAATTTAATAGAGTGCGTATGCAGTTTAAAAAAATGTGGGATTATCTGGAAGGATTTAACCCGTTGCTCATTTGTCCGTAGTGGCCACATAACGCTGCAGTCGTTTCCCTTGTTGACCATATTACTACTAACTCCACAATCTTTACACAGTAGGTTATATGTCGCTGGGCTGATAGGCTGTTGATTTGATAAAATATTAAATTATTTAATTAATTAAAAATATTTTAATAACAAGTCTTATTCAGTTGCCACCATTCCTTTAACTGGAGAATGTTTTCTTTCTTTGTCAAGTTCGTCTTTTATTCTATTCTCCATTTGCCGAAGATCCTCCATCGTCATACCGTACCATTTGTCAATGCTGCAGAAAACTAGTCTGTGAAATTTGGTGAAAATCCGTTTTTCAGATTTTTGAACAAATTGTTCGATTTTGTTTTGTAAGCCTAACCATTTGAATTTAACTGTTACCAGCTTATAGCAAGTCATCATGGGTTTAGTAGTCGAAATCCAGTCTCCAGTCAGAGGCCCTCGTCCTGTTTTCTGAGATTGAAACAAGGCAGGATCTTCATCGACTTTATAATCTTTATTGTTAATAGTATCGTTCCCAATATCGATCAAAACAACTTGCCTCTGCTCAAGTAAAATATCAGATAGTTCATGAACGTTTTCCGAATTTCCGCGATCAGCTAAATGATGAGATAGAATTAAGATTTCGAATTTATCTTTCATATAACTAGGATTATTTAAAACAGTTTTACAATAAGGATACGCGTTCCAGGATTCTTCATGAATTTCCAAAGAGCCTTTGGGAGCTAAAAGTCTAATAAAAGGAGGTACTTTACTTTTCATGTAATAAATTTTACGAGTATACTGACCAGATGCAAATTTTTTCTCACCTAAAAGTGGGACTCCTGTGAAATCCGTGTTTTCTAAAATTTCAACACCCTCTCCTCCTCCAGTTTCATTTTTACTGTACTCAGCAGTTGTATATAACTGACCAAGCTTGTATTCATCGACCGTGAGAGGAAGAGGAATCCTATATTCTTTAATAAGCATACTTATTCACTATTCTTTTAATATAATTAAATCTATAAATGAATACATTTCCTTGTAAAAGAAAAAAATAAAACTGTATTTATGTTTTGGGATATAATAATGACAGATAAAATAATTCTTGCATAGATGAACAATATTAACATAAACATATTGTATATTAATATTAACATATTGTTTATCAATGAATTCTTGTTAACCAACAAAAAGTCAAGTCAAGCGTAAAAAATAGTTATTTATGACATTAGGCTGAAAAGAGGAATTTGCTAACTAGTTTAAAATTTTGCACTCGAGCCGAAGGCGATGGCAGGTTATATTAATAATTAACCTGGAGAGGTGAAGCCAAGGAAAGTAATTTACATTTTGACTGCCGAGGAAGACAAATGCGTGTCAGTAATGTTTCCGTTAAGACATTCGACCCTGCCAGAATTATTTTGTAGTTATGAACTTATATAATGTAAAAAAAACGATAAAAATGTATCGTTTTTACCAGGATTCGAACCCATTTACCCTGGCCTTGACTACTCGTATCGACTCCGGGCCATAGAAAACAATACCTTACTCCGTAATTTTGGTTTCCGGTAATTTATGATCTCATTTTTTCAATTTTTTGGTCACTTAGAGTGGTCGTATCGACTTTGGACCAGTTTCGTTCGATTTAGCGCCCCTGAAAACAAATGAACCTTTTTCGCGACGAAAAAAATAACCTTGAATTTTGATCATAAGCAAATATAAACAGGTCTAACTGAGCTTGACCAAACCAAAACTAAAGGAAATTTAGCTAAAAATTATCTGTTTTTACTTTCATACTTTTTACATTCTTCCGAAACCGTGATGTAACCTGAATTATCGGTTTCAGGCGTTTTTAGGACCTCATGAGTGGTTTTTACAAAGTTGTCTATCTGTATGTATGTCTGTGTGTCTTATCATCGAAGCTAACAGTGTATTTATGATAGAGAGTTAAAACTTTGTTTAAAAATCAATCTGTGCTTTCAAAATATTTTTTGTCCCTAACTTTAATAACTTTTAAACCCCAGATAGAGCAAGTTCTCAAATCATTTTCCTGATTGTTTTGAAGTTACAGATCAGCAAACGCTTTTCTGCCTATAATTTGTCCAGTAATGCTTTATTTGGCTGCCGTGAGCAGATAAATAATTTATTTTAACCTCAAGCCACGTTGTATTCCTCCATCATTTCCCTAAACTCCTCACCTATGACCCTATATACTTTATAGTTAACTTAATACTATTTATTAAGAGTTGGTCTTATCAACCGTATCGAAACTCTGAGAGTAAAGCGGTTATATTGGTGTATAATAAAGCACTAAACATGCGCTTCATAGAAAACTGCGTTAAGCTTCCGCAGTTGTTTTGTAGAGCATTGTGTTTTTTTATCCATCGTGTCCTACATCGCTGAAGATGCCTCCTACGATTGGAGTGAAACGTCGGATTCTTCATCTACATTGACGCAGTCACCACCTGAACTAATATTCACTGCACTTCATAAAGGGGTATTCAGTATATTTTAAAAAACAACCGAATTACTGATTACTACATGTGATACGTAACGTAACAGCCAAGTCATAAATTGAAAAAGGGAATGAGTGCAAGATGATAAAAAAATAATTAAGTGATTCAATTTGATGTTAACAAACCAAACGCATTCGGAGGTTAAAACCTGAATATTTTTATGAATGACGTGTGACGTCATTGCAGGAACATCATTGAAAATTTACTATTTATTCCTGCAATGACGGACTGTGACCAAACACGTAAAAAAATTATTAATAAAAACCCTATAATCGAATCACCTTATAAATTCTATCAGCTTGGAAGGAATGAATATTTAAGAGGAAAATGGAGTAAGAGCGACAAGACAGCGTAAAATTCGATCTCATATCTTTTTAAGCGAAAATTGCATTAGCACGTGTTTTTGTAAGGTCTTCCCTTATTTTTGTAGTCAAATGTTACCCTCCAAAAATGCGGCAATTACTTATTCATTTTTGTTAAAAATCACCAGCAAGCTTTAGTAATAAAAACATTATTAATTAATAAAAAAAATCTCTCATTACATAAAAAACATTTTAATCACATAAAAATGGAAGGTTAAGTTCGGTCAACAACACCCAATATACTTAGTTTTGACTTCTCTACAAGGTAGCGCTAGTATTTTTAAGTATTAAAATTTGAAGACTGCATCGATTTTTAACTAATTGTACACATAAATAGAAGAAAATGAAAATATTCCTTTCGATACTACAGATTTTGCGCGTGAGTCTCTCACACATTTACATTACGTCGAAAATAAAAGTGTATGGTTTTGAATACATTTGAGGCCTAATAAAAATAAAAATACGTGGGGATAAAAATAGCCTCAAAATGGTACGCTAATGATACGGACACGGTAACTTAGTCTTGGTGGGGTCACTGCTATACCTCTGATCCTTCATCTTCTAAGCCTTCGATCGAGCTTCAACATTAATATTTAATTTTTATTCCAACCATTGTGTCTTTAGTGCAGAGCCAAGTGGGCCAAGAAGCAGTTAACAGTAGTTAATTGTTAATGTTAAATTTTAAGGCCACCTCCTAAACTAATAATTTTATACAACACGTATTTGGGGGAAAAAATGCGCATGCTAAGGTATGTTCCTTCTGTTGTTGAATAAAATAGTTACATGCGTACCACATTCCAACTGCCAAGCTATTGTAGTTCCGGAGATGTGAAATCGAACAGACAGACGCACGACAGAAAGTGTAAGGGTTTCGAAAATTATCTTCGAAACCCTTAAAAGAGCAAATAATGAAAATCTCCTGATACTAAACACAGCATATTTTATTTCAATTTATTTATAAATAACTTACACCTATTATACACCACTTAACTATATATATAGTTTAATTTATACTAAGAAGAAATATACATGACTCACATCCATTCTTAATCATCACCTATCGATAGATAAATTCAAACTCGTAATAAAGTTCATTTACAAACTAATATAATCAAAAGTCTAACCTCTCGTCATTCATAACGGTTGTACTTCCGAACCACAAAGCCTTCAAGCTGTAATTTAATTTACCTTTTTTTATATATATTAAATCCTTTGAAAGTGCAAGACGTATATACTTGGTATTTCAATCCATGGTCCTTAAATTTTTGAACACTTCTTTTCCATAATATCCTTTAAGGGATTCCTCAAAGAAACGGTGCATAGTTATTACTATAAGAATTTCGGGAACGTTTAAAAAATAACTTAGTCTAACCTAGTTTGAACCTTTAATAAGAAATAAATTATGAAGGTTTTTTCCCTTCTTGAAGGTACTATTTATATCTTACTAATTGCATTCCAACACCTCATAGGTTTTAAGATTAAAATAAAAATTCTTTACAAGTAACACTCTATAAAATATTTAATAGAAAAATGGGTAAAGCATATTATAATATGGAACAACTTATTTTTATAAGTTTGTTCAGTAAAAAATATTGTTTCAATTCATTATTTAACACTACAATCTAATCAAATTGAAGAATCAGTTATCGTCGATACTTTCTCGACGATGAATATCCTTGGACCGATTTCGGCTTAACGCTATCATCAACAGGTGGGGCATCACTCGAGCTCTCAACTGATAAAGTTATAACTTTATAAGTAAATAACTTTATTATTTGAGAGTTCGAGTGTTGCCTAGGCTGCTGATAATGGCGTTAAGCCGAAACGGGCCCAGGGATATTCATATCTAAGAGCAAGTATCGACGGTAGCTGATTCTTCAATTACTTCTTCAACTTACGGTAAATATAACCCCTTTAACTCTAAAAAAGACTAAATGGCTCAGTTACGAGTATAAGCAATGTTCAGTTTTAGAAACAAACAACTTTATAAAAGGAATATGAAATCATTGATAAAATAAGAAAAAGTAAATAATAATTTCAAATAATGAAATTTGAATAATCATTTAAAATAAATCTATCCTAAATTAGTACTCAACATTTTATTTCTACCGTTTCCCAAAAATTTGTGTTAAATTGATTAAGTCTTACATTAAATCGACCTTTAATTTAGGTTCATATCTTGATAGAAATTACATAGATCATTTCCCGAGTCTAATTAAGCTCAAAATTTATGAACAACTTGAGAATATTTAGAAATAAGTAGGGAGGGGGGAAGTTTTCATTAAACTCATAAAAACTCCTTTAAGTTGCTTATAATTTTTATAGGTAAAAATGCCTGAATTTGAAAGGTTAACATAACTGTACTGGACTGTACAGTATGGATCATAATTATTATGAAAGAAGGTCGAATTATTAAAAGAAGGAGGTGTAGGCCCCCCCAGTATCTTATAAATTGTAAAGATCAAAACACTAAAGGGAGAGGGAACGCTAGCCTTGGAAACAGTAGATGGTATTGCATAAGGGGAAAGTAACAAAACAAAGTAACAATATAGTAGAGTTTGTTATAGTAGGTGGTATAACCTCTAGTTCAGTAACCTAACTGGACTTAGCGGGCTTATACCGTCAAGTACTGTATTCATCTTAACCCTGTTTCCGATAACAGGGTGATACGAAGACATGTGTTCAGCATATCCAACCATCTTCCTAATTGTTTCGGTAAGATTATACAAATGTCAAATATCGACTTAATTTACTAATACATAAGAGGGTTATTTTATAGTACTGCGATTGATGACAGGCTATATTTTCCCACAAGCCGCTCGACTTAGTTTTCAAAAGATAAATTTATAAAATTGAATCAGGATTTGATTCAGTAAAGAGAGTTCGATGAATAATAATCAATGAGGACTTGTAAATTTAAAAAAAAAAATAATACGGATAACAATACTGGGTGCAAAAATCGTCATAAAGCAATTATATTAGAAACTTCCACTGCTTGATTTACTATAGAATAGTTAATTTATTTGAAATTTACAATTTATGGATTTATATATCGACTCAATTGATAATATTTTGCAAGGCTAAATGACAATAGGCTATGCATCAAAACTTCTTTTAAGGGCTTGATACCGTCATACTCAGTTATATTTAAACGTAGATGGAGGGAGAGCAGCCCATGTCTGGCCAGATAATGATAGCAATCAGGAGTTTTAAGGGGGAGACGCCTTTTTGTAGAATTCCATAATTATCATTAGGGAGATAAACGACTTAAATTCTACAATATTTTTAATTAACAGGAACTATATACAAAAGGCATTGAAACGCCTTTGTTTTCAGTCTTACTAGAAGATGATCCAAATGGATTAAAGTATTATAGTTCCTGTTAATTTAAAAAAATGCAAATTGAAGTCTTTTCTTTTCCTAATAGTATCATAATTTTAAACCTTGTTTAATAATTCCAGGTGTTGTTCGTTGGATCATATGGATATGATCCAGAGGATAAAGAATTGGAGAAGGTAATTCCACAGCTAGGAGGTAAACAGTTCGAAGCATTTTATCCAAGACAAGCTTATGGTGTAGCTGGTGGATCATCGCGACCAGCCCATGGACATGCGTCTTACTACAGCCACAGACATCCAGCTTTAGTTGACTCAGCCAACTCAGCTGCTTTTGGTTTTCGATTTGATGGGCAACGTCGATTTTCATTTGAATAAATGTTTTAATTTGAAATTCAATACCACCTTGAATAGCATAATGTCAGAAGTCGACTTTAGCCTATACTCCTACTTTAGTGATTCCCATAAGATTTCCAACAATCGTTAATGACCTCATAGAGCTCACCACCAAAAGCAGTCAATAATATCATTACAGAAATACTTATGAAATGAGTGGTCACAGTAGTGACATTTAAGTCTTCAGGCTTAATACAGACTTAACAGTCCATCATCAGTGCCGGCGAGATGCGAAGAAAGTGTTAAGAAACGGAAGTGATTGCATCGTCCAACTTGTTGAAATCGACTTGTTGAGTCGATTTCAACAAGTTGGACGATTTTTTTATTAATCCCAACAATGTTCCTCTGTTCATTCTCTTCACTGTTATTCTGATTTATTACATTTTTTAGCAAAATTAGTTTACTTTGTTTTCAGTTTTAGTAGAATTTCACAACATTTTAGTAGTACCGTTATTTAAACAATTTAAACCTATAAGAAATGAGAGAACTACCGACTCAAAGTATAAAAATCTGACGATGCATAAAGAGCTGGTAAAAATTTAAGTCAGAAATATCAGTGTTGCCAATATTTAGCCATCTAGTGGAACTATGGCTGAGCTACAACAAGAATGTGGTATTCAGCGCTCCTCGCGGCAAATAGATGAACTCCCAGCTGTACAAATCTAGTTTTTTTAACGCCGTATAAAAAAAACTATTTTTTACAGTGGATAAAAATATTGTATTTCACGTTCAGTACAACAGGAAATAAAGTGAACCTAAACTCTCTAACTCAGAAATTTTTCATTTTTAACACATATGTTGTAACTTAGTCGTTGTATGTTTACGAAGTAATAGACAATATACCCGTTTGAAGATCAGTTCTGTTTGTTTATGTATATTTATCCTCAATAATTTGGTCAAGAGATTAATTCGTAATTCGTTGGTTAACCATAAGCATGGCTCTATTCCCTATGTATTCCAGCGGAGTTTCCTCCTCTGAAAAACGTTGACCATTGAGTAAGAAAGGACCAGTTGCTGAATAGAAAAGAGTACAAAGCTAGCCAGAAATAGCCTGACTCCTCGACAATAATTTTCCGTTTAGGTATAGACTGCCATGATAAAATCAAATTAGCGATAAAAACATTACTTATATACATTAGAAATCTTTGATATCGATATTAGGCACAAAGCTTTACAATAAGAAGACGAAGTTACTGCCTCCAATTGAAAATTATAAAGCAATGTAGACTTTCGATTATTGATGGTGAATCACACTTATAATCATAGAGCTCAAAATAAAACATATGTACTTTTAAGTAACGATTATTAAAAAAATGGGGTTAAAAATGAGTTCATATAATTGAACTAATAACAATGCAGATATAATGTTTAATAATAGCCGACTAAAATTCGAGCGCATAATGGGTCGCGAATGTTGCAATGGTGTTATTGTTTTTTAACAATCTGAATTAAAGTTAAATATGTCATAGAATAATGAGTTAATTTATATAGAAATGTATTATAGATGTACATAGTAAAATTTGATCTAAACAATTTTTTCTTGTTATTTATTTTTAATTTACTCCTTTTTTCATGTGAAAATCCAAAATGTAAAGTCAAAAGTAAAAATAGTAGGTTCCACAAAGAAAGATTAAACAATGGGTTTGACAATTTTATTCTTTTGTTTTAAACCTGGTTATTTGAAATCAAAATTGAATAATCATTATTGTAACTTTGCATTAAGAGTACAAAATTATCGCTTGTAATTCTTCTTTCGGAAGATCATACAAAAGAAAGTAAATTAAGAAATCATGAGCTTTCTTTTGGGGCTTTGAAATAATGGCAGTGTTTAGCTCTTACAATACTTTCATGAAGACATTCTCGCACAACGGTAATACTTAACACGAAATAAGCCTTGGGTCTTATTTGGCAGTTTTAGCAAGCTAATAAGACCCATGGGCTTCATTTATAGATTGCTGGAGCGAAAACAACTTGCTCTATTTCTAGTTTAGTATTTAGAATTTAGTAATAGCTACCTATTTACCCATTATTAATTAAAGCAAAACCCCCAATTATTAAGGGCTTTAAAAACAACCACCCTTTGCCGTGACACGGTGTCTTACACGGCTCACCGAGCTTTTTATTTTTGTCATGGTTTATTAATTTCATCTTTACTCTAAGGCACTAATGATGACCTCATGCTTGGTTGAAAGCGCTTTGCCAATAAAATATTTTTGTGGAGACTCTTTTCTTTCGCCCATAATGAACAACTCCACTGGTGCTCAGTTTCATCAAAATTAATTTTTTTACGTTAATTAATCAATCTTGCAAGTTAATAATCTCAGAAATTTCGGCCAAATCTTTTGCTGATTTTGTTTACAATTGGTAATTATTTATAATTTTCAATGTAAGTCGCCTATATCGATTCCTGCAATGACGTCACGCCATTCATAAAAAAGTCAGGTTATAACCTCCTACTGTTTTTGATTTGTTTATATCGAATTGAATAACCTTATAAATATCTATTATCTTGATGTCAAACAGGACATCAAGGGTACAAAAGTCATCCTTGAGGAGAACACGAACGTTATTGAAAACCAGGTTGTTGTGAAGTCATTAACCTGGTTTGCTGAACAAGTCAATTTTCAAAAATCGTTTAAATCCATGATTATTATTTTTCGCCGCAAAAAGGCCCTTCTGAATTGTATGGGAATGTTTGCAAGCCTAGCGAATTTTCTTTGAAATGCCCACTTTTTTAATTATCAATCCAATTTTTGCTTATTTGTTTGATATATATTTATTAACCTGAGCAGTAGCGTCACAACTTGTTATTTAAATGTTTCGACTTTTTCAAAGAAAATGGGTAAAAAGTAGCATAAACTAAGCTTCGAATGAGCGCAAATAGTGCTGTGCTGTGTAGTGAATAATCTATGGGATAAATATGTGTAGTTTCTTTGAAAAATTCGAAAAAATTAAGTAAAAATTTGTCCCGCAGGTTATTTAACATACACCGAAAAATTAAGCAAAAATTGGATTGATAAGTAAGAAAGCACGAACATAAAAGAAAATTCTCCCGGCTTGCGGACCTCTTCGCCAGAATTTTTTTAAAAATAAACTTTTATCAAATATTAATCAAATAATTATGACTTTTTAGAATAGTGCCAACACATTTTGAGTTAAGGAACAACGGAGCTTCGGGTATAGAAATGGAAAAGTTAAAAAAAATAAATACATGATAATTATATTTTGTGTGAACCTGTCACATTTATTAGTTGACATAAATTAGTTTACATGAAACGCACAAGCTTCAAGCTTACATGTGAACGCAATGTATAAAGCACGAAAGCGAAACTAGCTGTGACTACAACCTTAATGCACTATGGTTATGGTTAGAAAAAATCATCTCAGAAAAATGAATTACAATGCAAGCACCGTTAAACGAAATTACACGTCATAAAACTTCCATGGTTGGAGATAGAACACAAGGTTAAGGTTTCTTGACGTACGATTATTGTTAAAGGCATGAACTAAAAAATAAGCGATAGATAGGACTTGAGGTTAAAACCGTGCGTTAGTAAAGGTAGCGGTGTGACAAGGTGTGGAGCCCCAGAGATCCAATCTTACCCAAGGCTCTGTTGTTACCGCCTGGACCAACATTATTCAAATTGCCCTAAGGACCACAAAAACCTTCTTTACCTCTATTCCTCTCATACCCTATAAATTATTTTACTCTGTCCTACCTAAATCGGTTCCTTGTGATTAACATCCTGCGGGAAGACCCTGTAGGTAGTCCTACTATTATGGGATAGAAATAATAAATCTGGAACAAGTTATCCCATAGACTACCTTTCTTTCCTTTACTTTTTTTTGGAGGAGCCGCCATTCATTCAATATCCCTCAACTTCAAGAACAATATCCTTGTAGCAATAAACATCGTTTTAATGAAATATATCATGTGTTCGTCCCTAAATAAATAATTGCAAAAAATGACAATTTCGGAGAAGAACTTATTTGTTATCTTTGTAATTAAATTGTTTTTAATTAACATTACTTTTAACTTATCATTAATTTTAATTAAGATAAGAAAACATTCGTATTCGTAATTTATTGCTGACAATTACAGGAATTGACCAATTTTTAATAAAGTTCTTAAAGAGTGGTTTCAAAACGGCCATGGGTTAAGTGGTGCGTAGTAATATAGGTAAATGATATTGACATAGTAAGATAACTTACACTATTAAATAACGGGTTCGAGATACCTCGTACCTTTTCCGTTCGCCGCTAAACATATCCGCTTTATTTCTAGCAGTCTAGGAGCTGATCTCACTAGATGCTTCTTACTATTAGTGACAGTACAAAAACCATAGTTATACTTGGGGGTTGAAGTGAAATTAAAATGAAACATACTTATTTATCGCATAAAGTGATATTTTCGAGCTACATTTCAACTCAAATTAGATGATTTGTAGATTAAAAAAAGACTTAACATTTCATTCGATAAAAATTGAGCTAATACTGATAATGTAATGAAAATTGACACGTTTATTGGAATAATGCGTGCCTAGATTTCAAATTCATCAAAAATTGTTCCTCGCTCAATTGTCTTCCTTATTGTAACTTTTGTTGAGTTATTATAGCCGGTTAATGACGTCATAAAAATATGTTTATGAATGGTACAACTAGACGTAAAGGTTTATGTACTAAGTTATAACTCTTTACCGTAAACACACTTGAAGTTACGATGATGACACACGCATAGACATAAAATCAATCGCACACTTATAGACATAAAAAAGTAAAAACAACATGGGAGGTCTTAAAAACACCTAAACCGAATAATTCAGTTGAAATCGCTGTTTCAGATTTTTATTTTGAACACATTAAATTTCCTATACATCTACATTATAAATCAAGAGAAGTGAACAATAATTAATGATGGATGCATGCAAGGGACTTGCATGCAGTGATTTGTTTCGTTTTGTTTTGCATTTATGCTATTTTGTTTAAACAATTAAAAAAATCCCTAGAGCAAAGATTCAAACCCTATTTGATAAAACATGTACCTATATTTATTTGATCTACCATAAAGGGTTTAGAATTTTGCCTGAATTTGGTTTATTTAGGGTTAGGAGTTATGAGTGGTTAAGGAAATGGAATCACCGGCTGAATGTCCCTTTTGAAAATCATTACATTTCTGGTATAAATCATGAACGGGATCGAGCTCAGACTGTCTCGGTATGAGGCTCTCATGCTAACTCTTACACTTCTCTCCCATAAGTCCAAATAGTTCTCCCCTAAGTTCAAGGACCTCAAGAGTTAACGACGAAAAACCAGTCAATCACTTGTTTTTTTTTTGCATTTTAGGTAATAACTTTCAAAAAAGAACAAAACCGAAATAAACTCAGACCGAGTATATTTTATCTTTCTTATTCCGAATGAAACAAGATTATGTGTCGAGCAATAAATACGTAATTAAAGGATAAAACACAAGAGAACAAGAAATACTAGATTAAAAAATAAGAAAAGAGTTCTTTTCCTGTCTCCAAAAATTTTTGTATACTAATTATACCTAACGTAACTTGTTAAAAGCTATCATTAATAAGATGGATTAGAATATTCAGGTGTACGTCAGATAACTCCAAATCTTCGGATTAATTTTAAACTCTGATAGAACAATAAAATAGACCAGCATTAATTTACTCTGAAGATTACAGAAATGAAATAGGTACTGAGTTAAACTATCCGTGAAGTACATTAAGAAATTACAACCTGGTAATGGGAATACATTTAAACGTCTTCTATATAGATACAACTTTTTAGCTTTTACTTGTTTAATTTATATTTTTTATTTTATACTCCTATATTAAAAAAGATTTAACATCACAAAACTAATGGTATGAAAAGACATTTTGAGTTACGATCACAAAGGGTCTAAGTTGCTACGGTACAACTAATCAAAATATCTTCTTTTCTTCATAAGACATCTATATCAAAGTAAAAAATAACAGGTACCAAGTTGTTAAGTAGTAGAAACCCTTAAAACTTACCGAAACTAACATATTATCAGAAGTTATGGTTGAACAAGGTGCAATTGGAACGTTGATACCTTTTGTGATCATTTGAGTTTTGTAGGCTCTTCTAGAAAATGAGATGGAGTAAAAAAATAAATTCTTCTTTAGATGAAGAAGAAGTAACAGGGGAAATAATAATAAAAATTAAAGAGGTAAGAGACGCTTAGTACTTGATTCTGATAGACTTCAAAAAACTTTTAGTGGTTAGAAAATTGACAATTTACCGGGAAAGACAACATCCATTTTTTAAAAAATGCTTCAAAGAGTAAAACTAATATGCCAAAAGCTTGTTTCTTACTTCTCACAGAACTGATTGATAGAAAGTAGGGAAAAAACGTAGAAACGTCATTAGAAGCACTTTTTTCAAAAAAAAATATTTTTTCGTAATATTTTATGATTTTTTTTTAAAGTTGAAAGTGAGGCTATATTTATGTGTTGTTGGGTGAATCCTAAATTTTATTCGGGGGTTTCTTAAGGAGTTAATTTTACTTTAGAACTTAATCGAAATTGAAATTTGTGCTAAATTGAATTTATATAGGATTAGCTACTTGAGCTGTAGCGTGTTTACATACATACAGAGAATTTTTTTTTCAAATTTCAGGGGATCTGTAGGTGCTGAAACGCCGGCATTTTATGAAGCGAACAAGAGGCCTTCGACCTCTTGTCCGCTTCGCGCCTACATGGTCGTTAAGCTATAACAGATTATCATATTACTAGTTCATATAAGTAGCATACTGCGATATAAGTGAATTTTCAAATGTATTAGTAATAAAATGTGATTTGTTTCCATTATGTTTTATATGTCAATCAATAAAACCATAATATTACCGCTGATAATAAAATGTAACTCAGTATTTATGTTAACTATACATACTAGTATATGTGTAAAATATTTCAGCCAAATATAAACACTGTTTGAAGATTTTTTTTTAATGTTTAGTAGGTCATTATTGTGGGTTAATAAGGTCACACATAAACAATAGGGTTCGGGGGATTAACAAGATTATTTTTTTTACCAAGTTTAATTTCGTTAGTTAATAAAAAAGCGTTCGAAAGAGTTTTCGTGTCCCATAGAAACGTGTCCAAAAAATCCAGCACACACACACGTATATATAAATAAATAAATATCTTTATTTATACAACATAATTAAAAACTTAATAAATACATAACTTTTATATTAATATATATATATATATATATATATATATATATATATATATATATATATATATATATATATATATATATATATAAAGTGTCAGTCCCCTTAAAGAAATCCACCCCCACCCTACGCCCTTCCATGACCCCAACCTCATAAGCTCATTTTTCCTTTGGAAATGAGCTTCATCGATTGAAAAGGAAGGAAATCAAAATAGTGATCAATATCATGGTGACAGTCATATGACACATAGCTTAATTCTGAACCTATTAGGCTACTGCAAATATCTTTTCCTATAGATTAATTATTTAGATGCATTCATAGGAACCAATAATATAACAGTTTTAATATCTTAGTAAGGATTCAGATTATTATCAACTCGCATGAATTCAAAATTCAACAGATGATCAAGTAACTTAACTGTTTTAAATACTATGTTTGGATTCCTCCAAGGATTTGTGGAGTCTGTTTATGAAAACAAAATCCTCCATGTTTTTCGTTCACACCTTAGAAAGAAATAAGAAGTTTACCAGTCTTGTCCTTGTAAGTTGTTGGCGACAGACGGAGGGTGGTCCTATCAAATATGTTATCTTTCAGTTCGTCTGGCACTGAAGATTATCTTCTAACATAACCTTTACCACAAATCCTATTAGTGTTTCTTTAAACCCTACAGATAGGAAACTTTTCTCAGGAGAATCCAAAACATAATTTTTATTCAGTCACGATGTTTGAATGTGTCATCGACTTTCTGTTTCTTCTTTTCTTTCATTTCTGGGAGAATTTTGTTTAAACTTTTTTAAACAAAAACAATTATTTATTAAAATAGTTATAATCTAAATGGTACCATTTGACATTACAACAATGCGATTAAATGCTGATCAGTTTTGTAAACGTCACTGAACTTGTTTCAGTTCTTTACAAACTGATAAACACAGTGTTATGAAGATATATTTTTTTGTAATTTTCACACCAGGTCCCATCTAATACATAAAACACCCTGACAACTATATACGTCATTAATTGGTTTAAATTAAAATTCGATAAAGCTAAAGTTCTGCTATTACGTCTTTAAAATTTTGAATTTGAGAGAGTGGGTATTACAAAAAAAATACAGAAACCAAGCACATAATAAATAATACGCAAAAACACGTTAAAAAACATAAACATGAAACAAATCATCATCTTAACTTTTCTCTACTATCTACAAAAGTCAGCAAACTGTTAAGCTTATCACGAATATATATATATATATATATATATATATATATATATATATATATATATATATATATATATATTAGCGTTTGTTATAGCCGATTAAAAACTTAATAGTAAAGTAACAATTATGCATTAGCTAGAAATACCTTAAAATATATAAAAACTAAAAAATAGGTAATAACTTAAAAATTGTAAGTTTACACGTAGTTATTGCTGCTGTGTGTTATTATATTAATTAAAAAAATAACCTTCATAGAAACTAGGCTATAAAATTATAAAAAAAATAATAAATTTAAATTAAATTAAAATAAGAAAAGCTAAATATAATATTTTGTATTAAAATTAAGGGCACGAGGGCGTTGTTTGAACCGTTATTAAAATATAAAAGATATTTTTAAAAATTTAATATTTTCAGATCTGAAATCTTGACACATCTTGACACTGTTTACTTAGTCATTGATGGTATCCAAAAATAATCTAACAAAGATGAGCTTCAACTATATGTATAAATTAAAACTAAAAGTACCACCATACATTTTTTAAATATTTTTAGATTATTTAAAATTAAGGGAAAGGTTTTAATTTTTTAAAGAAAGATTCTAGAATAAAAGTGATAAGAAATTATTTTACTAGAACTGTACTTCAAACATCTAGTTTGTTTAAGGTTTTAGCCCTTAACATTACAGGTTTTAGCATAAAAACATAAAATATTATGCATGGAATTATTTGGCTAGTAGTGAGGTTCTCAGATCAGATCATCAGGTCAGAGGTTCTCCTCATCAGATCAGAGGTTCTCAGCATCAGATCTATAAAATTAAATTATAAAGCCTTATTTATCATTTAATACATACTGGGACCTCTTTCTGCTCCTCCTGAAAGTTAGTATCACCTATTCACCTACTGACCACGCTTGATGCTACTTAACAAGAGTGGAACTTTGAACGAAACTTAAAATCTCAAAACAAAACTTTGAATCTTATAAAGAGATACTCGTACCGAATTTTATGCCAATTATATCATTTTCGAATTTCAATATTTTCGACTTTCAGGTTTTGACCACTAGATTCTGAGGACGATAGAAAAGCTGCTCGCACATCAAGTAGAAAGGAGAAAAAACTACAAATCATTAGAAAAATATTTTTCATATCTGTCAAAGTTCAAAGCTTTATTACTCTACACTTAAGAGTTATCCTGCGAGAACTCTTAGTGTAGAATAAGCACATGGTTATAATTTTTAGCTACACAAATATAATAAAAACTAAATATCTAATGAAACTAAATATGCTATAAAAACAAAATAATAGTTATTTATACTATTATAAATAACTAAAGTTATTATACTATAGATAGTAACGATAGTTATTATACTAGGAAGGGAGTGACAAATGCTGTTATTTCCCTGAACAGTTAGTTGGCTTCTAATGCGAAAGGCGAGGTAAAAAAAGCATTTTACTTCCGAGGCGAAGCCGATGTATTTATGTATTTAACTCCCAAGGAAAAGCCTAAGGAATTGTACACATTAACTTCCGAGGCGAAGCCGAGGGAGGTAATTACTGCGAGGAGAAAAATATATCACTCCCAAGGTGCATATAAGATTTTATTTCTAGACGTTGTTGTCATTTAGTTATTGCTTTATTCTTATTTTCTTACGTTTTGTTGTATTTCATTTTAATTTTTTTGGGTCGGGCCTACCCAAGAAAGTGTTAAAAATTTATCGGTCCCTCTTATAAATTTAGAGGATACTTCTCTCAAAAAATAAATAAATACTCCCTCCTATAGTATTCGAGGCTCTAACCTCAATTATAGAAAACGTTTTTTACTCCCAAGAGAAATACGGGCCTTCGGCCGTAGCCGCTACGCGGCGTCGGCCCCGGGCCGCTTCGCGGCCCGGGGGCCTCCCTGTGGCCGCTTCGCGGCCACATTGTTGTTGTTTTTTGATGTGTTGTTTCATTATTGTTCTTGTTACATGGCATTTTGCCATGTACCTAGCGAATTTTCACAGCCTCTCCACACAGGCCCGCTTCGCGGGCCTGAGAGGCTTTCTCACAAATTTGATTTTACTAATTAAGATTTTATTAATACTTTATTATTAATAGTATGCTATAATATTAAAACTAACAAGCATTATAAACAAAAATATATTCATGATTTATGTTTTTAAATAAAAAAAAAACGTTTCCGTCACTTAGGATCATAGATAAACAATATTAACATAGATGGCTCACTCAAAGATTTAAAAAAAAATAGTTGATGGGATGCAGGAGGCTCAAGTAGTACAGTCTAGTGGTGACAGCGTGAAACTGTCACATATTTTTATTTCTGACATTTTATTTATTTATTTTTATTCAACCAAACAACGAGCTGTTGAGGGTAATCAAGTCTTTCCATCCGCTTTTCAGCGCTAGAATCATGAGGAGTCGATGGATGAGTGATCCCAAGAAAGCTCTATAAGAATATCGTATAAATTGGTAAAAAGTGAAAAAAATTAATTTCTCACTCTTACTTCACCCCATTCTGTCGTCCCCCCTTGGATTTGAACCTCTAATGTCAGAGTTTCAATTTTTGTTTGTTTCCTTTACTTATCCGTTTGCGCCAACCCGAGATGTTATACTCAGATAGCAAATTTAAATGTTAAGTCTAAAAAACTAAAAATGAATTATTGTTATTTTTTTAAGAAAACGATGGTGCTGCTTTGCGTGATGAGGCCCCCAAGTTTTATTAAACAAAAATACATCGCGAATACTACAGCATACCATAGATCTTTGTTTACTTTTATTTTATTTTACTAAACGATTGGCAACTGTTTGTTTTTAAAAAAATACTACAGCACAATCTAGTAGAGAATAGAGCAAATATATTTTTACTACTTGCGCTATTCAAGACTCTAGTGATGAGGCCCCCAACTTAAATCATAAACACAAACTTGTCAATTGAGTGTTCCTACTACACTCGGGAGTGAACCATCTATCTTAGGATTGTCTGATTGAGCTGAAACCGGTCGCAATCGTTTTAGAATGACTTCGACCATATAAAGACAACTTCGAGGTTCTTCCGCTTTACGGGCCTGCTTTGCTCGGCGTGGTTTAGTGGAAGCCATTTTTGTCCTGTCTCTCTGGGACAGCAGGCTTACCAGGATGGAGCAAGAGGTAGAGTTCCATCTTTTATACGATATCCCCACCCTCTAACACTACTAAACCTAACAGATATCGTACAAGTCTTTGACCTAGACGTATACATATATACAACATTATATATATATGTATACTGTTTGCGCCATTTGTGATGGTTCGATTGAGCTGAAATTGGTCTTAATCGATTCAGCTAGCCGTCTACCTAAACACGAAATACCTTGTTTTAAAGCCATTTCAAGTTTCAAAAAAAATTTTTTTTCATGACGTCATAACTTTGGTTGATGACGTCATAATGTTTTTATAAACAATAGGCCTCGTAACCTCCACAACACCTCGCGATTTGCAAAGTTTCGTTTCAATTTGACAACGCCTTCGAGAGTTATCGTTCGCCATACGAAAGGGTAGAAACTCTTACATACATATATATATATATATACATATATATATATATATATATATATATATATATATATATATATATATATATAATATATATATATATAATATATATATATACATATATATATAACTTTTTTCGGGCATATATTTTTGTTATCAGGAAGCCAATAGGAACCGATTCCACTCACTCCCACCCTCAACTTCCGTCATCCGAACAACCTCATAAGCGTCATTTTCATAATGAAAATTCGCTAAAAGTGACTTTTTCTCCCTAAAAACTAGCTAATAAACTTTATATTATACACTGTCTGTAGATAAATAAAAATGATTTAAGCTGTATTAAAGTACACAGTAAATACAAAGCCTTTTACCACTCTTGCATATACTCGACAAAATTGTGTGAACTCGACACAGTCAATCATAACAATGGCAATTGTCATGGACAAAGAAACGATTATTAGGTGGTATTTTGATAATATACAAATAGTGCATATTTTAAAATGATTTCGTATACAATTTCATCAATAAATTTTCTATTGAGGTCAATGACCGTTTTTTAATAACTTTCTAAGAATAAGTTTTGTCTCTCGCATGAGATGAAATCAAAGCCCTTGTTGATTGAGGTCTGTGAAATAGCCCTATTTAGGACATTGTTAAGTCCAGGACATGATTTAGGTCCATTAGGATAGTAAGTTCAATAATGGTTGAGAACAAAGTGAATCGGTAGTCATCATCATAACACCCCTGTAACTGTAAAAATAATAGACGTTAAAAGTTCAAAGGAAATAGGTAGGTAGTAGGCTGACCATTATTGTCAGTTATTTGACGTTTTTCATAAAAGGATTAAGAGAATCGATTGGAAAAAGAACTTAAGGACTCTCTGGAATGATGAAATCGTTATTTAAATTTTACAATTTTCAAAAACTCCTAGGATACAATTTTTACTAAAACAGACTAAAGACCTAGATAAAAGGACGATTAATCTAGAAATTTCTTTTTATAGGTACCTTATCTACAGGAATTGGAAAAAATCGTATTTAAATTCATTTTAAATAAAATAAACAATGTCAAATAAAAATAGAATATCTTCAAAGTATACAAGAGCGTGGATATACAAGAGAATAAAGAGCAATGTTTACATGACTTCCTTATAGCGAATCCTAACTTAAAAGTTGCGAGCCAGAAACATAATCCTACTGAAGCAACTATTTCTCTTTAGCAACTATTTTGCCCAACCCTGCTTATATGACATCCTTACTGTAATTCTTAACTTAAAGCTATACAAGTCAGAAGCTTAATTCTGATTATTTAACGAAGCAATGAAAATGTGTTAAGAACAAACATATTTCACAAAGACACAAAGAAACGGGAACTCATACGCCTTATAATTAACTACCTCAACATTTTCCTTATTACCTTTAACAGGATTATATAAGTACCTGTAGGAATATATGGAGTATATCAAACTAATATAGACAGACTTGGAACCTTTTAATTAGACAAGATCTATCAAAGCCTAACCCGTAGACTGGTTTCTTTACAAATTAGCCCACATTTCGAACTAAAACAATAAAGGAAGAGAAATCCTTTTCTTCGTGACGAAAAACATTAAGTTTATAAAAGGAAATAGGCAGGGAAGATTCCAGTAACATACTGAACCTGTTGCTTATGTAAATATTGATTCGATTGAAAACTATCTTCTTAAGTCTTCTCAAGTGTTTAAAGTGGCACACTTAGCAGGCATTGATGATGTTCTGTCAAGTTAAAAAGTTTACTTTGTCAACAGCGAAACTTTATTCTATATCTTATATCTTTATTGTTTACTAATTCACTCGATTCTAGAATTTGGTGTTCTAATGAAACTCAAGTTTAGTGGAAAGCAAATAGACAATTTTATTAACTTGAGGCTGACGAACTGACAAACAAGTTAGAAAAGATTCGAGTACGGAGGTGTCGCTCTGTAGACAGTTGTTTAATAAGATGAAACCCTGTTTAGGTGAAAAGGCATCAAAAAACTTAATTTTTGCAAGAAAAGGTCAAATTCAGTACTAATGTTGATTAAATCGACGTCCTTGAGAAGGTAGTGCTCTCTCTTAATAGAAGATCAATTAAGGGTAAGCAAGTCATTAACACTCGGCACTATAATGCAAATAAAACTGAATCCTGGTATGCGGAAAATTTCCCAAATTCATTGCATGTCAAGATTGGCCATTGGGAATCTCAGATTTTCCTTGGGATTAAAAATTGTAGTCAGAATTAGAAACAATGGTAAGCAGCACAAATCAAAGCTCAGTTAAGCAACTTAAGAAATCTCAGTGACAATTTAAGGTACATATTTCAAGGAATGGGCGCTTATAGCAATAGCTAAATAGACCGGAAGATTAAGTTAAGGATACGTATCAATGCAAAAGAAGGTCTTTTTGAAGTGTGATTTATACCAAAGGAATACCGGAAAAGTATTATGATTGCAAAAAATCTGAAACCGGGAATTTACCCGAATTTTTTGTTCATGTTGATTCTGAGTAATTTTTACTGTTATCTGTGTGAATGTAAGAGGGAATGAATGTGTGTGTGTGTGAGTGTGCAGTAAAAATCGTAGCTCCCAGTGTGTTTATGCTAGAGAGTTCAAAACTTGGTACAAAAATCAATCATTAGGTCTAGTTGTACATTAAATAAAACTTTTTATTGCATCATTACCAGTCATTAATGGCTTTGCAAAAGTTTAGAAAATTAATTAAACGCGAAAAAACGTTTAGATCGATTTGAAATATGGCATGAATTTAGTATTATATATGAACAACAAATTCGCCCAGTTTTATCTCACTATTAGCATTACTTCAAATTTTATCAAATGAAATGTACACGTTTTTTAAAAAATAGTTAAAAATCGAAAAATAAACCAATTGAGTTAAAATTGAGTACAAGCGTATTCCTTTATGTAATAAATAAGTATACTAAGTTTCATTGCAATACGGCAAGTATATATCTATGTTTTTTGTTGGATCAATAATGTTAAGCAGCTGAGTAACGTTATTTCCTACATGGTTGACCACTGGGGAAAAACTGATGTTTCTACTATTTGAAGACGACCGAAGGAAGTGTGAAGACGTTCTGCAATATAAATTAAGTGACTTTCATATTTTGGGACGAACGAAGCGATTCCGACGTGGTGAGCATAAGCGTAGCGAATTCGATATGAGAAGGAAATGTTCCGATGTACTCCGGAACTGATTTTTATGTTTATGATATTAAAAATATCATATTTACCATATTTACATATTTCATATACATATTTACATATTCATATTTACATATTTTCCATCTATTTTAGTAAGGTTATTCTTTCATTCTATAATTTAAGAACTTTTTCTTATTTTTAATAAAAATCATCAATGCTTTGAATCAAAATGATTTATTTTTGCTAAAATGTTATTTAAATGTTTTTGTTTTGTATTTTTAATCTTATAAAACCCGTAAGGTGGTAAGAATTCTCAGGCATATCATGAAGTGACTATTTTTGTAACCGATCGCATAAAAAAGGTAAAGATAGGGAAAAGAGATTCTTCCGTCTATGGATATTGCCTTCAAGGGTATAAAGGGATAATAGAGAGGGGGAAACCTGAACCTACCTAACTATAAAACCAATAGTTACAGGGCCCGACGTCTTTAGTTAAAAAACTACAAAACCCTTCACACGTTACACCTCCAACAATAAGCAACAATGAATAACATGAATTTTATTGTAAGTAACAATGAATTTTTTTAATTTATTATCAATCTCAGTTCAATTATCAAATGTTGATGTAATCTTTTATAGCGAATTTTCATCTGAAACGAACACCTTTTCTTAATAATCAATGTTGGTTTTAATTTACTTTTAAGGTCAATCATAATATATTTTATTTTGAATACATATATAATTTTTAATTTTTCTCAAAAAGTAAACATATAAAAGCAAAAGTATTTATTTTAACTTAACTTTTGAAAATAAGTTAAATATACTACTGTAGTGATATGTGGACACTAATGAGACAATGTCATACTGTTTTTATACAACCATACTTCGTCAAATTCCGATCATATTTATAGTACAAGTTTACACCTTTTACTACGAAGAGTCACATTTGTTGATCAACATATCTTTGTTAACATAAAACGATTACGTAGCCGCTAGCTTATATGTATATTGACATTAAGTAAAGCATAGAGTATAAATAAATATAAATATTATAACATAAATAAATAAATAAATATAACTGACAGACAAATCCCACTCATCACTACTAAACTAACATGAAGACCAATTATGCAAATCATTACGTTAAAAATTATTAATATGAAAATATTTCTTAATATATTATCTAATATATTCTTAACATATTTTACATAAATAAGTTTTTTATGTAAAAGTACATTAAAATTTGTTATTTTACAATAACAAATTTTACATAACATAAATAAGTTTGATTTATATTGTAATTAAATGAACCAAGAATTTAAGTAATTATTTTTTTAGAGTAATCGCGGTTTTTTTGAGTCGATGTTTGATAAATTCACATTTAAACTCGTATACGACATGAAGAAACATCCTAAAGTTTGAATTACAGGTATATTTACCACAAATTCTAAACCAAGGTTTTATCTGTTATAGGCTATTTAATGACGTTTTGCCTAGTTTATATCATGCTGAGTGTGTGTGTCTGTCACGCATAGCTCCCGCTGTGTTCACACCAGCACAAAACATGAAACTTAACAGAAAAATGAGACTTAAGGTTAAGTAAAACTACTAAACTTACTAAAATTTCTAAAATTCATACAAAGCGATAAAATGATTTGATATATTTGAGATTTAGCACGCACTTAGTCATATATAAGACACATACGTACTAAGTTTCATCTCATTATCAAATTTAGTTCAATTTTTTTAAAATGGCTTGTAAACGTTTTTTTAAATTCAATTGTTTTTAAAAATTAAAAAATAATTTAATTGATTTGTTTTGGTACGAGTGTATCCTTTTACGTAATACAAAATAAACATATGTTTGCTTTATACGGAAAGTATATCTAGGTTTTTTGTTGAATAATAAAAATTAATCTTCATCGAGAGAGCTTAGTGCGCTATGGTCTGAGGACGAGCAAAGCGAATCTGAGGAAGAGAGGATAAGTTTACCAAATCTGATGTAATGAAAAAAATTCCGAGGTACTCTGTAACTGATTTTTTAAAAATAATATTAAAAGCTAAGTAAATTAATTTACTTTAGCAAAAATATTTTACTTTGATAAGTAAAATATTATTAAATATTATCATTTATTATATATATTATCAAATATATTGTTATTAAATATTATTCTCTATTTGTGAACATTAAAAAGCTTCGTCTCAAGTAAGTTGAAAAGAAGCCTTATTTTAATTCAAAACTTTACGGACAAACTATCATTGTTGATTACTATTACTGGACCGTAATTCGACCAATAATTCTTATTACTGGACCCAATACAAATATAATAAAGAGTAAAGCCCCAATTTTTGTATATCGATTCACCTTCGTGTAGTATTAGCGATTTTTTATCATGAAAATGACGTTTATGAGGTTGTTCGAATGACGGAAGTTAAGGAGGGAGTGGGGAAATCAATTCAGTTTGACTTCCTGATATCAAAAATATATGTTCGAATGGATTTATATACATATATGTGTGTCATGTAAGAGTTTCGAAATAACTCTCGAAGGGTTCCTCAAATCAAAACGAAACTGGGCGAGATGATGAGGAGGTTATTGTTTCTAAAAAATGTAACACGTCACCAACCCAAGTTATGCTGTTATGGAAATATTTTACGATGAAGTCATCACGAATAAGTAAAAAGATTTTTTTACTAAAATAAAAGTATGAAAGCATGTAATTATCTTAAACAGTGAGTTTAAGATAATTGTTCAACGCCACGTATGTCCAGTTTTATTTAGGTATGTTTCCATATAGCCCTAAAGGGAAACATATCACGCATACGTCGTGAATATGCCTGCAAAATGTCACATCGATCAAATAATTTTTCCGAATTTCATGAATATTTTCACGACTTTAATGTTGGGTTAATAGCGATATATATAAAAATGTTATCCGTATAGCACAACTCGACTCAGAGATTGATATTCGTACAAAGTTTCAAATCTAGCATAAATACACTATAGGAGATACGACGATAACAGACAAATGCGTGCAAATACAGACAGACAACTTTGTAAAAACCAATTAGGAGGTCCTAAATACATTTGCAAACGATAATTCAGGTGGAATCTAAGATTCGAATTTTTAGTGCCAACATAATACATTTTTTATAAATGAGGAAAGTGAAAGGGCTAAATACTCGACTGCATTTATCTATTTTATTTTATTTTTAAACATGCCGTCTCCGAACCATCTCGTCTGGCATTATATGCTATTTATTATAATTTAAACCCCCTATTTACATTCAAATTAGACTGGGAACTAATTGTGTGTATCCTATATATCCGTATTTGGGCAGTCCTCATGTGAAATGCTTCGCTATCAGGTAACTACTGGAAAAAAGTTATAAATACTAAAAACGACACATGCATTCCATAGCATTAACTATCACAAAAATCCGGAATTATATCCGTCTAAAAATTAATGTTTATAATAAAAAGTCTGTTTAATGTAAAATTATAAAACATAAAATAAAATGATAAAATGCATAAAATTGTTAAATTTTAATATTTTATAACATCTTTCAATATGTTTATAAGTATAAAAAATACAAGATATAGGGGAAAGTGCATATTAGCTTGAATACCGTTACTAACGATGCCTATATCTGTCATTTTCTAAACAGACTTAGTCCGGTGTCGCGATACTAAGCCTCCCGAGAATTAAACAGTTTCCTTAACTCGTTTTTCCCACTTCCAGGTTTTACTTGAACGGAACTTCTTCTACCCGATCTTTTCCGTAAACTTCGTATTTCGTGTAGGCGCTTTAAAACAAGATTATTTCGACGAACAACTTTTACTCGATGGGTTATATATTTTGGTCAAATTACTGATTTATTTTTACTTTGAAAGTGGTCGGATAAGTTAACTTTTTTTACTTAAATTTCAAAAAAAATCCGGACAAGTGTCGTTTTTACTTTAGAAGGTCAAAATATTAAGAAATTTAAAGAAGAGAAAATTCATAAAAAAAGAAATTTAAAAATCATTCTGTAAGCGCTTGCGTCAGATATTATTAATTTAGAGAGGAACTCATTAAACAAAGCTTATTATTCTAAAATAATCCTTCAATTAAAGATAAATTTTATAACATTGCTTTAGTTTGTTTCCCACAAACGTTTAATGCAAATGATGAAACTTGGCTAATAATTAATAAACACAATTTTTTTATTGCTCCGACCCGCTCGACAATGCAAACATTTCTATAAGCTATAAAATCAAACTTTATAGTCATGTAACATAAAAATAAATAGTCATGTAACACAAAAAGGAAATCAAAAAGGTGCGCAGGGCATAAGATAAAGTCTCTACCACTTTAGCAATAAAATCATGCTACACTGACAATTTTGTTACTGCAAAGTGTCTATTCATAAAATCATACTATACTGACAATTTTGCTACAGCAAAGGTGTCTAGTCAATAAAGTCTACTATACTGACAATTTACTGCAAAGTGTCTATCAATAAAATCATACTATACTGACAATTTTTGCTACAGCAAAGTGTCTATTCAATAAAATCATGCTACACTACAATTTTGT
This sequence comes from Microvelia longipes, assembly GCA_018340805.1. Lineage (NCBI taxonomy): Eukaryota > Metazoa > Arthropoda > Insecta > Hemiptera > Veliidae > Microvelia > Microvelia longipes. Next base: position 29,985,485 of record JACMZG010001908.1, on the reverse strand, counting down.
TACTGCAAAGTGTTATTTCAATTCATACTATACTGACATTTGCTACAGCAAAGTGTCTATTCAATAAAATCATACTATACTGACAATTTTGTACAGCAAAGTGTCTATTCAATAAAATCATATATACTGACAATTTTGCTACTGCAAAGTGTCTATTCAATAAAATCATAATATACTGACTATTTTGCTACTGCAAAGTGTCTATTCAATAAAATCATACTATACTGACAATTTTGCTACAGCAAAGTGTCTATTCATTAAAATCAACTATACTGAAATTTTGCTACAGCAAAGTGTCTATTCAATAAAATCATAATATACTGACAATTTTGCTACTGCAAAGTGTCTATTCAATAAAATCATAATATACTGACTATTTTGCTACTGCAAAGTGTCTATTCAATAAAATCATACTATACTGACAATTTTGTTACTGCAAAGTGTCTATTCAATAAAATCATACTATACTGACAATTTTGCTACAGCAAAGTGTCATACAATAAAATCATTATATACTACATTTTGCTACTGCAAGTGTCTATTCAATAAAATCATAATATACTGACTATTTTGCTACTGCAAAGTGTCTATTCAATAAAATCATACTATACCTGACAATTTTGTTACTAAAGTGTCTATCAATAATCATACTATACTGACAATTTTGCTACAGCAAAGTGTCTATTCAATAAAATCATACTATACTGACAATTTTGCTACTGCAAAGTGTCTATTCAATAAAATCATAATATACTGACAATTTGCTACTGCAAAGTGTCTATTCAATAAAATCATAATATACTGACAATTTGCTGCAAAGTGTCTATTCAATAAAATCATACTATACTGACAATTTTGCTTCTGCCAAGTGACTACTTAATAAAAGTATATTAAACTGATAGTTTCGCTACAACCAAGTAAGTACCTACGCAATAAAATAATACTATGCTGACAATTTTATCTCGGAAAGTGTCAATACTTAATATAATTAAACTATCCTGACAATTCACTACTGCCAAGCCTTTTTTTCTACAACCGTCCTAAAAAAAGATTTTATAAACTGAGCACCTCTTTTATTTTACTTGAGCATCTATTTTAAAAAGAGAGGCCTTCTTCATTAATCATAGTAAAAATACTCAAGAAGTGCTGCAATTATTAGTATTTTCCTATAGTTCGTTATTTGTTCTTCTAAAAATAATTAGGAAGGTATGAAGATCCCTAATAGATTTAAAAAGAAATCCTAATAGACTTAAAATTTCTTTACATCACTTAAGTCATTAATTTGATTCAATGACTCATTAAGGAAGACAAATGATGAAGGGTAATGTAATGGCGGCTTACCTTTTGTCAGATATATCCATCCCAATTCATCCTGTAATATATTCATTAATCCATCTGCACTACCTGAAAAATGGTTAAATTTGAAGTAATGAAAAGTACAAAAACAATTTAGGAATAATCATGAATACATAAAAGAAAACAAAATTAAAGAAGTACTCAGCACATAAATCTTAAAAACTGTGATTCTATTAACTATTGGATACTTATATTTATCATTTTCTATGTCAAATTCATTAGAATATTTTTTTTTCAATAGAATTGGCTTTTTGCCGCTAATATATGGACAATAGGAAAGTGAATAAAATTTGCAAATTATTTTTTTTATTGGCATTGTACTATTAAAATAGTACTTGGATTGGAAGCCTGAAATGGAGAGAACTATGAATGTGAATTTATGAAGAATCAAGAACCACACCTTTAGAAATGATTATATTTATTGAGTGTAAAATCTTTGTAAATATTTGCATAAATACAAGAAACTATAATTTATCTAATGACATATCTTTCATATCTTTTATGTAGTGGGTGAAATTATAAGAAAATGGCACACAGGGGATCGATGTTGTTTTAGCGAATTTTCTTTGAAAGAAATAACTTTTATTAAATCATATACAAAGAAAACTCTATGTACAAATAATATTTTGTGCGTAAAATATAACGAATTAAGACATAAATACGGGCCTTCGGCCCGTAGCCGCTACGCGGTCTCGGCGCTTCGCGCCTCGTCCGCTCCGCGGCGTCGGCCCGCCGGGCCGCTTCGCGGCCCGGGGGCCTCCCAGTGGCCGCTTCGCGGCCACATTGTTGTTGCTTTGTATTATGTATGGTTTCATTATCGTTTTTTGTTACATGGCATTTTGCCACGTATTTAGCGAATTTTCACAGCCTCGTTTCACAGGCCCGCTTCGCGGGCCTGAGAGGCTTTCTTGCAAATTTGATTTTATTAATCCTCTATTATTAATAGTAAGCAATGATATTACAGTTAACAAGCAATATAAGAAAATAATAAGTATATTTAAATACATAACTAATACGTTTTTTATAGAGGTATAAAGAAAAAAGAAAAAAATCCACACGTTGCAACTGATGAAGTAACCTTTTATAAAGGGTAAGAAAAGATTATAGTTTCATCTTTCATCAGTTTTAGTTATCGTCCACCATACAAAAGGGTATTAACTCTTACATAAATTTATGATTGTTTATGCAATTTAAAGAAAAATGTCAAATTTGTTTTGTAAACAAATTGTTTATTTGAGTAAAATCTTAAGGTTGAAAAAAATATATTCATGATTATTTAAAATAAAAATACCGTTTGCGTCACTTAGGATTGTCCGATTGAGCTAAAACTGGTCGCATTCGTTTTAGAATAACTTCGACCATATAAAGACTACTTCGATGTTCTTCCTCTTTACAGGCCTGCTTGGCCAGCCGTGGATCAGTGGAAGCCATTTTTGTCCTGTCTCTTTGGGACAGTTGGCTTACCAGGATGGAGCAAGAGGTAGAGGCCCCTCTTTTATACTATATCCCCACCCTCTAACACTACTGAACCCAAGATATATCGTACGAGTCTTTGACCTAGACGTATACATATATACAAGATTATATATATATGTATACCATTTGCGCCATTTGTGATGGTTCGATTGAGCTGAAATTGGTCTTAATCGATTCAGCTAGCCGTCTACCTAAATACTAGATACCTTGTTTTAAAGCCATTTTAAGTTTAAAAAATTTTTTTTTTTCATGACGTCATAACTTTGGTTGATGACGTCATAATGTTTTTATAAACAATAGGCCTCGTAACCTCCACAACATCTCGCGATTTGCAAAGTTTCGTTTCAATTTGAGAACGCCTTCGAGAGTTATCGTTCGCCATACGAAAGGGTAGAAACTCTTACATACATATATATATATATATATATATATATATATATATATATTATATATATATATATATATATATAATATATATATATATATATATATATATTATATATATATATATATAAACTTTTTGGGACATATATTTTTGTTATCAGGAAGCCAATAGGAACCGATTCCGCTCACTCCCACCCTCAACTTCCGCCATCCGAACAACCTCATAAGCGTCATTTTCATAATGAAAATTCGCTAAAAGTAAATTAGTATTATTTACATTCAATCTTACTAAGCAAGGATGAAACGTCTACAAAATCAAATTACAATTCTACAAAAACCCATGCAACATCACTCAATACAAAGTTTATGTTACTCCAAAAGTTTACATTACCCCCTCTAACTTATTCGTAATTTTAATGTAAAAATCCCTATCTTCTATTAATATAAAAAAACTCCCTCAACTAAGATTGTTTTAAAATTTGAATTTAAAAAATCGGGTACTGGGTACCTCAAAACTTTTCCTCATCTTATCGGATTCGCTACGCTCATCCTACCAACTTCAAATTTGCTTCCGCTCGTCCTCAGAATACGACAAATGTATGTAAACTTTGTGAAACCACTCTTCCATAAAAAGAAAATTCAGGTGCAATCTCGATTTTGGATTTTTAGGGCAAACAATTTTTTTTCTATATACTTAAGGTATAAATGAAGAAAATAAAAATAAAGAAACCTTAGGGACTAAACTGAAATAAAAATTGAACAGTTCATGATTAATAGCTGTTGTTTGAACAATAAGCGTCATTTTCTGATTAAATTTCGCTAAAATGTAATTTCTATAGTATCACTTGAAAAAATTCAATTTCTTTATGTTCAGGAATTCTTCAAATGTTCAGATATTATGCATTGAAACTTTTAGAAAAGAAATAAAATTTAATTTGTATCTGTTCAGGTATCACTCTGCTTGGTGTTGGCATGCCTCACATCATCACAGGCATTTTTCACATCCTACACCAAAAAGAAGTAAGTTTTTCTTCCTTTAATCCCACCAATCCTTTATACTTTCCTATAAAAAACCAGTTCTATTTTTTCTATTAGACTTTTTTCTGAACCATGGGAATCTATCCAAGCAATTACATAGTTTTAGAAGCAAACCGGTTTCATCTTTATAACTGAAAGAATTTTATTTTTATCTTGAGCATTTTTCGGAGACTAGTGTCATATGTTTCTTATAAAGGTACGTCGACCTGAAGGATGGGCCCTCCGATGCCTTTAGGCCCTAAACCAGTTATTAAGGGTACCTCCCTTTTAACAAGGATAAGGCTTTACCAACGATCTTCATTCTAAAAAAAGTACCTTTATAAAAGTTTTATTACCTTTTTTTCAAAACTACTACTACGGAAATACAAAGAAATTTTAAACAAAAATGATAAATTACTGAAAAAATAAGAACATTATAGATTTGAATCCCAAACGAGTAAGGTTATGCTAGATGAAAATGATCTAGGTTCGGATAATTTATTTGGAGCCGGCTGACCTAAATGTTTAGAGCTCCGTGAGAAGATACGGATCTCATTAATAAAATTTGACTCTCATGTCTTAATGAACGACTGATCATAATAATTTTTAGTAAACCTAAGTTCAGAAAATTAATCCTATTAGAAATAAAATCTTAAGTTTATTTATGTTTTCCCACTCAAATAAAAGACTATTAATAACGTGTTACCCCAACTAGCAAACTGTTTAAGCAATTCGATTGACGATTAATTTCTCTATTACGAGACATGAATGATCACAACATTCACTTACATTACACACAAATATATTTTTGCAATTTTTTATATGTATTAATAAAAAAAACATAATTTGTTTACATTATTTTTCAAATGACAATCAATAAAACCGGAACTAATACTGATATTAAATTGTTACTTTGTCTTTTTTGGTAACTATATATGGATTTATATGTTTAAAAAATGTCAGCCCTATCTAAACCCGTTCATGATTTGTGATTTTTTTTAAATGTTTGAGGAGTCATTATTGTGGGTCAATAACGGTATACATATTTCATAAAAAATAGGGTTTGGGACATTAATAAGGTTTATTTTTGTATTAAGTTTCATTTCGATCGGAGAAAACGTTAAAAATTTATTGTTCCCATAGAAACGTCTAAGGAACAAAAATCTCGACATATATATATATATATATATATATATATATATATATATATATATTATTATATATATATATATATATAATGCGTGTGTATGTATGTATGTACGAGATTTTTGTTCCTTAGACGTTTCTATAGGAACGATACATTTTTAACGTTTTCTCCGATCGAAATGAAACTTTATACAAAAATGAAAGCCACCCGGTGGATTTCAGGTCTGTGTTTAAATCAACGGTCGATTTTAAAAGTGTTACCTCTCCGGACTAAATTTAAATAATTATGAAACCTTCCCATACGCCACGCTATAAGCCCCGCCTTTTAGCGGGACATGTCTTTCTATACCTCCTCCTAGAGATAATAAAACCTACGGAAAAGCCTCCAAGAGATAATAAAGCCTCCTTCTTTTTACCAACCACATTACCAGTCAAGTACAGCTTTAATATAATACTTACCATTTTTATTTTATCGATGTCATAATCGGGCTTTATGTATTTTAATAATAATATTTATGCTTTTTCTCTCAATTACTTAAAATAAGCCTTAAAACATTACATATGGTGTTTTGTACACATAACTAAAACCAGGCTCAAAATACTATGTTAAAAATAACAAAATAATCTAATTGACTAAAAACTTTAATACACGTCTATGCCTTTGTATTCATTTCAATACGGATGATATACATACGGTTTTTAGATCACTAATGTTAAACAGCATCGAGCAAGGTCAGTGCTTGGCTAATTAACTGGTTAACAAATCTAAAGAAGTACTGCAATATAAATTTGGTAATTTACATATTCTGAGGACGAGCGACGAATCCCATATGTTAAGGAAAAGTTCCGAGGTACCTCGTACCCGATTTTTTATTTTAAGTCCTTAAGTGTTGAATTTTAAGCATAAAGTGGGGAAGTTAGATTATATAACCTAAGGTTGACTTAATATTGTCTTTTTATTGACTGGTTCTATACAAAGGTACTTAATATTGAATTGAAAATAATTCAGGCACAGAGGTCCCCAAGCCGGGCGAATTTCATTTGGAACGCGTAATTCCTTGCTTAACAATCCATTTATTGCTCAAGTTTCTATTTTATGCCTTTAAACCTAAAGAATTGGATTCATACTTGTCACACTTTTTATTCAACATTTTTAAAAAAGCGCATTTGCATTTCACAGCTTAGACAAAACTATGATCATCATCGACACTAAATAGCAATGTTGGCGCTCATATAAGGCTCATTTCATAATAATTTTAATTTTTTTTAACGCATTTCTATCGAAAAAGCCGGAAAAATGTTGCAAAAAGTAGTAGTAATAATGAACTGCGTAGACTTCCGCGGTTTTTGTAATGATGATTTAGGTCTTTCGGTGGTGGCCGCGTCAATGTAGATAATAAATATTCATTATCTATATTGACGCCACCTCCACCGGAAGATTTAAATCTTTAAGTAGTAAAAATGCTATTCTTTATGTTATAAAGGATGGAACGAAATCTTATGAACGAAAAAAATTGAGGAGCAAGAAAGCACGTATTTTAAGAAAATTAGCTTCTCTTACGAACCTTTGTGCCAGAATTTTGTAAATAGACAATAAAAAATCATCGACATCGAGATTCGAACCTGGAAACTCTGGCTTTGTGGCCTTTTAATTGGTCGTATTGACTCTAAACCTATTTTATTAGATACATTTATTTTATTAGATCCCCAAAAAACAACGAAAAAGATACCCTACTCTAGACCATATAAACCATGTATAAACTCCAAACCAGTTTTATTAGATTTAACACATTTAAATCTAATATAATAAGAAATTTTTTTCAGGTGAAAAACATTATCACTTAATTCTACAATTTTTTTGAAATTTTTGATGATGCCACAACCTGGTAAATATACATCGGAAATCAATTATGTTTCTTCATTGGCGATTTTTTTGTAAAGTAAATTCGCTAAAATTTATTATTCTCAAAAAATTTAGGAATAAGTATAATTAAACAAACACCACTTGACTGGCACAAACAAAACGTCTGACTGGTTCTACCAGTCAGTAATTTATCCATTCGATTGATATCAAAAACAAATTCGACCAATGTAATTCAATTATTACGCAATGCGGAATAACTTCAATTTTAAGATAAACTCAGTTATTTAAATTTTATTGTGCTAAAGCTGTCAAATAAAGCAAATTTTGATTAAATCTTCGTCGCTTTCAGAAGATTGTGTGAACCAATAGTAGAAAAAGTAATAAATAAATACTTAATTTTCATTTAGCAAAGCTATTTTTGTAGTATGTAGTGTTTTAAATTTGTTGTCTGAAAACTGATTGAGGCTCATAACTTAAGCTACGTCTACAATGCTAAGTTAAGTGTAAGTGAAGAATAGAAGATGAGGGGAAATGCTGGAAACTCTGGAGAAGGAATTCAGGTTCCCTCAATTTTGACTTAAGAAAAGTATAATAATGGAAACCTAAAGAAGAATAAAGGTTGATAAGAGCCTTAACCTTATTATATTTCTATTAACCGTAAATTCCAATTTGCGCAGAGTTTTATTTAATTAATTAGCTAGATTTTGTTTTTATTGATGAGGTAGATATAGTTTTTTGTGTATGTTACCATAATTTTTTTTAGTATAGTAAAAGGCCTGTGCCCGTATATTCGTAAAATAAATAAGTTTTTGTTTAATATTATTTTATTCGTCGTTATTGATATTAATTATTATTTATTTTAGTTTATTGTAATTTGTTATGAAATTATTTTATTTATAATATCGTTAATTTATTTTTATATTATTACGTTTAACTTTACTGAGGACGTGTTTATGGTTTTTACAACTTAATAAGTTACGTTATGTCGTCCTTTACATAGAATTACTAGGCAATAGATGGGGTTTTAAAGTTAAAGAAATTTGCTAACGCCAAAATATTTTAACAATCATATTTATTATATAGGTATTATATAAATAGATTTATATTATATTATACGGAATAAAATGAAAAAAAAAAAAACACCGGAATGTTTGAAAAAACGTAAAAAAGCCGGAAAAGAAGAACATATTAAGTTCTAAAAGTTTTTTTACTCCGATTACACTGTTCAAGTATAGCACATCAATGTAGTAGATGGACAAGTTGACATCTATCCATTTTTGGAAAAATAATTCGTGAGAAATGCAATTATTATTTCTTATTGACAATATTATTACGTGTATAGAATTATAATAATGAAGAAGGTATATTTTAATTGGGCATATTCCAACAGCTTTGTAATCACTGCATTCGAAGCTAATTTATATTGAATATGCGCTACTAAAGGCCAAAATAACGAAATATTGGACTCGAATTATGAAAGAAAATAACCTATATAAACTTGAAGTTCAAATTTATAACCAAAAGATTAAACAATATTATAAAAGCAAATTAATCTACCGACATATATATAGTAATTTATTAGACAGTTAATTTGGTCTGCTTGTAGTATGAATGTATGATTCTTTGCACGCTATATATCTGAGGAAAAGAAGAAAGACTTTCATTCGTATTATAAAAACAAAATCAGCAAGAATTAACAATACGAGATACATTCTTTCTTATTATGTATTTATCGTTGAATCTTTTTTTGAGCAATTAAACTAACTGGACCCCATTGTCACTTTTTATAGTAATTTTATTATGAAACCTGCTTTTTGTGCTGTATCAATAATAGAAAATAATGTGATATGGCGGGATTTTCACTTAAGATGTATATTTTGTAATATATATTTTACTACAAATAAATTTACTGTTAATTAATGGTAAATTTATCACATTATAGTATTTTATAGTACATTATAGTAATGGCTCACGTATCAGTACCTAATAAAGTGTGAAAATTTGATGAAGAGAGTAGAAGTCATATTTTTAATATCCCTCATTTATACCGTAGGTATATAGGAAAGGTATTGTGTTCACAAAAAAAACCGAAACCGGGATGTCACCGGGATTATCTGTTTTAGGCGTTAATAAGACCTCCAGGGTAGTTTTTACAATGTTGTCTGTCTATATGTGTGTGTGTGTGTCTGTTATTTCCGTAGCTCCCAGTGTATTTATGCTTGAGAGTTCAAATTTTGTACAAAAATCAGTCTATCAGTCATGCTATCCGGAAAATATTTTTCATGACGTGATTAACCCGGAATAATGACTCAGCGAAAAGTTCAAAAAATCATAAAACGCGAATTGATCGGGTTTCGATCAATCCACGTTCGGGATGAGATTTACGCATGTAGCCATGTATAAGACAAACGTGCCAAGTTTCATCTCATTATCAGCTTGTGTAAGTTTTTTAAAATTTGTTACAATTCGGAAAATAACCCAATTGAGTGGAAATCCAGTACAAATGTATAACATTAAGTAATAAATAAGTACACCAAATTTAATTTCGATACGACAAGTATATCCATACTTTTTTTGGAACATAAAAGTTAAATAGCATCGGGCGTGGTCAAAGCATGGATGGGCGACCATTAAGAATGAAACGAATGTATGCTATTTAAGGACAAGCGCAGCGAATCCAATGAGTTGAGAAAAAGTACCGAGGAACCTTGTACCCTTTTTTTATTTTATTGAGTCCCTTACCTACAGGGAAACGTATTAGCAGATAGCAAAGCTACTCACAAAACTGCAAAGAAAGTCATGTTTAACATATGACTTTTTGAGGCACATATAACACTATGGCTGAGACAAACAAGGACAATAGTTTATAACCTCTTATTCGTATGGGTAGGTAATAACTTGTTTTATTGTGACGATCTGCCACTTTTTACACAAATTACTTTGAAGGATATATAGTTTTTTGCTATCTGCTTGTAAAGATTCAGCCTTTAGTCAGTATCAATATTATTGACTTCAGACTGGACAATATCAATATCGTTCTGTATCATTAAAAAATAAACCAAACTTACTATTTAAAAAATTTGTCATATTTATTCGCTCCTTCTCATTTCAGTGCAGATGTGCGTTCTGGACCTAACACCTCGCCAGCAAGTAACCCAGCTCCTCCACCACAGTGGTACAGAGAAGCGTTTCCACCCTGGCAACCATTTGGTTACGATGCCCCGGGACCAGTAGCAGTCGCGGTCCCAATAGCAGTTCCTATGCAAGCACAGGTAAACTCAGCTTTTACTTTTGTGTCACATTCAATTTCGCAACTTGTTATTTTTTTTGGATTTTAAGAACCAAAAAAATCTTGACTTGAGTCTACTAGACTTCAATCACTGTGTGCGAATGAAAAAAATAGTGTAGAAAGTTTTGTAAGCTGTAACTTTACCAAGTTAGTCATCTAGTAAGAGTGGGAGTCCCTTAACTAATGTCAAAACTGTAACATATTTACGAGACATAGTTACCTTTCGATCCTAATGGATCATCATATACCACCGTGAGAAGGACAAGAACCCGGTCAGCACAATTTTATCGCATTAGCAAAATGAGTGAAATCAAATATAAATATTCCACAGAAGTTTTTTTAGGTCAATTTAGTTCTGCTAAACTAAAAAAAAATGTTCCTTGTGGCCATTTTAACTAAACTAAGAACTGAAAAAAATTGTTCCATGTGGCCATTTTAACCTAAAACTGAAAACCATTTTAACTAAACTAAAAACTGAAAAAATTGTTCCTTGTGGCCATTTTAACTAAACTAAAAACTGAACAAATTGTTCCTTGTGGCCATTTTATAAAATAATGTTGTTCAATTCCACCGATATTTTGATTATAAACTATATTTTTATGCATAAATTATATGCAATTAATCCTGTCGGTGAATTATTTAGTTAGTATTATGTTACCGTGGTATTAAAAGAAAACATATTGAACCGGGTCAGTAAAATCTCCAATACATTGGTATAATGTAAAGTATTTTTTTGTCGGACATACGTTTTTTGAAAGTTAAATCAAATAAAACTAGTTCGAAGACGATACCACTACGAAGACGATAATCAATAAACCGTAATAAATAACCGGAAAAAATTAAGTTAATTCATTAAATTAATTTAAGTGGATGTCCAATTTTTCCTTATCACAAAGCTTCCCTTTTTATAGGATACAAGGAAAGAAAAATAATATATTGTGAAAAATAGTCTTTAGTTTTAAATTGAAGATTTATTGACTTACTATCTGAACTGCGTCCTACATTGTACATAAGGAGCTTGTTACAAATTAGGATTAGTTTTAGATAAGAGATCTCGGGGTCATCATAGCTCACAATCAGCGGGGAAATGAGGATACAGGATTTTATTTTAAATAAATCATTCTTTAAGTAGCTTTCGATAAAAGTGAACATAAATGGAAGAAAGGAAACTTCTTATTGATGAACATGCATAGAAAAATTAACAATCAATTTCAATTAGCTAATACCAAAATTAAATATTTTTTATGTAAAAAATAATTTTAAATGATTTTGGTTTAAGCCATTTATTAATTAACCAATAGCTTAAGATGATTTTTATGGCGAAATTACTGATAATTTATCTTTTAGCGAATTTTCATTATGAAAATGACGCTTATGAGGTTTTCGGATGACGGAAGTTGAGGGTGGGAGTGAGTGGAATCGGTTTCTATTGGCTTCCTGAAACAAAAATATATGCCCGAAAAAAGTTATATATATATATATATATATATATATATATATATATAATATATATATATATATATATATATATTATATATATATATAATATATATATATATATATATATATGTATGTAGAGTTTCTACCCTTTCGTATGGCGAACGATAACTCTCGAAGGCGTTGTCAAATTGAAACGAAACTTTGCAAATCGCGAGATGTTGTGGAGGTTTCGAGGCCTATTGTTTATAAAAACATTATGACGTCATCAACCAAAGTTATGACGTCATGAAAAAAAAATTTTTTTGAAACTTGAAATGGCTTTAAAACAAGGTATTTCGTGTTTAGGTAGACGGCTAGCTAAATCGATTAAGACCAATTTCAACTCAATCGAACCATCATAAATGGCGCAAACAGTATACATATATATATAATGTTGTATATATGTATACGTCTAGGTCAAAGACTTGTACGATATCTGTTAGGTTTAGTAGTGTTAGAGGGTGGGGATATAGTATAAAAGATGGACCTCTACCTCTTGCTCCATCCTGGTAAGCCTGCTGTCCCAGAGAGACAGACAAAAATGGCTTCCACTAAACCCCGCCGAGCAAAGCAGGCCCGTAAAGCGGAAGAACCTCGAAGTAGTCTTTATATGGTCGAAGTCATTCTAAAACGATTGCGACCGGTTTCAGCTCAATCAGACAATCCTAAGATAGATGGTTCACTCCCGAGTGTAGTAGGAACACTCAATTGACAAGTTGTGTTTATGATTTAAGTTGGGGGCCTCATCACTAGAGTCTTGAATAGCGCTAGTAGTAAAAATAAATTTGCTCTATTCTCTACTAGATTGTGCTGTAGTATTTTTTTAAAAACAAACAGTTGCCAATCGTTTAGTAAAATAAAATAAAAGTAAACAAAGATCTATGGTATGCTGTAGTATTCGCGATGTATTTTTGTTAAATAAAACTTGGGGGCCTCATCACGCGAAGCAGCACCATCGTTTTCTAAAAAAACAATAATTCATTTTTAGTTTTTAGACTTAAGATTTAAATTTGCTATCTGAGTATAACATCTCGGGTTGGCGCAAACGGATAAGTAAAGGAAACAAACAAAAATTGAAACTCTGACATTAGAGGATCAATCCAAGGGGGGACGACAGAATGGGTGAAGTAAGAGTGAGAAATTAATTTTTTTCACTTTTTACCAATTTATACGAAATTCTTGTAGAGCTTTCTTGGATCACTCATCCATCGACTCCTCATGATTCTAGCGCTGAAAAGCGGATGGAAAGACTTGATTACCCTCAACAGCTCGTTGTTTGGTTGAATAAAATTAAATAAATAAAAATGTCAGAAATAAAAATATGTGACAGTTTCACGCTGTCACCACTAGACTGTACTACTTGAGCCTCCCTGCATCCATCAACTTTTTTTTAAAATCTTTGAGTGAGCCATCTATGTTAATATTGTTTATCTATGATCCTAAGTGACGGAAACGGTATTTTTATTTAAAAACATAAATCATGAATATATTTTGTTTATAATGCTTGTTAGTTTAATATTATAGCATACTATTAATAATAAAGTATTAATAAAATCTTAATTAGTAAAATCAAATTTGTGAGAAAGCCTCTCAGGCCCGCGAAGCGGGCCTGTGGGAGAGGCTGTGAAAATTCGCTAGGTACATGGCAAAATGCCATGTAACAAGAACAATAATAAAAACAACACATCATACAAAACAACAACAATGTGGCCGCGAAGCGGCCACAGGGAGGCCCCCGGCCGCGAAGCGGCCCGGTGGGCCGACGCCGCGGAGCGGACAAGGCGCGAAGCGCCGAGGCCGCGTAGCGGCTACGGGCCGAAGGCCCGTATTTTTATTATTTAATCCGATTTCGCCTCTTTAACGAAGAACTAAATTTCATTGTTTTTATTATTGTGGTAAAAAGACCCAATGGCTTAGTGACCAAGCTCTTCCTTGACCTGCCATTTCTTTTCTACATACAAAGCGATATTAATTATTAATTGCTACGTGTTATAGGAATTATAATGTCTATATGTTTAAACCTAAAATTGCTTAAACTAATTTTAAGATATTGTTTATGAGACCTCAAGGTGTGATAAAATAAGGTCTTACAATGTAATCCAGTTGTCCTTCTGAAATGGTTTTTCTTTTTCTAGCTTGCTAACGGCGGTCATTCGACAGCAACCCTTAAAGGTATGCTACACCCCGGACTCAAGCTAGTGCCATGCTTGTGTCCAATGAGCGAAGATTACCAGCAGCAAATGCCACATCAACAAATGCAAAACAACCAGCAACAAAACCAGCCACAAGCGACAGCTTATGTTGTTCCTGTTCAATCGGCTCCAGTGCAGACATCCTCCTCTGATATGTGAGGATTTTCACTTATCTTCCCAACTCACAACTATATTAAGAGACAAAAGAGAACAGTCCTTATCAAGGTGCCTTATAACTATCAAGATTCTCATTGCAATTATTCACTCATAATAATAAAATTTGAATTTTACATCGAAACCTAATACAAAAGCTTTTTATCCTTTGTAACCTACAATTGATACTAGAAGTAAGCTAAATAAACCTTAAGGGTGTACTACCACATAGATAAAAACATCTCGATACAAGATGCAAAATTATTATTTTCGATTGTCATTATTAGGAGTATCACCACTCGGTGATTCCTCCCAACAAACCTGCCAAGTAACTTTAACCAGTATTAGCACTATATCAAATACATTTGTTGTAGACAATAATCAATAAAATTAATAAAAAAATCGGGTACGGGTACATCGGAACTTTTCCTCATTACAACGGATTCGCTAAGCTCATCCCCCTGCTTCAAACTCGCTTCGCTCGTCCTCAGAAATACAGTTCACAAAATTTATACCGCAACATATCATTCTCAGCGGGCATCCATACAACACTGACCACGCTCAATGCTCCTTAATTTTTATGATCGACAAAAACCATAGATTTACTAGGCGTATTGAAACGAAACTTAGTGTACTTATTTATTAGGTACTAATTAGTTTGGTGATTTAATATATGTCATAGTTCGAGCTGGGCAATATGCTTAAATTTTAAAATTATTACCACTATTTTATTTTTAAATTTTTGAAAAAAAGTTTTAAATAAAAGTTAGTTGTAGTACTCAAGACATCAAACATTTTAGTCCTGGTGAATTCTCATCAACATAGCTTATCGATATATAAACACATAGCGTTCTTTAAAAAATATAGAGAGTACGATTGAGTGAGGGATAGTTTAAGGGGAGAGAGAAGAGATGATATTTCGATAGGCTATATGAAGCGATGTAGGTAAAAAATTACCAGGGCTAAAAATGTTTGTTTTCTTGAGTATATATTTTATTAACAACATAGATAATATTAATATACCAGTGTTTTAATCTTATCTTGTTTGTTCCAGGCCAAAAGAGGGCAGAAGAGAGCCAAGGTTATAGGGTCAGCATAAAGTTCTTCAACATCAAGCTAAAAACATATTAACAGAAAATAGACGAGCCGGTAGAAGGCTAGCTTATTTCATCACAAGGAAAATTCTTTTTAAAGTCAAAAGAAAAATATTCCGGAAAATTAGAAGAAAAATATTTTTCATAATAAGAAATAAAATTATATATCCTTACTATTTATTTTGATATTACTACGAGTATATACTATTGCATTGACTTACCAAAACTAAATTTTAAATTGTACACTAACCTTTAAATACCACTTTATATAGCTTACAATGAAGTTTCATTTCTCATAACTGAATGAATAGTTAATCATAAGTGGCGATTAAAATAACTATACGAAATCAGGGTCTTAGAAAAACGGCCTTTTCTAATAATTTTCCCCAAAAATGATGTTTGTAAGAACTTTTTAATTTAAAATCTGTTCTTAGCGTTTCTTAATAATATCTATTTATTTAATCATTGTTTTAATGCTTTACACTTTACCTCCTTAAATAATTATTATAAAAACAAAAATGTTCAATTGTAATAATTGTATAAACACTACATACGAGTAAACAAATATGTATAAAATTTATATATTTTTAACACATAAAGTTAAACCAATAGAAATAATATTACAACAATATTTGTAAAAAATGAAAACAAAGTTGTTAAATAATTATTTGTAATATAATAATATATATTAAAATGAAACGTGGAATTACATTTAAAAATCTAGATTGCATTTCATGTCATATTAAAAAGTTGCATATATTTTGAATATGTATTAACCTTTAATAACCAAGATTCAAAAGTATATTAAAGCTGCTATACATTCAACAATGATTTTATTGAATAGAAGTATTTAATTTTGTAAATAAGCTTAATATAATAAAACAAAATCAAGACTGATTTAGGTATAGTAAAATTATTTATATTAAAAATTTTATAATTATTTTAATAATAAAATTCGGAGTAAATGAAGATTAATTTATTGAAGTACTTAATGTATGAACTTGTTTGAAGAGAAATTTTTAAACGACAACGTAATATTTTAATGTTTGGCGATAGTTTGTCGTTATAAGAATAAAATAGAACTAGCACATGTACTCTGATTCTTAAGAGAAACTAAAATAAATTACAAGCACATGTAAATTTTATAATCATTAAAATTATATTATACTAATAATAAAGCAAATTTTAAGAAAATGTAATTTCATTTATTCTTATTCATAACAATATTTTTTCTTGGGAACAAAATTGTTCATCTTTAATTTACTTGTTCTAACAAAAATTTAGATCACTTCAACAACTATGGACAGCACCAACTATGTACTGGAACAATATACAGCAATGCTGTACTGCATCAAATTTTCAGCTCGTATAATATTTAGCTGTAGAGTAGTCAATTTTTTATCTCCTATTCTGCACTAATTGATGAGAAGACGACGGATGAATTAGATAACTCTATAACAATTTTATAAGAATTAAAAATTGTTAACTTAATAAACTACCTCATGTAAGATACTGTCTTCACTTAGATTTCAACATTGAATGTAAAGAGTTTCTATACTATGGTTTTTCCATACTCCTTTTTCCGTTTTGACTTCCCCGTTTGCGCTGACCCGTGATGATTCAGTTAATAACTAATTTGTCTTAAAAATATATTTTTTAAGACAGCGACGGTGCTGTACTACGTAATTGGAACCTCGAGTTTTGTAAAACAAAATAGACCTGAGTGACTCAAGGCTTTAGACTCAACACAACATTTATGTCTATCTACTACATCTATTAATATCATTATCTATGCGCAACATGAAATTCTTGCTGTTTGTTCTATACTTTAAAATAAATAACATATTTATAATTATTTGTGACAAATAAGTAAAAAAAGTCTAGAGAGTAAACATTATCATAAAAACACTGGTTTTGATAGGTTAAATGGGGTTCGTCAAGTAACTCAAAACAATCAACCAATCAGCTTGTTTATGCTATTGTTTACTTTCTCTTCAGATCCATTGTTAACTTTTCCGGTACTAAAAACGGAAAATTTTAATGGATAAGTTTATAGCAACAATAAAAATAAGTTAAAGAGCTATTAGTTAACGTAAGGAATGATAAGAGTAAAATTAATTAAAGATGATGGGACAAAATTGAGCAGTGTTCATCATAGCTTATAGTGATGAAGCACCAAACTAAAAACATAAACACACACTTGATAGTCGAGTGCTAACAACATCCATTCATTATATTTATCTATGCGCAACATAAATTTCTAGTTATACATTACGCAAATATTGAGGAAAAAGAAATCTTTATGCGAGAGTTGATTTGCACCGAGGGTTGTATCACCACACCATGCATCACCAGCCATGCAAGCATCTTAAGTACCGTTCTCTATCTACAATTGTTAAGTTTTTAAAAATATATAATAATAAGTAATTACATCATCAACTACTTTTAGATTTAGCCGGTATCAAATTGTTTGTGTTATTGATTCAGGCGGAGTATTTCCTTCATAACAACTGTCACTATATTAACAATTTTTTAAAATAGTTATCTACTTTAACAACTACAAATATGTTCATTTAGTAAGTGGAATCGATAAACCACAAGAACTTAAACTAGCATCACGTACTGATAGGAATTAACAAACTTACTGATAAGGAGAAGAGCTCTTCTTACTGTCGGCACTAAAGCAAAAAATAAAAAATAACCTTTTATTACCAGTGCCGAAAGTTAGAAGAGTTACAACAATGTAATGACGTATTTTCGGTGTGCATGTTGACAGATATGTAATATCGATACAACATATTCATTATACAATAGATACAAACAAATTGCTATAGTAATTGTACAATTTTCAGTCACAGTTCAACAGTCTAAATTAAAAACAATTCAATTTTTAATTTTGAATAAAACCTCATTTATTTATCACTAAAAATATCCAAGCATCCTGCCAAACACTCTTAAAACACTGAATAAAGAAATTTATCAATGAAAAATTTACGGCTTTCAAAGTATGAGAAAGTTTTAAAATTTCATTTTCGTCAAACATGTTTTTACTTGTTTTATAATCTTTGTCCTGAATATCTTTAAAATCTTTGAGTTGAACCCTGTTTTTTAAAAAAGAAAATTCAGTTGCAATAATAATTAGTATGACGCTTCCGCTAATGATGAAGATTACTATAGTCAATCTTCAGATTTTTTATCCATTTTATGATCTTTAATATTGTTTATATAAGAACATAGATCGTTTATTTATGCTTAAGATCATAGATATTTTTATAAAAGAACTTAATATCGATCATCTATGGTTAAGATATAGCTTATTTGCCTATATAAGAACACATATCGTTTATCTATGGTTAAGATCATAGATATTTTTATATAAGAAGATATATTCTTTATCTATGGTTAAATATATTTATGTATTTTTTCGTTTACTCTTGAAATCTAGTTCAAATAGTTTAATTTATGACATATAAATAAAATATGACATGAAGGTTTTAAGAGACCATGATCGTTTTAAGAGAAATGCTATTATATAATTATAATCAAATAACAGTGAATTTTGACCGGAGAAAAACGACTAAGGGTTTATGGAGTAACTATAACTGCATGGATGCAGTTATTGGTTCTTGTAAAACTTCAATGCCAGTATAAAGATATCTTTGATCTGCCATTCCAACCAAGTCCCCAACCGTAATAAGATCCAACTAGTTTTTTTTAATCAGACTTCCGATCAAATAAGTACCAAAGAAATATTTTTTAATTAAATATGTAAGTTTGTAAACACAATAAGGCAATATAAATGACGCTGAAATCATTAGCATTATTTGTTTACATTTGAACAAAATTTCAAGTCCCTATGGCAAATAAGGACGGAAAATTCGTGGGATACAGATAGAGTAGATTTGATAAACAGGAACAGCAAAATCAAATCTAAAAAAAAACATTACAGCCTTAGTCCTATAATTTCTAAATTAATAGGCAATTTCTTTGTTAAATACTGAACTTTAATAAATACCTACGTCCAAAACTTAATAAATACCTACGTGGAAGCAAAAGAAGTGCTAAGGATCAAGGTATCAAGTGCCTTCAACGGACTGGATTTCCGAACAAGAAATGCCAAATTTAAAGGGGACATGGTATAAAAGACGTATTTGTTTTAAAAACCGGATATTTTTCGAAAAAATACTCAGTTCTCTATAAGAAAAAAACATCTTGTCTAACATTACGAAAAGAAAGTAACATTTGGAAGTTTTTATAAACTTCTAAATATATCGATTAAACGCAAATAAAAAATAAATGAAAAAGGTGCCGACAAGCTAAGATCAACTTGTTTTATGGAAGGATGAAATGGCAGTTTAAAATCCAATGAAACTGGATAAAAACGAAATAAAATAAACTGGAAATTCATTCGTATTAATTTCAAAATAGTAAAAATTAAGCTTCTTAATTTTTGCATGCCAAAGATCATTAAAAAAGTTAATCAAATAAAATTTTATATGTTTTAAGTTAGGCGTTCCGCCAAATAATAAATATAATATATAATTTTTTTTGTTATTAATATCCGTTTATTAGAAGATTAGAAGAAGAGAACAATTACAAAATATACATAATTTGTTTCAATACAAAAAATTATTGGGTCGGGGTACCTCGGTATTATAATCTCAACTACTTTAGACACGATTCCATCATCCTCAGATAGTTAAAACATTAGTTTCATAGAAAACTGATGTTTGGAATGTTTATTATTAGAATATGTGTATATATAATTGATAATGGGGCAGTAGAGTAACATTAAAAAATTAATTCCAGTTTAACTACATTTCGTACCCTCGATACATATTCATGAATACACATATTAGTTTTATTCGCAGGGGTCACCCATCCACTGTACTGACTTGCTCGATGCTGTCCTAAAACTTTGTATACTTATTTATCATTGATATTGGTAGAATAAAGCATTGTAGAATTACAAATCATTGATATTGGTAAAATAAAGCATTGTAGAATTTGCTAAAATGTAAAAATTTTAGTTTTACATTTACATTTGTGGATATGGGTAGGTTTAAAAAGAGATAAATGAGAATTATTTATTTTTTATACTTGCCAATTTATTTTATATTTTATTTCCTAATCACAGTAAGTTCTATTTAATTCTCTATTTTAACAAAATTATGTATTTATTATTTCTTTCAGTCTAGTTATAAAATATAATTAAAAGCGACTTGTATAAATATTAAAAACTTTGTATAAATATTTCAATTATCGTATTACTAGAAAGAATTTCTCCAGAAAAATAAAGATAAAAACGTATATAATTAATACTTGTGTAAACTGGTAAGGCAGGCCTAAGAGTATATACAACAGGTTAACTCAATCTCCGGTTATTTTACGTGTATAAGGGATATATTTACATTTAAACTTTATTAATATAAAAGCAATAGTTAATCAAATAATTACTACGTTAAATATTTATTTTTTCATCTTCAGAGTTGTAGATCTTTTTTCATCTTTCAGTAGTGTGTATAAAAAAAACTCTATTTTAAATTATTATTTATATTTATGAGTACAAGGTCCTGGGTCATTCCATGTCAAATCAACACAGAAAAAGTACATTTTTGGACTTGGTGTCACGGTCTACCATAGGCAAATATATTTGCCTATGGTAGGCACCATAGAAGGAAGAAAAAATTCAGATTTTTGGCTCATTTGGTACAGCCAAATTGCCGCAGTGAGGTGGTGAATTTTCCAAAAACTAGGATTTTCCAACATTTCTTTGACCACAGAAATGGATAGAATTCTACATAGGGTATGATGTAGAACATGATGTAGGGTATAATGCATTTATTTGGGTAAAGTTTGAAAGCTTAAACTTAGTCCTTTCAAATAGATTCTGCAAACTTTTTAGATAATTAGTTATAAGTTTTTATTATAAGCATATATAAAATTAAAATGCTGATATCTCAAAAAGTTAATTTTTATAAATTTTGAAACAATAATGTACAGAATTGAAATTAATAAGTCGGGTATTAAGTTGGGGTAGGTATCCCAGGAATTTTTCCATCTACTACTTCGATGAGTCTTTAACTTTTTGCAGAGTCATTATTGCCAAAAAAACTTATTTTCTGGATGGCACAGCTAGACCAAAAGATTGATTTTCATACTAAGTTGCAATTCTATAGCTTAAATACACTGGGAGCTACTATGATAAGAAACACAGGCAAATAGACAACTTAGTGAAAACCAACCAGTAGGTCTTAAAAACACCTGAAACTGATAATTCAGGTGAAATGTCGATTTTGGATTTTTAATTCAGAACACCCTACTTTTCTTACCTACTGTATAAATGAGGAAAAGTAAAAAGAGCAGTCTCAGTTTTAAGTTAAATTTATCTAGGAAGCCTCATTTGCAAAATTAAACACTTAACTCTTAACTCTTTGCTTTAGTGCACATGGGATCATATGACGTAACAACAATATTTACAAACATGCTATTCATAATGATCCAAACCAGTCTCACTCTTTATTTCAATGTATTAAAATATTTTTATTTCATTACTTAAGCCTAGAATATTCTACTTGCTCATATTATTACCTATAATGTCGTCTTTTTAGTCGTCTTGTCGAATCGGGGACACTGCACCGGATGGATAAATGGAATTATTCAGATTTCGCGTCTAATTAATTAACTTAGTTCAATTTGTTAAGTGAAACAATTTATTAACTAGTCTGAATGATTAAAATACTCTGCCAGTCATGGCACGAAACATTTATGATTATTTCATTTTCATGTTTCATGTAAATGAAACGTGAAAATGAAAGGCACTTGTTATAAGTCTTATAATAAGTTTTACTTTTTTTAAGATTATAAAAATTATAATAGATGATAAATTGTAGTGCTTAAATTAAAAAAAACTATATTAAATGATTCGCTACGCGCATCTTCAATAGTTTGGACTCCCTTCGCTTCTTTTCAGACAATTAATACATTTGTTTTATTTACAGCAGTCACCAATCCAAGCACTGACCTCTCTCGATGCTGCTTAACTCTTATGATTCAACAAAAACCGTAGATATACTTGTATTAAAACGAAACTTAGTATACCTAATTATCACGTAAAGAGTTACACTTGTACCAAATTTCAACTACAGTCTATCGTTTAGTTTAAAAATCCCCAAGGCCATAAGTATTTTGGGGATTGACCAATCAGAGAAGCCGCTGCCAACCTCTCACTTAAAAACAGAAAAAAATCCCTACCACAATAACCGCTGTAGGGAAAAAACCTTCTTCCCGGCAATCGTTCACTTTGTTTGTGGTTCTTCTTTTGAATACTTCGTTTTGAAAACTACTTTCAAATTAATCTTAAAATTATATTTTAAAATAAAACTACACTAAATAAATGTAAAAAAAACATCGCCAAGAAAATACGGGTAAAATAACCTGATTTGTTTACATACTTTTTCCCGCTCCCTTCTTGCAGGGATTTTTTTCTTAAGAATCAGTGGTGTCTAAACTGACCAGTCAATATTTTTAAACTAAACGATAGACTGTAATTTTAATATTTTTTTATTTTAATTTTTTTAATAAACCGTATACACGTTATTTAATAGAAACTAAACTTTTGGTGATGATAAGATGAAACATGGCACATTTGTTGGACCAACATTGGTCGGAAACTTGTTTTACTATGTCGAATTGGCGTCTTTTACAGTTAATTAATAAATATTAATAACGTCTTCCCGACAAAGTTAATTCACTAAAATAAGAAATTGATTATAAGTAACGTTTATAATACTGAAAGGGTAACATAAAAAGCAAAAGGAGCAACATCATTACCATTAACAAAATAACACAAATATTGTACCAGATACCATTCTTTTACCATTTTCTATTTAGTCGACATACTTCTTGGAACTAACTTTTGAATAATTCAGTTACCTCATAATGAAGAGATCCAATTCATTACAAGAATTTTAAAATAGACTGGTTTACTTACCTAAACTAGGTAATCTAGTCACATAAAACTCTTTTATGGTCGTAAACCTATGAAATAGAATATCTCAGACGCATAACTCTATTGATGAGCGGTAAGATGACCCAGTTATTTATGTCTAAAAGAATCATCAGTTTAGTTTTACCATCATCTATTTTTTTACCATTTTATTTTCTTTTTAGTCGACATTCCAAGTTTCTTTATAATAGACCAAGAGCCCAGGGGTGTTTTGTTAATAAAAAGTGTAATGGCTGAAACCGGTCTCAATTTTTCGTAAATATCTTCCTGAACAAGGATCTGCAATTCTGCCGACTCGTATCGGATGGGTGTCCCAGGCAGAACGCACTTTACATGTAAAATTTACCACCGAAGTTAATAAAAAGTGTAATGGCAAGAAACGGGTTTAATTTTTCGTAAATACCTTCCTGAACAAGGATCTGCAATTCTGCGACTCGTATCAGATGTGTCCCAGGCAGAACCTTTGACCCCCTAAAGTGCGTTTCTGCCTGGGACACCCATCCGATACGAGTCGGCAGAATTGCAGATCTTTGTTCAGGAAGGTATTTACGAAAAATTGAGACCGGTTCCAGCCATTACACTTTTTATTAACAAAACACCCCTGGGCTCTTGGACTATAAGATCTTAATTTGAAGCTCAAATTAAAAAAAAAACTTAAGGTGGTTAATCTAAATTAGATACTGTAATTAGGAGCGAAAATATTAAATTCAATGACATAAGAAATAAAATAAAATAAAAATAAATTTTATAGGAGCTCACAGGGCTTTTATAAAATAGGGGCTCTATATTCGCAGTTGGTCTTTTTCGGACTTTCCTAATACCGGCTGCCAATCTTCCTATCATGATGAGAATAAATATAAATATTGTACCAGATGCTATTTTTTTACCATTTTATTTTCTTTTTAGTCCACATTCCTTTTGAAACTAACTTTTGAAAAATGCAGTTACCTCATAATGGAAATAGAAATTAAATGACTCTGTATATTAAATAATAATTCTTCTTAGTCTTAGTATTTTTCCGAGGAGCAAGAGCCTTAAAACATTAAACTCGGCTATTGCTTATTGATCTTAGGCTCGTACATCAGATGGAAACAAAAGGAGATATTGCCCAGGACTTCAGGAAATAATTTACCCTCTGCGGTTTTAAGACTACAAACTACACTATGTTAAATTTATGTTATGGCAAGAATCCCTCTAGTAAAAATTCTCGGCTACACACCACCTAATATTCTTATAATATTATACACCTAATACTTTAAATAACATAAGTAAGTTTAAGCGAAAGACAAAAGAAACTTAACTATAAAACAAAGTGTCACACAGTATCACGAAATTTCCAAACAAGAGAAAGTTAAAAGGAAGAATAGGAGCTAAGAGGATAGAGTGCTAAAGAGCTTCCATTTCATATCGGAGAGGGTCATCAGGATGGGGTCATCTGCAAAACCAAACAAGTACCAGACCTGCATCAGCTAAAAAGGAATCGACAACTTCCAACAAAAGTACTTTGTACATCGGATTCCGTCTTATGATTAAAATAAATCATTTTTAATGAAAAAGAGATAAACTGTATAGAATCAGATAATATCGTTGAAATATTGGTTTTAGACAATTTAAAGGAACAAAATACATTTGCAGAATTGGTAAGTAATAAATAAAAGAGATGCCTTCAGCCCCTGGTTGTCTCTGTGGCCATTAGTTGTTCTTTAATATTATTTGTCGTTACAAGGCATTATTTGTCATTGCCATTTATTAAGTAATTTTTAATGTGGATCGCGTCGCAGCCACCTAGCCTTGAGACTACATTTTAATGAACACAAAAGCGAATATTCGATTGTGTGCCTGAGCTCTGTGGGTCTAACGCCCGTAACAGTTTTAAGATTCTGCTTTGGGGCCCCGTAAGCGTAATTTTCTAAAGAAAATACGCAAAAACCCATAATCGTAATTTTCTAAAGCAAATAATACGCAAAAAACTCATCAGCGTTATTTTTATATGAAAACCCTCAAACAGAAGGAGAAAAGATAATAAATGAAATCCTCATGACACAGCAGAATTTCAAAAGCAATGTTCTTACTCAATACACGTCCTCAACTTACTGATGAATCATAACGACTTATTATGAACAAAATAGAAGTATTTTCACGAACAACAAAACTTGATTAGCAAGTAGAAAATGGTCTTTAACCATTTTCAATGAACTCCATGAGCGGTAACTGTCAAAATGTCTGTTAGAACTCTTTAGCCATACAAGATAAGTCCACTGTTTTTCTATATTTATAGCAAATTTTCATAAATAATGAGATTATGGATTATGTTTTTAAAGGAAAACCCTATTTAGTGCGGGGCTTTCCACTTGACATGACTTTAAAGTGTTTTACGTAGAGAAGGATCGCTTTGTGACTATTTTAAATACCACAGTTACAGATGAAGTAAAGGTATCTTTGGACCCAGAATACTTTTAAATGAAACATAAAATAATTATTTGAAACAAATATAATAAGGAATTTTTGAAAACTCGAGATAGCCACCATAAATCTAATCGACTTTTACTCTTATAGAATTTGACTCATGCTTTTACTTCATTATACCGTAACAGGAGAAGTGATATTTCTCTAAAAATCCGAAAATAGCATTTCATCTGAATTATCAGATGAATTTTTCGGACAACTTTTAAAGTTTGGGGGTAAATGACGTCACACATATTTGATAAACAATAGGACTTAAGACATTGTCGAGGATTCTTTACCAAGTTTCCTTTTGATCTCAGAAAGCGTTCGAAAGTTATCGTGTACCATAGAAATGCCTAGGAAAATCTCGTACAAACATACAGAAACAAATATATATATATATATATATTATATATATATATTATATATATATATATATATATATATATATATATATATATATACTTCATTTATATATATATAATATTAACATTTTTTGATCAGTAAACCCCCTCCCAAAAAATTCATTCACCCTCTTCCCCCTTCCATGACCCCAACCTCATAAGCTCATTTTCTTCAAAAATTCTCTACAGATTTGGTGGCATATTTCTACCAATTACAACGCTTCCTTTCCAGTTAAAGGATTTGTGAAGAAATTAGTTTAATATAATTTATGAACTTATTTTAAAGTTAACAAGATACTATTTTGTTAGCTAAATAATTATCCACCAAAATAAAAATACAACATAATGTCAGAATAAGCAGTATAATAAAAACATTTTGTTGTATAGCGCTAAATAACGACTCAGCTAAATGTTACATAAAGAGGTTGAGAATGAGTCAGCTAATTGTAATATAGATAACATCAGTTAAATTTACTACAGACAATGACTTAGCTAAATGTTACACATACATAAAATAATAACTCAGATAATAATTGCATAAATGTTGCATAACAGCCAAACAATGACTCAAAAAGTAATTAAGAAAATGTTTCAGCTAAATTTAATAAAGATAACGGATTAGCTAGATCTTTTGAATCTATTGACTCAGCCAATGTCACATAGATAATAACTCAGCTAAATGCTGTAAAGATAATGACTCAGCAAAATAAAAAGTGCATAAAAAATAAAAATGAAGAAGAATAAACATAATAAGCAAAATAAAGAAAAGCAATGACAACCCAAAATATGATAGGTCACAAAGGAACATTTTTAATTAAGAGTAACATCCTTCCTAAAAAAAGTTACAATAATAAATTAAAAGTATAAAACAACTTAATAAATTTTCAGAAAAAATTGGCAAAAAAACTCAAGGGATTAAGGTTAAAGTTTTTAAGTTAAATGACCTTGAAGAAAGAAAGTTTTTTTCATTAAAATCGGTCATTTCATGTTGAATTATGTTAAATTTTTTGTCAATGTGTAGCAAGTTGTGGGGGTTAGTGGGGGTTATTAAACCCCCCACTTCCAGGTATATAAAACTAAGGAAACAAGGTCAAGGTGTTTTCTCCATATGAAATATGCTGAGGTGTTCGTATCGTGAGAGATGAGTCTACCGTCATCTATAGCACCCGTGCCTCTTCCTGTACGTACTATCAAGATATTTTTAATTATTTATTTATATTTTATAAGGATAACCATTTTATTGTAAGTACAAGTTTATACTAATAAAATAAAGTGAAGTGACATTTTTTTTAAAAAAGTGCAGAAAAAATGGGACTTGCTACATCAACGATTAAAGAAAAGTGTAATCGGGAGAAATAATCAAGGATTTTTTGTAATCATTTTTGTTTAACAATTATTAAACAATAAATGATAAACAAAGTAGTGATGCAGATTTAGTAGAAGGCACGAAAATAAAACCTAATCCAATATATCCATCATTCCAGTTACAAAACAGTCATCAATTACTAATATAATAAAATAATATATAAAATATCACCAAATGTACCAATCAAAATTTTGTATTAAAATTATGTATCGAGTAATATTATTAAATAATCATCATAAAATTCATTATTATAACAAAAAAAATGTAATTAAAATTAAATATATTATATAAAGACTATTAAAATTAAAAAGAATTAAAAAGTAAGAAAGTAATGGCAAAAAAGTATAAACATTTTTATATAAAAATATAAAAAAATATAGTAATAATATATTATTTCAGCATAAATAACGTAAATGTCACATTCTAGTTTATACAAGTAAAACTTGCAGCAAAATCGGTATTATATGTACAAAAGAAGCTAATAAATTATCCCTTAATTTCTAAGCTTCCTAAGCTAAAATGAAGATAACAATTTTTATTTATTTCATTTATTTATTTATTTTACAATACAACGTATTAAAAATATTAAATTAGACTTTAAAAAAAAAACAGAAAATTTCAATTTTAATTTTCCTTATTTAACCGGAATGTCACATGAATAATCAGTTTCTGGTGTTTTTAAGACCTCCTAAGAGGTTTTCACAAAGTTTTCTGTCTGTGTGTGTGTGTGTGAACTTAGAACAAAAATCAATCTGTCTATTAGTCTATTAGTCTTTGTGTGCTCTCCGGAAAATAATATTTTTTGACGCAATAATATAGTGTAATATTAACCCGCATGTCATTATAACCCGCAATTTTAATTGATTTTTATGATTTCTAATAAAACGTATACATTTATACTTAAAACATCGCTTAAGTTCCTTGAAAATTAAGTATATTATTAGCATAAATTGATTATTTTAAATGAGCAACTGAGGAGTTCTACGTAATGAAAGGAACGAAGAAAAGAGTCTCTTCACAAAAACATTTTTAAAAAACAAAACGCATTCAAACAAACCTTTTAATTATCTCTGGCACTGATTATGACCTCATGCTATGTTGGAAGCGTTTTAAATAAAGTAATGTTTATAATAAACAATAACTTATTGTTCCTCAATATGTTAAGTAATGAAGTATTTTTTTCCTCAAGAGTGCCCTTACTTTATTAGTAAGAACATAATAAAGTATCACTTCTTCTTGTTTGTATATTTTCATTGCTTTTAGTAAGAAAAGTGCATATCTATACAAAACTATGCTTAAAAATGTAATAATATATCATCACTGCTTGATCATTACTGCACAACATTGTAGACAGAAATGCAAAGCTCAATTTATGCTTATGATTTCTGATTTCAAATGCTACTTTAAAATGTTCTAACTTAAACCAGTTCTATGGCCAACTACGTTCTTGGGATATTTGAGTCCTAAGAGCGGGCAATGGTGCGATTTTTCAATTTTAATTTTCCTTATTTAACCGGAATGTCACATGAATAATCAGTTTCTGGTGTTTTCAAGACCTCCTAAGAGGTTTTCACAAAGTTTTCTGTCTGTGTGTGTGTGAACTTAGTACAAAAACCAATCTTCACGTCTATGTGTGCTCTCCGGAAAATAATATTTTTTGACGCAATAATATAGTGTAATATTATCCCGCGTGTCACTATAACCCGCAATAATGACTCAGCTAAAATTTCGAAAATTAATAAAACTCAGTAAAATGTTTCGATCAATTAGAGTTTTCAATAATACAGATATATGTCCCAAGTTTCATCACATTATCAGCTTAAGGTTAATTTTTATTGAACGACTCGTATGTTTTTTAAAAAATTGTAAAAAAATTAAAAATAATCCAATTAAGTTTGATACAGGTGTATTATTTTAAGCAATGTATAAGTATACTGAGTTCCATTTCAATACGGCAAAAATATCAACAGTTTTAGTAAAATCATAAAAGTTAAGCATCATAGAGCGAGCTCAGTACCTGGATGAGTGACCGCTGGGAATAAAAACTATCAGAGAATGAGCGAAGCAAGTCCGAAAATGAGTTGCATTTAACATTTAGCTATTTACTTATTACTTATTATACTCTGAGGACAAGCGAAAAGTCTACGTTGAGTCCAATATTGTAAGGATGAGCTCATCCAATCCAATGAGATGAGGAAAAGTTCCGAGGTACTCCGCACCCCATTTCTTTATTAATGATATAATTAAAATAATTCCATAATTAGAACTTTATTCTTAATTAAAATTAAATTAATAGCTTACAAAAACATACCAAGGTGCAATATGAAGTAGTCTGTAAAATTGTTTTTTCATTTTATATTTTATATTTGTTAAACTCTGATGATGACTAATTTTTAGTCGAAAGCTTAGTTATTATTATATATTAAAAAATAAAAGGACTTTTTGTGTAACTAATCTGTTTTTATTTATAAACTTTATTCTTATTAGACACTAAAAGTAGTTAAAAATCTTGTGCACTTTGTCATTAAACATAAAAATACGAAACATATTTTCATCAACAAGTACCTATGAAATAGATTCTGGTCACACTCCTGGGTTCAATATCCCTCCTGACACCCTCTTAGCGATAACAGTGAATTTTTCTCAAATTAGTGACTTCTCGCTATTTATTCCAAATAACAAATAATGTACACTTAGTGTTAATCGCACATAATAATTTTGAGATGTGTTGGATAACAATTTGTTTAGATATCATTTAGTATTTGATAATCAAATATAGGGTGTTAACATAACGACAGTATTGAATTTTCAAAAAAAAAATCCGAAACGCAATACTACCATTTGATAACCATAAAAATAATTTCGATTACTTTTCCTAATTTATACAGAATAGTAATGCATACAAACAAATTATGCTATATTCTAAAAGGGTTTGTGTGATTTTTTTCCAGTTAACATATCCTCCTAGTTTAAAATTGCATTAAATGATTTCATACTCTCAGAAATCTAAATATAATAAGTCTTTCAGACATATTTTATTCTTATTTAAGTATTAATTAATTGAAAATCAAAAGCAAACAAAGTTAAAAAAACAAAAGTGTTCCTAAATTGACGCAATCCAAATTTTAAAATTTATTCATTTATTTCTTTTAAAAATACGAATTATGCGCTACGCTTTTACTCAGAATATATATGGTGACTAAACGCCAACTTATTCTCCCCTACCACCGTAGTTATGAAGGAAAAGTTTAAAGAGTTTTTTTCATTATTAACTATAGATTATTGGTTAACTTAGCTAATAATCAAAGTTAAAAAGATTTTAAATTTAAAAATTTGAATTTGAAAATCTAAAAGTGTAGTTAACATTTAGTATATTTAAAGAAAGAAATAAATAAAATAAAGTAATAAAAAGCTACACTTTTTACTTTTATTTACCTACTGCTACTACCGTAGTATAGGAAAAGTATTTTGTTTACCGTCAAAATTCGAAATTGAAGTTTCATCATAATTATCCATTGATAAATTACTGCACTTTTATAACGTTATAATTGGTTTTCATTATGCCGTCCGTGTGTTTGTATTACGTTTAACTAACTTTTTGTTCACGCTCTAGAATCGAAACTTGGCTCAAAATCAGACATAAGGTCTAGTTGTACTGACCGGAAGATAATATTTTTGCCAACTATAACCTATTTTGCCGATATCGGTTCAAATATTTTTTTAAAAATAAAACAAACTTAAATAAAAATAAAAAATATATATATTATGTATAAATATATAAAAAATAATAAAAAATATTCATAGTATATTGTAAGTTTTAAGTAAATATGCTATTTGTAAAATTAAGGATGCTAAGTATAGTCAGAGATGTATAATAAAGGAGGCAATGTTAACATTCTGACGGCCAGCATAATAAGAATAAAGAATTACAACCTAAATCATTGGGTATCGAGTAATATTAAAATTCTAAGGTCCAGCAAAGCTAATCCGGAGTTTTATACCTCTAGGCATTGGGCTTACTTTCCATTCTGAGGTCGAGCGCTGCGGGACCGAAGTTTTTAGAATGGGCTAAATTCGAATCAAGGATGAGGGTTAAAATTATGAACGCTCAAGAAAGATTTAATTAAATCTAATTTTATATTTCCTAGGGAAAACACAAAACTTTTCATGAATCTCTTAATATTAGTTGGTAGGCAAGGAAAAATACAAGCTAACTAATCAATACTATAAGGGTAGTACCTATGTATTTCCTATATCTTTCTTTTAACTTTCTTAAACAACAGCGCAGACGTAGTAGTAATTAATATTAATGTTAAGTAGTATATTCTAAACCTTAGTTCAGTCTGATTTCAATGCTTAGCTTTGTAAATTCATTTGTAATTAGTAATGAAAGACCTAAAAGGTTATTCAAATATAATATTTTAGAAAGAAAATAAATATGAAAAGAAAAAATAAACGAGACATTAATAATAATTATAACAAAATGAGTTAACTAATAAATCAATATATATTGAATGACAAGAATATAGTTCCATTTAAATAGAAAGTTACTCCAACAAAAAATGAGATTATTCAAATAAAACACAACGATACTTAACGAGTTCTTAGTTAGGTGAGATGGTTTCATTAAATGTACAAGTTGTGTCGCTTAAGAAGAAAAAAAAGAACAAAAAACAAGTTTGTTTTAAGAAGAAGCTAATACAGTTAAGTAAAAGTAAACTCAAAACTTGTTATACCCTTTAAATAATGTTTTATTTTTCAAAAAGTAGTTTTTTTTTATAGAAAACTCTCACTAGATGTCTCTAGAAAACTAGTCTACATACGAGTGTAAAGGAAACAAGATCTTTTAAAAGATTTTTGCTTGAAACGTCAACTGAATCTTTCTATTCAATAATAAAATGAAGAAAAAGTTATCAACAGTATTGAATATTGAGAGCTTTATTATTAATATGTAATATTTCCGGGTTTGTTATCTCCACTAAATGATTTGAATTTTCTTCCTGGATAATATAAAGAGCACTCCGTTTAAACGAAATTAAAAACATAAAAGTTGAATCCTTTTGCAAATATTTAACAAAGAACTTTTAAAATATTAAAACAGTTATATATAATTTGTTTAAATAACATTAAAAACTCATAAGCGTCCTTTTGTTATTTAAATTCGCTAATACTTTCGGTGACAGTTTGAGCGAATTTCCTTTGTTTTTTTTATCATAAAAGCTTTTTATATTTAAATTATAGTATTGCAAATATTAACAAAACTTTTTCTTTATTAAGATTTTTATGATCTTTGCATTTTATACAAAGAAAGTAATTTCCCAATGAACACCATTCCAAACTAAATTAAAGCGGAAATAGTTCTTTTACAGGAAAAATATATACATCAACTTATTTTAACTTTTAAAAGGCAATGAGAATTGAAGAAACTTAATTTTAAATTTGTAAGAAAATAGCTTCAGATTTTAATGTATTAGTTTTATATTTTTATTGATGTCTATGCAACAAAATCCTTTAAAGGATTCTTTGTTCATTTCTTGAAGATAAATAAAGGAAATTTTTTACAACATTCTATTAAAAAATCATA
Source organism: Microvelia longipes (assembly GCA_018340805.1). NCBI lineage: Eukaryota > Metazoa > Arthropoda > Insecta > Hemiptera > Veliidae > Microvelia > Microvelia longipes. The sequence continues at coordinate 29,952,228 of JACMZG010001908.1, read as the reverse complement.
CGGCTTTTAAGGAAAGGTTTAATCGGTGAATTTTTGATCGATTAAAACGGTGTCTGGAAACTTTTTTAGGCAAGTATCCGAAATCTAATTAATTTTACCAGAAGCATTGTCGTGTTTTTAACATTATGCGAATATTAAGAAGAGTGGATAAGGGGGGGGGGTGTTGAATATATACCTAAATATATCTTTTTTAGGTGTATAATATATTTAAATTTTGTTAGAAAATATCATATTTTATCATTAGTTAATGCGGTTTTTTAAAAGCCAAAATAAATCAATGTTCATATCATGCAAAGCGAGCAAAGCTAACCTAAAGGAAACATGGTTCCGTCTTTTCTAGGTGCAGCTCAAATAATTTGTGTACTATAATTTAATAAATGCAACTAATAGAAATGTTATATTAAAATATAATTTTAAATAATAAATATGTTATAATTTTAAAAATGAAAACAAACTATACTAAAAAACTCTCTAGAAAACTAAAGGAAAACAATATTTTATTGATAATATTTTTTTTAATTTCATATTCAGCTTACATTTTTTCATGAGGAGGAGTTCAATTATATTAAGAACACAATTATGGCACTAGATATATTGCTAACATCTATATTCCCACTTGTAGGCCCAACAAATCATATCAGTCCCCAAATTTTAAGGTAATAAATTACCCGCTTCGACTAACCGACTTTTCACTCAAAAATTTCAAAAAAAAGCATAAACTTGTTGCTTGAGAAAACATACTATAATGTTGACGATTTTTAAGCTGATAACGTAGTACTCCCACTCAAAATGTTTAATGTTTGTCATTTAAAGTTATGTTTTTTTATTTTTAATTAAGTTTGCTATCTATGTTTATGGAGTGAGTGGTAAAATTTATAATATATCTTCTCCCTACTTAATTGTTAACATTTAATTGTATTTCCCTTACTATAGTTAATTTTTACACAGCCTAAATTTATTTTTTATAGATTCATAACCTTTTTTATAGGAAACATCATTAACGATAATGATAACAGTGATAGTGATAGTATTTAGGAAGAGGTGAGGTCATTAAACAAGTGAGCCACGTCATTGTGCCCTTTTTACTAACTCCTTTAGATTGAAGATGTGTTCTACCTTACGGGTCCTATTGCTTGCACTTTTATGGTCCCTAACGGTAATGACGACGACTTTAGTTTAACAACTTCTTAGATGACAATATTGATATGCAGCAGAAGTTTTATTTTAATATTTATGAAAAACTTGTTTAGTGCAGATGAAGATATTATTAATTATTATAATGTTTAAAATTATTATTTCACGCAAATAAAAGTTTTTTTTAAAGTCACGAACAAAAAGGAGTTTTAATAAACTCTTTAAATTTTTACCGAAACCAATTTTATTAAATTTAATAAAAGACTATTAAAATGTTTGAAGAGGTAAAAGTATTTAAATTCTAATAATAACAAATCAGGGAAACAGATAAATTAAACATTAGAGAGTATATAAACGGATACACTTCGACAAAAAGGGTCATCAAAAGACACTAGGTCACGTGATAAATGGTCATAGGGGTTCAACGATGGCAATGTTGACCTCCAAGTTCAAACTGCAACTTCTTAACAAGCTATTCATTTACCATCTTCCCATTGTGGCGAACTTGATACACGTTTTTATATAAAATTTATCGCTCTACTCAGTATGTGCATTCCTTTTACCTTTTTTCAATGTCATTTTGGCATGAGAAAGTGAGAGAGAAATTTTTTTAAGATGAGTAAAAATCTAAAATAGAAGTATTTATATAAAGAAATTTAAAATTATAATTTTATTTCAAGCCAAGTTTCTTCCCAAGTTTTAATTCTCAAGTATGTGAACCAAAGAACATTATATCGTTTTAATCAACAACTTAATTTTTTTCATTATTATTATTTATTTTGTGTGTTATTATTATTTTTTATTACTATTATCATTTTCTTTATATTATTTTTTAATTATATTTACAAAATACATACATTACTACATTTTATTTCTATTTTATTGTTATTACTTTTAATCTTTTTAAGTGTTTCTTCTTTTAATTGATCAAATATAATACCATATAGAGATTAATACAAGTCATTACAATCATTTCATAGAGTGAAAGTTTGGTGCAAAAAATATAAAAAAGCGCGAATCAAAATGTTTATACTAAGGGAAGAATATTTAGAAATCTTGACTTAATTAGTATTAATCTAGAGTAGAGCTTACTTTAGAAGTTGATCCTTGAATATTTGATTAATTCATATAATAAAGAAGAAGCATAAAAAATTGGTTACACTTAACAATTTTTTTATTACACTTATTTTTGGATTAATGTTACATTTTTTATTTATTCTTTGTTTCATTACACTTATTTTTGGATTAACTGTTACTTTTTCCATTTATAATTGTCCTTATTTTTTAAGCTTTTTATCACAGATTTCTATGATATATATATATATATATAATATATAATATAATAAACATTATTTCCCTAGGTTTCACATGGAGATTAAGTGCATAATTTTTCCGGCTTCGCTTTTTTTTGTAATTACTTATCATTTCGGCCATGCCTTGGAATTAAAAAAATATCTTTTTACTCCCAAGGTGTACAAGTAATTATTATTATATCTTTAATAATTTTTTGTAGTGCTATTTTTAGCAATTATACAAGCGGAAAGAGGTTACTGATTGGTGATCGCGTCAATGTAGAAAATGAATGCCACGTTCCGCTTCCACTAAGGGAATCATCGTTATGGATATAGGACACCAAAGATAGAACTAAATGTTCTCCAGGGGTCCTGTAGACAGGAGTTAATTTATAATATTCTACATCCCTGAAGATGTCTCCTACAGTGGAAACAATACGTTGGATTCATCTTCTACATTGACGAGGTCGCCATCGGAAGATCTTAATTTAAAAATAATTGTAAAAAAAACAAAAAATGGTAACATTTAAATAGATTTCAGGAGGATTTTCTAAGGCTCTCACTTTAACAGACCAAAATATAATGTAACTATGAAAATAAATAAATAAAAATAAAGTTTAAATTATTATCCGAACGAAGTTAAAAACGGTACGATTTTAAATGTTAGTTAAAAATGCAGGCCAGTTTTTTTCTCTAAAGTACAGTAAACTCTCAGCTCTAGACTCTCTGAATGTCTAATGCAAAACACTCCAAAAATAATTGATGCCCTCTTATCAATATCAGTCCATCATTGCTTGCAATTTTATTTATTTTCTATTTATATCCTTATAAACTAAAATAAACCAGAAAACGACAAAATATTATTTTTTTAAATAATTTTTAAATGATTCAAATCGATTAATGTATTTCTTTTTTAATTTGGATTAAAACCGCATACAAGGATTCGGCTGGAATGGTCAAACCTTCATAGCATAAAATTCCTGACCACACCTTAAAGGAATTCCGCCATGTGCATTACATTAGAAACTGCTAGACCTGTCCAATCCTTCGCTGCGCTTCCCATTTTATGATTTGACACAAAAAAAGGCGACAAATGGCAACGACATAAGCAACTGTAGACCATAAATTCAAAAATTCATGACCACGCGAAATCATGCCGATCAAAACATTTTTCATATATATTCTTGCTGAGTCATTATTGGCGGTTAATAACGTCATACAAAAAACATTTTCCGGATAGCACAACTAGGCCTAAAGATTGTTTTTGGAACTAAGTTTCAACTTTAATGCATAAATAAACTGGAAACTATGACGGCAACAAACACACACCCAGACATAAGATTGTGTATGTCTGTGTGTGATTGACACACACACAGATAACTTTGAGAAATCCACTTTTAAGGTCTTAAAAACTTGAAACGGACAATTCAGGTGAAAATTCGGTTTCAGATTATTATTGCAAATACAATAATTTTCTTATTGTATGTTATAAATGAGAAAAAGTAAACAAATGGATTGTTCGCTTTGCCCAAACGTCATGAGCCTTGTGACCTAATTAGAAAGCGCTACACCTCTTAGTTATAACCTTACTAATGTATTACCCCTGTATTGCATTTATTTTTTAATGTTAAATACAAAGCTCAATTAAACTCCTGGAACAAGTTTGCACTTTTGTTCGACACTGTTTTTGAATTTCCTTCTTCAAATAAATCCTTAGTGAAAAATATTTTTACTTAGTCATTCCATTTTCTTAATTTTCTTTCAATGTTTTACTCACAGAATTTTTTCTACATGAAACCCTTTACTTTTACTAACCCTCAAAAGCTTGAATACTTTTACTAACCTAATTTTTATTATAAATACAAACGTGTTAATTTAAATAAAACTTTACTTTAATGAAAAAAGCTTAAGAGAAAATTAAAAGTTAATGAATTAACAATTGTAATTGATGTAATATTTAACTAACACTTTTGTTAGAACTTATGCACAGGAATTATTTAAGGGAAATTTATAAAACTAGTATGTAAGTTAAAGTAGTAATAATGTATATTTGTAATAATTTATTATTATTGTAAGTAATTATTTGTGTGATGTGCAATAAATGGTTATTTATTTATTTATTTTGTTAGAACTTGTAATAACTACTTTCATTTTATTGCGTCTATTATTCGGATTACTTATTTACATCTTTTCTTACATTATTATTATAGCATCTTTGATTACGTATTCCATTATTATTAATACTTGTTTTTTTGATTTATAGCGAATTTTCATTATGAAAATGACGCTTATGAGGTTGTTCGAATGACTTTTATATTCTAAGGATAATAGAAGCGAGTCTGAAGTACTAAGGATGAGCGTAGCGAATCCGATGTAGTGAGAACAAGTTCTGTGCTACCCCCGATTTTATTCGTATAGTTATAAAAGATTGCAATATGATTTGGCTTATTACTAGTTTTAATAATTAAAACTATTTTCTTTTTTTTAAAAGTATTTTAAATATCATAGGAACACCTTATATATCATAAGTCCACCGAATGCCGTACAAATAATACCATAAATAGATTCAAATCCAGTTTATAAAAGAGTGTAAAAAAATAAAAACATTCTTAATGGAATTTCATTTTAAATCAACACAATTATTAGAAAATGTAGTATTATAACAAAAGCAAAGGTTATTTTACTGCTAAAGGATTGCGCCTTGTGCTGCGAAAAGGGCCTGAGACTATGGAATCATTCGACTAAGACGTAAAATAATTTATTAAAAATTAATAGAATAGCAGTTCTTCTAGCGTGTATTTTTTCTTTTTGTTGTATTTCTAAGAACATGATTTTATATTTTTTTTTTCAATTAAAACTTAACATAACTTATTACTCTACATTAGTAGAGTAATAAGTCATGTTACTTTAAATTAAATTCATTAGAATTTATGACGACATAGACCGATATCTTGGATTTCATTTCTAGTCCAATTAATTGTCCCCTATAACCGACGACTAATGCCGCATATCTCATTAAAACCTTAAAGCCAAAAATAGTCTTATTTATTCTAGAAGAATGTGTTTCTTCTAATAGAAACTTAATCAGGGTTCTTTAGATTTATGATTAATAATGCATAATATGAGTTTAGTTAGAAAAGTGAAAACCACTAGTTTGCATAGCTAACTAACCGTTCTATGCATTACATTAATTCTTATGAGATATAGTTACGTCTTTATCCTTCATCAGGTGTTCTCTTTCCATACTTATTTACGACTATTTCATCTCATGTAATGCTAAGTATGAAAGAAGACAAATATTTACATAGTTATATTGATTAAATATTATTCTTGTAAAATTCAACAAACATAATAATCGTTACAAGAGTAAAAGTTAATAGAAAAAGGCTAAACTACCAGACATTTAAAAAGAAAACCGTGATTTATTTACATAAATTTATATATGTCAAAAGATAAAATCAACACTAATACTAAGAAATATTTTGCCTTTAACATTTTGTTGACTTATATTATTATGTATACTGTAAGTTTCATCACGATCCGTTAATTTTTTAGTACATTTTGACATTTTTGCGAAGTCATTATACTGGTTTAATGACGTCATAAATATTTTATTCACTAAAGGATTCAGTAACTTTAAATAATTAAAATTTGTACCAAGTTTCATTTCGATCTGAGAAAAGTCTTGGAACACACACACATAAATAAATAAATAAATAAAATAACTATATATATATATAAATATATATATATATAAATATATATATTATATATATATATATATATATATATATATATATATTATATCCCTATCCCTTAACTGACCTCAACCTCATAAGCTCATTTTATACAGACGAAGCAAAAAAGAGCATTTGTTCGTCCGTATAATGAAAGAGCGAGAGATTCTCTCACCATAGATTGTAGGGAGAAAAATATGTGTTTGCTGCCTACGGCATCTTATATCATAAACACCGAGTTCAGATCGGAGACAAACATTTTCCGCTTATAAGTTACTGAATTTTGTACTATTTTTTGCCCATCTTTGAAGTAACAGTCAAAAGGCAAATACCAGGGTTTATTTTTAAAGCAAAAAGAGTAAGACGAAATAATTAATTAACCCGTGCAATTAATTATTTCCTTGTATACTTCTTTATAAAGTAAAATGTAAAAATTTAAAATCATTTTAAAAATTAATACAACAACTAAACGAATTGTTATAAACTAATTATAAATATAAACTTGAATGAGTTCATATAGTAAATAAAAATATTAGGACATGCTATGGTAAATGAAATGTATTTACAAAACTATTAAATTAATTAATTATATTAATTAACATGAGTGCATTTTTTCTAGTAAAAATAATTTCGAGGAAACTTCTTGACTTTTTTTTAAAAAAAAAGATTTGAACATACAACTCTTATATCCTAATGCGTGGTTCATATACACTTGTTCTGTGTATCGAAGCATTTAGTTTTACTTTCACGAGGGACGCAGCGGCTGAGTCAGGCGCTGGACCGATACCTTCCTAATATATTTTTACTTGTATTGAATAGCAGGTTCTATTTATATTCGATGTATGTGAAATTAGTCACAAGGATTTGGAATATCTATAGATAGAATAACGCCAATTCGATTCAAAAGATAACATTATAAGTTCCTTAACCTCTTCAAAGTAATATGTGCATATTGGTCTGAATCAATTAAATATTTAATAATATTGAACAACTAAATATTTAAAAATTAGCTAAACAAAATTTTAGCAAAACAATTAGGGATTTAAGTACCTATATCGTTTGAATTTTATATATAACATATTTTAAACTAAATTTCTTATTTTTCAGATTGTTGGTGTACCATTTTTACTTGCTTTATTCTCTTTTCAAGTAGAATGCAGGTAAATTTAATTTTTATATTTATTGATTGAGTGAAGAAAAAAATAAATAAGAACAAAATTAAAAAGAGTGGGGCTGTATAATAAGGATTGCTTAGATACAAAGCATACTATTCTATCAAAATAGAATAGTAGTGCTGGCTTTTATGTTCAGCAAGATAAAAAGTAACAAAATTCTATCCATTAACTAACAATTGGTAACGCTAACAATAAAAACTACCGTATAATTGCCTTATAGTTACCGTAATAGTTGGTGTGATAAACATTAGATAGTTATTGGTTCCACCACCTCAAGAGCTCGAGTTTAAAATTATTAAAAGAGCCTATATGCTATAAAGTATACCTAATAAATTTGATTTAATTCCATTAGAAAAGATACATCTTTTAAATTTAGAATGAATACAAATTATAACACCAACGATAAAGCAAAATATAATTGATTTCATAATTTTAAAATATGAATAAAGTTTAAGAATTAAGTTTAATGGACTGTGAAAAATTTACTAAGCGATAATTTAGATTAAATAATAGTGTAAATAACTGGGACTGCTGTCTTCATTATCTCTTATTCCTTATTAAAAATACTATTATTCATTTTAAAATTTAGTTTGTAAAGTGTAATAATAAATAGTAACTAAATGTATATTGTTTTAGATTACCACCAAAGGTTTTGGTTAGAGGAGTAGAAAAAGCTTTATATGGAGATAGTGGTTATCCAGGAAGACTTAGTATAGACCCAAATTTATCTAGGAAAGAAGTATACCGAGGAAGAAAAAGGAGGAAGAGGCGACCCTTGACTAACTACATCCACAACTCTTATGGATACCACAAGAAAGCAAGAAGTCGTCCAAGAAGGCCTCCTCCACCTGTTCACGAGTTTCCAGAAGATTTTGAAGATTTAGGAGAGGAGCCAGGATATACAGAGGAAAGACCAGTAAGGACTAGACCATGGTCAAGTCACCTTTATTCTGCCTCAATTAGGTCTAGAGAACCTCCCAGAGGAAGACCTGAATATTATCCTAAGTTCCGTGGAGGAAAGAAACCTAGACCAAAACCCATAGGAGGACATTACATTAATAGGGAACCAGAAGAATTGGACAACCGTTGGAATGACTATCGTGAGGAATACCCGTCCAGGATTCCAGAATGGGAATTGGAAGATCAACCATATGAATCCGACAGAGTTCGGAATTACTTAAAAGGTGACTTCCCACGAAGTAACGGAAAGCATCATCCATGGAGAGATAACAGAGAGGTACTCAGAACTCAAAACTTCAAAAACCCTCATTGGAATGATGTTGATGTAAGAGAAGTACTTGGACAAACTCAGCAAATGCCGTCATATCAGATGTGGGGGCCTGATGACCCAAGGAGTCCAGAAGATATGGAAGTCCAAGTAAAGTACCCCGTATGGATGGATGATTCAAAATCTGAAGATTGGTCTGATACACTTTTCCCAGGACAAAGAGTGAAAAATAAATTTCATCAAGATTCTAGAGCTATAAAACAAAGACCTGCACTCAATCAAGATCTTGAAGCTCATGTTATTCAACCAGCTAAAACAAAAGTTAAATTTAGGTCTGGCATCGGCCAAAATATTAGAGGTCAGCCTAAGGAAGTTAATTGGGAGCTAGAACTACCATATAATACTAAAAGTACAGATCTAAACTGGGAAGAACCAAAACCCTTTGAAAACCATGATCCACAATGGCCACCTGAAAAAGTTGCTAAGTGGAACCCTAAGAAGAGTGGAATCAAGAGTAAAGGGAATCAATGGGACGAAGGAAACAACTACAACCAGGAGAATCCATGGAGTGAAACAAGTTCTGTGAGCTCTAACCAGGATCAGCACTGGCAGAGTCCAGACAGCACTACATCATCTAGTCAAGCGTAAGTTATAATAATAATAATGCCATTAAACGTAGAACGTCAATTTGATTTGTCTCAAGGCATAGAAAAATGCAGGTATAGAAGGTATGGTAGCACAGAACTCTATATAAAACGGAATTCCATTCCGTTTTGAATGGATTACTGGTTACTATAATGATTAACTAGTGGTCATTAGTAGAAGTACGATCATAACAATAAAATATTTTTATTTCGCTTTTATGTTGCCGTCCTTACATAGTTAGCGTCCAAGCCCGCCATTTTTTCTTGTATTCTACCATAGAGTAATAAAATATTTACTTATTTTAATATTTCAACTCGCCTACTGTTTCCCAGTCATATTTTACTCATTAGAAGCCAACCTACGAAATTAATTATCACATAATAATAGTAAACAATATTTTTACTACGCTGTGAAATGTCTTTAATGAAAAAACCATGAACTCCGTCTTTTCCACAAAATTCGTTTTATTAGGGCAAAACCGGCTTTCAGCTTACGCCATCATTAGTGCCGGAGAAATGTCGAACCGTCAGCTGCTCATAACATTTTATATAAAACATTTTATTATAATTATTAAGAGCTCAATTTAGGAACTCTAGATCAGAATTACGAAAACTCAATGAGTTAAGTTCTTCAAAAACCTCTTTCGTCACTCAATTCTCTTGGGAATTTTCCTCACGTCACAAAATTGAGACGGATTCGTCATAAGAATGCTAATTTGATCTAGTCCTAATTATTTCGGGTATAGACCATTTTTAACTTTTTATTTCTTGTTTACCTCTTGTTAGAAAAACAAAAGATCATAACTAATCAAATCTGTTATTATTTAAACTAAAAATAGTTTATCTTTTCTAGATATCCACACTGGGATAATTCACAGAAATTCTATCATGATAGAAGTTTGAGGCAGCAAATAGCAGCAGCTCAAGCGAAAATAGATCAAGAAAACGAGGATCACGACGATCATGATTCTGAACTCAAACCAATCGGGTCCCAGTAGTGGAAAGAGTGATTCTGCATTCCTCGCAAAAAATAGTTGTATGTTGGAAGTTGATGTAGCAGTTGTATGTTTTCAGCAGTAAACGCAATTGCTAAATTATTGTTTGTTTTGCGAATGAATATAGATAAAATTTAGTGCTGTTATAATTGTTGCGTAATTTGAAAAATGGGAACTAAACAATAATCGTTTATAGAACAATAATTGTTTTATAGAATAAACAACTAAACAAATAAACTTTAAAAACAAATAAAAATACTTAATACTTTTTGAAAAGACTTGAATTAATTACTTATTAAAATTATAAGATAAGTTAGAAGATGAAGTCTACAATTATTAATTTAAGATATAGGTGAAGAGCACAAACTGAAATAAGAATTGTTCATAAATAAGTGAAAAAAAACCTGATGGCTGTCATAAGATTAAGATTTGGATAGACAAATCTAGATTTGGATGACAATTTAAGATTATTTTCTGAATTATCATTCTTGATATTATCTTAATTGTGATAATAGAATAGAATGGGATGGGTTTAGCTTTAATATTCTGAATGTCTAAGATACCTATAAAGACATTTATCAACATCAGTAACATGTGCATCAGAATAAAACATAAATTCACATATACATCTAATCTAATAAAACATAAATTCATTCAGAGATGAAGAACTGTAATATTCCAAAGAATACGAGCTCCCTACATCAATGACACATCTAGTGATGTAGTGACACAACTTATTTTTTCAAAGGACAATTTTATTTCAATCTATGCTTTCACCAAATTCTTGCCAAAATAATATACTTAGTTTGATATCCATGACTTATTTTTATATATCTATTTTTTCTTATAACTCTTACTACCATAGGTAAAGAGGAAAATTATTTTTATTAATTTAACACTAATTTCTTTATCAACAAACTATTCTTACATTATGGTTTTAGTCATTTTATTGTAAAATCGTTTATTGTAAAATAATTGTGTACATTATTTAATATTTTTAAGATAAATTAAATTTATTCGTATCAACAGTCATTTTAGGTACTTTATTTATTAATTTATAAAAAGCCATTTTTACTATTTCATTTATTAATTTATTTATTTATATTAATTATATTTTTTATCTATTTGACTGCTGATCACTTTAGTTTAAGGCAATGTTCAAAGGTGCGTTATTGTTTACCTGATAGAACTTAAAAAAACCAAAATTCTAAATTTTTGTGTCTTTATTATTGGTAAATTTGAGACACGCATTTTAGGCAGAACTAATCAAAATTTTTAACCTTTTTCGGCAAATAATTTAGACAAGTAAAGATTGTAAATATGTATACCAAAGATTTATGTAGGGTAATTAGTTCATAGGGTAGTTTTAAGAATAATTTATTTTTGTTTACTTTGTTTATTTTGTTTAAATAAAATTATATTTATTCAATGGAACTTCATTTAACCTGTCTTTTTAATTTTATTATATTAATTATTAAACAACAATTATTGATTTAATTGATTAATTATTGATTGTTAAGAAAAGGTAGAAAACTGGCCAGCTTTTTATTGTTATGTTCTTAAAAGTAAAGGAAAGACAATCGAAAAAAAATTAACACAACTACACCTGGAGTAACCTTTAGAAATATTTCAGTAGAGAAAAGTATAGACCCTAGTAGCTTTTCGGATGAAAATTTGGGGCGTTATTGAATCTATAGAATGTATTTCTTATAGTGTAGGGTAGTGTCTATAATATTCAATTTTTATTTCGGAATTAAATATTTTCAAATGAAAATTCGCTAATAACAGATCTATAAGTTCAAGCAACCAGATACAAGCAAAGCAAATTGGTTCAGTTATTCAGTTTTAAATGGAGGATTGGAATGAAAAATTTATTAATACCCTAGAGTCATTTACTACAATAATCTAATGTTTTCCTGGAATAACTCAAACATTTCAATCTTGTTTGCTTTAAAAGTAGTAATACAATTTACTTAACAAATATTCAATATTTCTCTGGTTCTGTTTTGCTGGTTTAGCATCTTCGCAACATGATTCCATTTAGAAAAACAATAATACGAAAAGAAATATCGTTTCAGCATAATAGTTAATGTAATACTGGGTATACATGTACATTAACTCAAAAAGTAATTTAAAAAAATCGTTTATAATCATCATCAGAACATTAAAAAAAATGAACTGAACAAAATTGTACATGTTCTTATGCAATGCAGTAGATTAGAGTGCATTTGTATTAATGCTGCCGAAATTAGTAAAGATGTACCAGATCAGCAAATCTTCATACATTTTCTTGCCGACTGAATACCTTCACTGGGTACACGAATTATTATTTAGTTCACGGAGTTCAAAATCCACAATAGGTTTTCAGTTTCAGGGTTTTGAGGCTATTCACTGCTAAGGTGATTAAGCTTATACATCTTATCTTATATCAAATGATACAAAAACTTTGATAGCACCATTATTATACAAGGACCGATTAGAATAATTTAGCTTAGGAGTTATGTATAGAATTACCTTACAATTATTACCTGCAGGTATTTGTAAATTATAGCAAGTACAATAGTTTTAATAGTTTTTGTACGTTCCCCTCCTAGTACATGGTACAGGTGAAGGAACGTAGCTCCGTAAAGAGCAGCGATGGCATAGTTACCTGGATCTTACATGATCTATTCACTGAAAGACAAAATTTAAATTATATTTGGCCATAAATTATTCTTTCTTAAAGCATTAACTTGATTAAACTATTAGTCCAAGAGCCATGCCTAAAAAATGAGGCTCATTTTATACTACTTCAAACAACGGTACTTTTCCTCACAACTTCGGACTCGCTTCGCTCGTCCTCAAAATGTAATTATAATCCAAATCTTAGGGTAGCATAACTTCGGTTTCGCAACGCTCGACCACAGAATAGGATGGTCATCCAAAGTCCAGGACGTTATGACTTCGGACTCGCTTTGCTCGTCTCCAGAATTTCATGATAATCCAAAGTCTAATGTGATATTATTTTGGTCTCGCTGCGCTCGGCCTCAGAATAAACCGGTTATCCAAGGTCAAGGTTGTAACAAAATCGGACTCGCTTCGCTCGTCCTTAAAATGTTACAATTATCCGAAACTAAGTATTATTTGGGCCGCGCTACGCTCAACTTCAAAAATAAAAGGTAACCAAATATCTAGGGTTTTTTAGCGTTAGGTTAATTAAAGCTTAGAGAAGCTACGGTAGATAGGCATTACATCAAATAATACGTGCAATACTGCATTTCTATGTATTAGCTGCCTAGTTTTTTTATTAGTACAGTTCTTTATGAAAATATGAGCACTTTATTTTATGAATGTGCCATATGTTCTGTGAATTTAAATTTTATGCGATAAGAAGATCGCATTCTTGCGCTTTTTATGCGCAAGAATTTTGCAGATGAAAACAAACTTTTTCATATAATGACAAGGGCCTTGATTTGACTGATCGATTTAACTCGATCTTCCTGGCAGCAAAATTAGATCTAATGTCTTATTTTTATGCCAAGTCTCAACTCCACAGCGGGAGTTATGGATAGCACAGACACGCACACAGACAAAGAGAAAGATGGAAACTATTTAAAACGATATAAAAATGCCTGAAACGGATAATTACGATGAAATTTTGGTTTTTATTTTTTGGGTGAACCCAATACTTTTCCTTATATAACTGCAGTAGTAGGGTAGGTGAGGAAAAGTAAAAAGCACTGACATTGAAGACTTAAAATGAAGCCTGACAAAAATAATAAAATACCTTCAGAATCGAGGATCTGACAGCTAACAACCTGTTAACAAAAACGGAAAGACTTATATAATGCACCATCTTGATAAATTTAGAATATATTAAAGTTATAACAAGGATTACATGTCTTCTGGTCCTTGTGGATAGGAAAAACCTGAATTTGAGAGGCATCCTAAGCTGTCAATATGTACAGCGAATCTCATCAGCAGAAGCAGATGTTGCTATTTCATTGTATAGTTTACAATAATTTAAATTGCTGGAACACAATATGTTTGCTCATCCAAGAAATCTGAGTTTCGAAAACCCTCGATCTCAAAATAAGTAGCAGGAGCAATCATCGCTACTATTGATGATAAAAAGCGAAGAAGAGTGAAATGGAATGGAGGAAGAGTGAAATCGTAAGATATTTTTATTAAACAAACAACGAGTAGTTTAGGATAATGAAGTTTTGCCATCCACTATTCAGCACTAAAACGATATGTGAAGACGGTGTATGATTTATCTCCCAAAAGGTACAATTTAATTCTAATTAATTTTCATCCTTTAATTATAGCTTTACTGTCTCCTCTTGGATTCAAACCACTAATGTTAAGCTTTCACTTCATGAGTTTCCTTCACTTATCCATTTGCGCCAGCCCTAGATTTGTGTTCTCATAGCTAATTTGCATCTTAAGTTTAAAAACTCAAAATGAAGAATTGTTTTTTTATCAAGAAATCGACGGTGCTGTTTCATGTTATAGGACTCCCAACTTATGGAAAAATAAAGTACTCCGTATATATTATTTAATTATATATAGTAAACTTATCAAAGGATATGTTATGATTGTTTTATAAAAGATATATTCGATAAAAGATATGAATTGACGTACTAATAAATTAATACATAAAATTAAGTATCAGTAATGCATGACAATAGCAGCTCATGTTAAATATAAATTTTACTAGAATAAACATACGTTTTACATATTTTTGAGATTTTTGGCGGCTCTTAGGAACATTTTGTACCACTCGCACATCGCACGGGTACAGGGGGTTTATTTGATGTAAAGAAGAATTTGCATTAAATATATTCTATACATTACAGATGAGTTCAAATTTATTTAAATGATTGATTTAAATGAAAATAGTCTAGAGACGTTTTTTTGAAGAAAGCGTTTTCTTCTATCTTCAAGTACTAAGACTCTCAAGCTCAATAGCTTACCACATCAAAGTTATGTAAACTAGTTTATAACTTATTCTGAGCAATGAAATTTTGTTTACAAGCGAAATACATCACATTCAAAGAAGTAAAATTTTCGTTGCATACGCCTTAAATGTTAAGGACTAGTTAAACCCGCACAACCTTCATGTAATGTAGCTTTTAGTATACGATATTATTATTGATTCATACTCAATTTATTAAGATTAATTTATATAGCATTAAAATCTTTTATATTTTATTTTGAAGACAACTTTAACCCTAAGAGTTTGTTATAATTAAAATAATAAAACGATTTTCTTCTAGCGTTGATTATCAATTTAGTGTAATTACTAAGTAAGTGTAAATTACTCCACATGAAATTATATGCTTACAGTATAGAAGTAGACGTCTTTACAGTATAGTAATAAACGTAAGCATAAGACACATTCTTTAATTCAGGTCTTTAATTATTAGACATTAATTAGTACACAATAAATTAAATAATAGTTATAATCTTTGATTACTTAGGGCCAATAACATACAGAATACGACAATATTATGTAACGGAAAATCCCAAAACACTCGATTAAAACACGTAGCGAAATCGATGATACACAATACGCGGAAACTATATGGTTTATTCTATTTTAAACGGAATTCTTATCTTTACTTTATTAAATTCTTATCTGCCCTTGCCTTTTAGCGAATATTCTTTAAAATAAAATCGCTAATGAGGTAACTCGAGCGATGGGGGGTGGATCCGGGAGTGTGTCCAAAATCCGTTTATATATATATATATAATATATTATTATATATAATATATATATATATATATATATATATATATATATATATATATATAATATATATATACAGAGAAAGACGTATATCTGCAATATGCATATAAATAATATGTATACTATATTAGATTATTATTATTATATTATTCAAGACATTATGTTCCTAGAAAATTATATGGGACACAATAACTTTTGAAAGCTTTTTCAGATATGGATAAAACTTTTAACAAAATATTAAAAGCCGACAAAACAATAAAAAGATTTCTGATCAGGCTTGAAATGTAATATACATATATGTTTGTAAAATACTTAAGTGCACTATATTATCGGCATCAGTGCCGATTTTATCGTTTGACATTTATTATAACACATCGTTATAATAAGTTATGTCGTTTGACATAACTTATTGTAAACACACTCCTTTTTTGGATTTATACATTTAAATATTTGCATATATTGTGGAAGTACGCCACTTACAACACTACTAATACGAGGAACTGCTACAGGACAAGAACTATGTGGCCACAAAACGGCAAAGAGGCCTTCGGCCCGTGTTTATCCACTCATTATATACTCACTCCATTGCACTCATTCATATTTTTTAATATTAACGATTCATAGATACGATTTATTCATGTAAAATTAATTATTATTATTGTTAATATTATTGGATTTTGCATCCATCACATAACAACGAAATAACACATTTATTATTCCAGGGCGTAACAATAAAATTAGCGTGTAGTCTGGCATATTCACTACAAGTACAAAAATAGAACACTACCTCAATGAAATAATGTCTTAATAACCATTTATAATTAATTTATTCGAAAACAAGTTAAAATAAAATAAAACAGACTTATATAAAATTGGCAAAATATTATTAAATTAATTAATTATGAATTATAAATAATAAAATAAAGGTGAATAATTTTGAAAATGTAATTTAATACTACTTAAAAAATTCATTGAGAATTATTCCGATAAAAATTCACTGAAAGTATTAAAAACAATAAAAACATTGTTTTATAAAGCATTAAAATATTTTAGTTCGAAAATATTTGAAAAATCACTTACTTTGAATAAGTTATATAATTTTTGTTTTTAACTATATCTTATATAAATGAAATCCTGTTGAAATAAAGTATGGTAAAACCTCATTATAAAGTAGAGCGAATGTCTGTCTCAAAATAATTGGAAGAATTAGCAGTTGTTTAATATGTGAGAAAATAGACAATGAAGAATCATATTTAAAAAGGGCAGTAGAAAACTAGTTAAAGAATAGAAAACTATTTAAATGTCTATTTTTAGGAAGAATGTAAAGCATATTGTCGGATTGACATATTGTTTGGCATAAAATTAGTTGTAATTATCCGATTTTAACAAAATTCGTTTTATAGAAAATTTTATCAGCTTTACAAAATGTTCTCTGTGTGTTTTGCAAAGACTACAGGGAACCACTTATTGCAAGAAAACTGGAATTGTGCGATTTTATGATATTATGAGCGCATTTATATGAAGAGCTCCACTCTGGATAGGCAGACTATACTTTTCCTCATAATTTAAGGTGCATTGTCAGGAAAATAGGTATTTGGTTAAAAAGGTATAGGTATAGGTATAGGAAAATTGGTTTGAAGTAGTACAAAATAGGTAACATTTTTTAGGTCCTGCTCTTGGACTACATCTTTTGAGCATGAAAAATCGATCTAAAGTCTGATTTTGTGCCAAGTTTTAACTCTCTAGCATAAACACAGAGGGAGTTATTCGTGACACAGACACATAGACAGGATACACACCCACAAACAACATGATGAAAACCACTTAGAATGACATGAAAAAGCTTGAAACGGATAATTACGATGAAACCTCTCTTTCGTATTTTTAGGGTGAACACAATACTTTCTTAATACCTACGGTAGTAGGTGAGGAAAAGTAAAAAAAAATAAACCACTTGTTGCAACTACTTATTCATAAAATTTAAACTAGAACCAATGTAAGAAGGGGTTTCTATACTCTATGATAGCAATAGATAAACAAATATCAAACCTAAATATTATAATCTTGTTGTAAACTACTAACGCCCACCTAGTGGACTATTGAGGAACTTCACCAGCGACCGTTTCGTAGTTTTTTACAGTCGCCGACAGTAAAAACTACAAAACTGACGCAGACGGCGAAAAACGCATAAGGTTTTTATTATATTATGTTTTACAGTCTACATCCCTATATTAAGAATAACAAAAGAAGTAAAGGAAATTTGCAAATATAAAAAACAATCATATAGTGTAATGACTGTAAAATGTTAACACCCAATATAATAAATAAATTTCATCTAAAAAGATCATCAAATTAATTACAACATACTCATTATTTATACTAAATACAATATTAACAACAAAAGTAAATATATATTCATCGCAAAATATAACAAGATACCTAAACAATAGAATTAATTTAAAAAGACTAAATATTGATCCTTTTAAAGATTGCTTTTCGAGCATTCCATTAGAAAAAAAAACTTCATGGCCCGTTTTCACTAGCTCATTTACCATTTGAATATTCGCTTTTTTGTACACTATTATGTTTTTTTTACAACTAATTGATCATAAAAACTGATAAATATCTAATAAAAATTAATGATAACAAATACTCGTAATCTTAACATCAAAGAAATATATAAAATAGGATTACAAAAATTGGTTTATATACTAAACTATATATTGCACTGGAAGTAATTGGTTCAGCTTTAATGATAGGGTTCATAAATGAAAATTTTATAAATCAAAAACCAACAAAAAACGGATTCAACCTAATTCAAATGAAATGTACTGTCGAAAAATATTAAGGAGAAAAAAAAACGCTAGTTACTGATACAATGACCAGCTTTAATTGTCTGTTTATGTGCTTCCAGGGTATATAAGATAAGCGGAAACTAAAAATATATTTATTTTTGAGGCTTCCTAAAAATATATGACTCTATATATATATATATATAAATTATTAATGGAACTATCAGCAATAGAAGGTCTCATATACGTCGATAAATTGCAAAGATTCGGCAAGAAAAAATTAAAAAAAAATCATTGAATACTTATGACACAAGCATTTTTTCATGGACTAATTTACACTAAAGGTTTAAGAAAAAATATTGTGTTAGCAATTAAAGTCCAAAATTGAGATGACACCTGTTGTCTGTGTTATGTTATGTATGTTTATGCATAACATAACATAACATAATGCTTATGTTTGCGTATTAATGCTAGGTAGTCGAAATTAGGTACAAAAATCATTCTGTAGCTCTAGTTGCACTTTACGTAAAATAAATTTTTATGACGTCAAAAACCGTCTCAGCAAAAATATCGAAAATGCATAACACATGAAAAAATGTTTATTATAATTTAAAAGTTTAACATAGGTTTCATAATGGTTTTACATTTTTTTTGGCATACATTTTTGGTATACATTTCATTTAATATTTAATCTAAGTTGAATCGGTTTTTTTGGTCGTTACGAAATGTTCAGTTATGAAGCCCAGTAAGAAATCAAAGTTGAACTATAGCCTGAGCTGTGGCTTTCGTATTTTCTAAACATAGGTTTAGAAAAATGTCTTTATTTGTTTGTGTTAGGAAAGAGAGATGTCATTATGCATCCTCATATATGGTTTAGGTTTATGCCCATGTACATTATTTTATACTTCTACATGTATACATCAACAACAATGCGATGGAAGCATTGTACAGATTTCCTTTGATAATTCCAGTCCTAAAAATGCGTCAAGAATATAATTAAACAGATGAGTGAGCAGACAAGAGCAAAGATATCTGTCAATCTAAACCTGTCTTATAGTAATGTTGCAATACACATTATCATCTGTTTTCATCCGAATACGAAAGATACTGCATTCTACAACATAGTAGTGTAGTAGTCATAGCTATACTATACTATACCAATACGATATAGCACAAAATAACAGTTTCATTTCTCCAACTGATTACGTTAGATATCCGAATTTTGTTCCTTAATATATAAATTAAGTGTTCTTTAATTTTTTGTTGTTTTTTATGACATGAATATTACATTAAATTATTTTTTCACATTTCACTTTTTATAGCTATGTAACATTAAAAATTTTGTAATTCCTACAATTTCGAAAATAATGGAAAGATATTTTGAGAGTCATGAGTAAGACAAAACAAAAAATTAATTTTAATAAAACTAATTTGACCATAGTTGGTAGAAATACGGGTATCAAAGGCTCAAGGTTAAAATTTAATTTAAAAACCCATTATAATGCCTTACCCGATTCTTCTTAGTTTTTAGACATATTGTAAGATCGCTATTTTTTTAGCAGAACGTGATTGTCCCTTAAATGCATTATTCCAGTGATTTTTATCACGCAAAAGAGCATATAATTTCATTCAAATTAGATGTGATTTCGTTTACAACACGTTTCAAGGAGGATTCAGCTTAAGCTAAAATAACAATAAACATTAAGTCCAAAAACTTAATTTTCTTTAAGTAAGCTTAGAAATGTAGAAAGTATGATCAATACAAAAATAGATAGTCTAGCTAATATTTAACACCCTCCACGAACACCTAATAAACCAACATTCATTATTTTTCTACCAGTCTATTCCATGTTCATACTTTAAGCTTGTTGCGGATAAAAATAAAGAAAATTTCATAACGACGTCTAATATGTATCAAAACCCCTGCAGGTCTGCTTTGTTTCAAAAATTCCCCACAACCTTGCCACCAGAAATAAAGCAAGCTAATAAAATAATATTCTTCACTAAGAAAAAGCATAGCTGATTTGAGAAGCATTATAACGAGCAAGAATATTTCCAGAGACAAGAATAAATATTTAACATCAAATTCCACTTCAAGTGGTTCCCGCACAACTGGTTGGAATTACGATCCTCTAAGGGCATGTAATTTTATACTGTAAGTCAAATGTTAGAATAAGTTCACTGCAAGTCTAATAGAAATATTGTCGCATCAGTACAAATAAGTTCCATTTCGAGTGGTTCCCGCATACCTTGATATAATTACTATGTGATCTATCACCTCTCCCTAATTACTATTACTATCACTATCACTAGTTTCACCTCACAAGTTTGATAGACAAAATCGTATGAAGACTGTGTTTTAGTTGTGACTGACTGAACACTCATTAGTAAACAGCCACCCGAACTTAGCTGTAAAGACAATTTTTTTGCTCTACTGCCACATAAAAGCCTGCAAAATATATACTTGCGTGTATGAATAAAGGCAATGCAAATGTATGGTCTAAAGAAATAATGGTCCTAATAAAGCCCCTATATTTCTAGAGGTTTACTACATTGTCATAAGCATATATGCAAACATATGCATTATGGCTAAGTAATGTGAATAACGGTTCCAGGTGTTTCGCGGAGTGAGTTTTAGTTGGTATGAGGCAGACCCTGAGTCCAACACTGTTGACAGACCACTGTCTTCGTGTGTAAATGCATTTCTCTCTCTTTTTATGGTAACATTTTTTCACATGAAAATTTTAGCCAAAAAAACAAAACAATTCCACATAAAAAGAGGGGGAAGCAGGGCATAAGAAAAATCCAAAACCCACTTTTATTCATCAAAAGTAGACGTTTTACCTCATACGGATCCCAATATTTAAAAAAATGGGTGCCTGTATAAATGAGTATATGGATTCGCATATATATTTTAAACACGCACCAGCTCAAACAGCTGTTTAATTTCAATGAAACTTGGCACAAATATCAAGTCCTGCGAGAGAAAGAAATGACTAAGGGACGTATCAATAAGATGTCATTTGAAACTTAAAAAAAAGAAAAAATGTTTAATGTTTTGAAGTTTTCTGAGTACAATTAGTCCTTAGGTTCGTACATTTCTCGAGATATGAACAGACACCACAGTTAATGGCAATATTATATGCTTTTATAATTTTTAAGCCTATATAAAAGCCTTTTTCCATGATTGGCAGCTTGTTTTACTGTGTGAAGTACTGTATTTACTTTTTTAGTAAGTATTTGAGGACTTCTAGTTTATGTCAATTATTCTAAATATTTAACAATATTCTAATATTATGCTTAATTTAATTTTCCATTGATTTACGCACATTTACATAAATTTTGTCTCGGCTATTTGTAACTCAAATACTCCAAGTTGCGTTTTCAAGGTTTTATGATTTTAAAACGCAGAGGTGTAAAAGAACCTAAGTGTGAAATCCGGGTTTAATCAACTGTGAACTACAGATCTATAAACTCCGAGCGTAAAGCACCCAGATTCATTCAATAAGTTGTTCCACCTTTCCGCTCGCATATTTAAGGAATGCAAGTTACTGCAATTATAATTTAATAATCATATTTTACGCTTCGTTTAAGATACAATAAACTATATTTGTTAATTAATCTTAATAGAGAAATAATACGATGCGTTTAAACGAGGTGACAAGTTTTGACGGGTTATACGGCCTACTTATGTTCTGTTTTTTATTAATTTATATTAATAAATTATATTTAATAAAACAGTAGGGGGTGTTGATGGAAATTAAAACAATGGATGGTACTAAAGACACTTCTTGGTCCAGAGAGGTGGGAGTAAGAAACTCAAAGATGTATATAAGATAATGATGGTGGTAACACATCACTGAGTTTAGTTTTAATCATGGAGTTATCATCATCTATTATCCAGCTTTTGGTAAAGTCATTTTTAACTTTAGAAAATTAAGATACCAAAAAGACAGCAGTAAATTAAAATTTCCTTAAATTTAGTTCTTTAAAACTCAAATAATTTTTTTGACTAAAAGTTATAAATTTTTTGCTATATTTTTTACTATCTCTTTTTTTAACATTTTCATTAAATAATTCAACAACAAAAGTAATTGTTACAAGTATTATAGTTAGTTTAGTTACTCACTCAAAATTTATTTGTAATTTAATTTGAGCGTTTAATATCAATGCTATAACCACTAAGTTCCTGCCCTATAACGAAGACAGTTCTTTTCGTTCGTTTCTTTTCCTTCGTACAAAAACAATTAGTATAATGAATAAAACTTGAAATATTTTTAAAATAGAGGAATTGAGTGCTTTTTTTTTAGTTTTCATCTTTCTATAGTAGGTATTTAGAAAAAGTGCTATGTAGGAACTAGATCACAAACTGGAATTTCATCTGAACTATCCGTTTCAATTTAAGACATCCTGAGAGGTTTTTACAAATTAGTATGTCTGAATGAGCGAGAGTGCGTCTGTTATCATCGTAGCTCCCGGTGTATTTATGCTAGAGAGTTGAAACATGGAACGAAAATTAATCTTTAGATCTATTTGTGCAAAAGATGACGTCATTAACTGGAAATAATTATTAAAACTTTCAAAAATTAATAAAACGCGGAAAAATGTTTCAATCGATTTGAAATTCAGCTCGCATGTAGTCATGTACAAGACCAACAAATGTGACAAGTTACATCTCATTATGAACATTTTTAACTTTTATCAATTGTCCACAATACAGCACGACTGTATAATAAATTAGTTAAAATAAACTTGGTAAAGTTTTATTTCAATCCGGCCAGTATATCTACGGTTTTAGTTTGATCACTAATGTTATACAGCATCGAGTGAGGTCAGTGCCTGGATGAGCGTTTTTAGAGTCCGAGGACGAGCAAATTGAGTCCGAAGACGAACTGCAATATAAATTTAATAATTTCCATATTCTAAGGATGAGCGAAGCGAGTCTGAAGTAGTGAGAAAGAGTTCCGAGAAACTCCTTACTTGATTTTTCAAATCAATAATTAAAATAGAGTTCAATTTGAATATTCGAGGTGGAATGGTATATTCAATAGGAATGGTGAAACAAAATTTCCATTGGTGAAACAATAAGAAAGGTAATACCAAGGATGTCAACATATTAAATATTTTTCATTTTAGAGATAAAGTTAGGAATAGACCTAGAGATAAGAAATATTCATATAACAAGCAGACATATGAATAAATGTATGGGTAAGAGTAAATAAAAAAATAAAAAATATTTACACTATTCTTTTGTATTGCAGGCTGGAGTAGTACTGGTGCTTTCTTTTGTAAATATTCAAGCTGAAGAGGTTAAGGATTTAGAAGCATCAGAGGCGTAAGTTTTTTTAAAATTATTTTTAGCTAATACTTCAAAAGTAATTAAGAGTTATTGAAACACAAAGTAAAGGGTCTGTCTAAATAAAGACTTACAAAAGCGCTAATGCGTCATTTCCACGTGTAAAATTGTTGCCAAATTTTAATTTGATTAATTATAATTTTATGATTTATATAAGTAGACAAATTGACTTAGACAGGTAGCTCTGGCGTTACGGATTACCTGCCGACTGGCTGGCTTAGAAAAATATCAAAGAATATTTAATTTATTAATTTGCTAAATAAGAGAAAAGAACTAATCAGTCATTACAAAAAAGTTGCTTTCACCACACACTATCCATCATATTAAAGTAATCTAATCCAACATCACTAACCCATCATCCATATTAAAGTGATAGATATTATTTTTTATGTAAAAAGGCTTTAAATGCAACTGCAGAAAATTTGTCACCACATTCCTATTTTATACAAGAATCCTAACGTTCGAGCAAGGCACGCATCCAAATAGAGAATATTGGGTTTATCCTGCAGCATTCTTAATATGTTCGTGCACTTTTCTTGTAACACAATTCAAAAACCCCGAAAGAACTGACAAACTTGGGAAAAAACCAAACAGGGAATAAATTATTTGATTTAGGGCAAAATCCAACAACAAGCGAGCCTGCCCCTAACATATCAAAATCACTGTTCATCACAATCATTAGCAATGTTAATAGCAATAATTTTTCTTAAAGGGTATATTTATGCTCAGATATATTATAAATGCTTGTTTTTATTTATAATTACTTTTAATTAATAATGTTTATTTAAAAATTATTAATAAGTATATCTTATATATAAGTAAAGTATTCTGTATTCATATATACTAGAACCCTCCTCAATTGTCATAAGTATATATAATGTGAGTGTACGTATGTAAGTGGTAGATATAGATATACGTGAAGTTATATTTATGAGTAATTTTTTCTCATATAATTTAAAAAAATTCCTATTAGCGAATTTTATTCCCAAGGAAATTATATTAAAAAAAAGGTGGTAAGGAAGAACAGATGAAAAACTGACCCTAATTTTAATTTATATATGTAAAATTTTAGGTAATCATTTGTACAAAATAATAAAGTGTTTATTTATTTAATGAATCATGAATTGATGAATTAAACTGGCTAAAAATATATATTTTTTTTAATATAAATGAGTTATAATTCAATGATAGATGAGTTCTAGCCCAACAAGGTCTCAATTATTTTAAGAAGCAATATTGTAAAGAAATTTGAATTTATATTAAGCCCGCGCCGCGGCCCGTGATTTATGACTTTTGAAAAATAAGATATAAAAGCTTAGTGTTCATACTCGGCAACTAGTATTAATACATTTTTTAAAACCATTTATATTGACGGTTATATTTATAATATATTCATAAAAGTTAACTTGGTTTTTCCTGTAAATTCTGATCCAATAATTTTGAAGGTTTTTTAAAAATTTTACTGAGTTATTATTGTGGATTAATGACGTCATAGATGTTTCGTAAACAAAAGGGTTCCGGACATTAACAAGCTTTTTTTTAATGTTTCATTCAAAACCGAAAAAGCGTTCAAAAGTTACCGTGTTGCAAGAAACTTCTAAAAACAAAATCTCATCCTGTTAAATCCCGTTATATCTACGTTAAACACACACACAATATGTAATAATATTGGAAAATTCATTGGGCTATGCAGTAACTAGGTATTGAATGCTTGAATTTGAATTCGGTCTAGTTTTAAAGCAGATGAATTGTTTGGGCACTAAGGGTGGCTACAGAAAATGTGTTGTTATGTGTTAGCTATAGAAAATGTGACGCATTTTTTAAACATGGATTCATAATCCCAGTGACTTGTAAAAATAAATCTTAAGTTTTAGCTCGAAATTGATATATCCGCTCATTAAACGGGCAAGTTCCTTTTATTAAATTTTCTTGAAAAAATCACTAATGTTATAAAGGTATACGCGCAGAAACAGAACTAATAAACAATGACAGGCAAGTTATAATCTACTTTAAAAGCATAATATGACCTTATAACACACATTTCACAGTTATATAACGATATTATGCATTTATTTATATGCTTGCTTTAAAAATATACATTTTTATTAAATGTAAATTTTTTGGTCAATTAAACCATTATAAACACATTTAATTCCTAAAACCGACACATTCAGGTAGCCGACACATTTTGCATTACTCGCTTTATTACCATATAATCACTGCAAAGCGTTATATTGCAGAGAACCTCGCATGTTCTAAACATTTCACTGAGAAAATTATAATTTTCTGACTTATAAACAATACACCTATTTTTACATATAATAATAAAGTTCCTAATATTATACATATCATGGAGCCAAAATTAAAATGTTAAATAAATTAATTCATTCAATGTATAATAAACAATGATGGGTATGAAAGATGTTAGTAGTTATGAGATAATATAATCGTTTTAGGCAAAGTAATCTTAAAAGTTCAAGACAAGTATATAACAAGTTAATATAACATAATCGAGTGAGAGATGCATAGGAATGGAAAACCAATATGAACGTCTGAAAATTGATTTATCACCATCTTCATTATTGATGACACAACATGATGTCATGTCCCACTTTGCTTCTGTTTCGTTTTTCCCGAGTCTAGAACTATTTAGCACGCATCTATTAATCATAACCTCTTTATTAAAAACGTATTAATTATTTCTCTTTCACTCAAAATGTATTAAACCTTACTCCTTCGCTCAAAATGTATAAATCCTTACTCCATCACTCAAAATGTATGAATCTTTACCCCTTTACTAGAAATTTATTAATTCTTATCCTTTCACTCAAAATGAATTAATCCTAACCCTTTTCATTCAAAATGTATTAATCCATACTCTTTTCATTCAAAATGTATTAATCATTACCCCTTCACTCAAAATGTATTAATCATTACCCCGTCACTAAAATGTTATAATCATTAACCCTTTACTCAAAATGCATTATTATTCAATGTATATTCTTCTGAGGTAAAAACAGAATAAATTCTGTCGACAACCTTATTAGTTAGACTAAACGAAACGGTTGAGCCATTAATAATCATGAATAATAGAATCGTTCCAAGATGGACCATAGCTTGTAGCTCGATACATCCCTAAGTGTCTCTCGCATAATGTATATTGTATCAATTATTCATGAAAAAATCAGTAATATCAAATGATAAAACTTGTTGACTGTATTCATTACTAATACCGCAGGAATAATATCATAAAGAATAAAAATTAAATAGAGATATTACTCCAAAGCCTCCAACTATTGTTGTTATCGCCTAAGTATCAACTCATTTGACAACAATAATTATAAAGAATTCAAGCACGTCACCCAATGAAGATGAAATACAATTGAGGGTTGAAGTATGAGCTACCTCTGATTAGCTTACTACTACATAGAAGAATCTTGCAGCCTCTATCTCTATAACATTAAATTCGTTTAAGTAATTCGTTCTCTTAAAAACGGTTATAGAAAAATTAATAATTTTGCAATAATTCTGTGTACCAATGGGATGAAAATTAAGTTTATAAGTGAAGAGCCAAAATATTTAAATAAAATAATAGCAAACTTAAAACTAGGCAAGCACCTTCTTTCATGGACATATTTAAAAGAATAGACGGCATATTAAGAATAGACCTTGTAGGTAGGTTTTTAAATTCTCGCTAGAAATTATTTTCTAAACATCGTATCCTTTATTACGAGATTTTTATATAAAATGACTTTTATCAATTGATAAAAGTCAGTTTATTGATAGGAAATTATATTGAGAGTTCTTTTCTTTTGAAATAAATACAAGAATATACAATTTAACTAAAACGGATAAAGTTTTGCCTTAAATATTGAGCAGCGATTTACTCTAATTACAACATTGAGAGAGAACAAATTTACTGATTCCCTCATATGTAATTTTGGCAGTTCTTCACTAAAAGTGCATCATACAATTTTAAAAGTAGTATTTAAATATGCCTAGAATAATAATTTATTAATGCCTTATTTTAATATTATTGTTACAGGCATCATAGAATTATTCTTCAAGTACCTGTAGATGACTATGGTAGGGGATATAGCCTCAGACCAGTTCCATACTTAGGTGGAGAACAGCCTTACTATGGACACAAGAAGGGACATAAGAAGCACGTTGTTATTCATAAGCACGAACATAAAGGTCATGTGAAACATGAACACGAACACAAGGGTGAAGGTAAGCATAAGCATGAGCACGACGGGCATGCTCATCACAGCCACGAGCATCATGGCCATGGAGAGCATGACCATAAGCATCATGGAGAAGCCAAGCACCATCATAGTCATCATGGAAAGGGAGAACACGATCATCATCATTCTGGTCATGCTGAACACAAGCACAAGCATGAAGGAAAAGGTAAACATGACCATCACCATCATGGACACGCTGAACATGGTCATAAGCACGTCGGTCATGCTGAGCACGGTCACCACCATCACGGCCATGCCGATCACAAACACAAGCATGAAGGATATGGTAAACACGAACATAACCATCATGGACACGCCGGACACAAACACAGCCATCACGGTAAGGCCGAACACGGACATAAGCATGCCGGATACGGTCATTACGATCACAAACATGAAGGCCATGGTATTCACGATCACAAGCATCATGGACATGCTGGACACGACCATAAGCACAAAGGACATGCTTCATACGATCACAAGCATTTTGGTCACGGTTATTACGACCACAAGCATTACGGACATGGCCACGTATCTCACAAACATAAGGGTCATCACGGACACTTCGGAGATTCATTAGACAGACGTGATAACTTCCCACCCAGGTTCTCAAGCAGAGATAGTTATGATTACTCTCCAAAGAAATCATCGAACAGGTACGCAAAACCGACTGAAAAACCTACATCAGATTATGGTGATGAATTCGCCATCTACTCTGACTTAGCCTCTGATCTCGTCAAAGAATTCAACTTATATTAAAAATAAGGTTTTAGAGGAAAGAATATTAAACACTAGTCTCATAATGTAAAATATTGTTTTAAGTCCTTGTAAATTATAAATGGAATTTGCTACTAGATTTTTTGAACTGAATGCCGATAGTGGTCAAATTTTGATAGAATACAAAAAGTAAAATTGATTCAAACTTATCCGAATTGCAGCAGTTTTAATAATTTTTAAGCTTTCATAATGACATAAGAAATGTGCAATTGGATTGAGCAATTTTCGATAACAATATTAGGCCTGGTCCAACATGTCGATGACCTATCTATAAAAGCATTTAAAATAAATAAAATAACATTTATTTAAAGACATTATAATTGAATGATTTTTTCACAATAAAAACAAATAAAAATCTACAAAATGGATCTAATCAATTTTTAAATTGGATCTATATATCTCTATACCTCTCCATTTATAATGTTATTCACTCATAAAGTCAATTTATTTTTTAATTAACCTTTTCAAATTTGTATTTGAGCAAATTGAACGTAAAAGTAGTTACGATTTCTTAAATTACCAATAATTGTTGTTAAGTTTATAGTAAAATGTTTATTAAAACATGATAAAACTGTGATATTGTTATCATGTTATTGTGCTATATAAATATAATTATAAGTTTTGAGTATCTTGTTATACTTTGTTACCAAATATATTTTTGTATATTTTCTTAAAAAAATGTGTTTGTTTTATTATTTCCAAATGAGGTCCTTAACACAATATACTTATAACATTGTCTTGAAATGCTGAACTGTGTTGGTTAAAAAGCTAACACCATATTACACAAGAATACCGGCAAATTAAGGCAAATGGATAACCCTTTTAGTAATTAAATTATCAGTGACTTTTTTTGGCGAAGTGGATAAAAGCCATTTTGTTTTAACTTATTAAAATAAGTTTTTAATTATTAAATTTAATCAGTATAAACTAAACGGAATCAGTATGAACAAAACCAAATCAGAATAAACTAAAGGAAATCAGAATAAACTAAACTAAACGAAATCAGAATAAACTAAATCATATAAGAGAAAACTAAAACACATCAGTATAAACTGAACCAAATCAGTCTAAAATAAAGGAAATCAAAATGAACTATACTAAATCAGAATAAACTAAACCAAAGAGAATTAGGATAAACTAAAGAAAATCAAGATAAACTAAACCAAATCAGTATAAACTAAAACAACTCATAAACTAAACTTAAATTGCTACTAAATGTTTATTCATTTTAAGTATTCATATATTTTAACCAAATTGGCATAAAACGAAACGAAATTTTGTTTAATCTAAAGCTTAGTTTGCTTTTTATTGTATTAATTTTAATTATTAAAATCATATCAGCATAAATTATAACAAAAATTAATGTACCATAGAGATTAATTACCATTTAAATTATTTAATTTAAATAATTAAATCAAATAATATTCAAATGCTTTTGAAATCCTATAATATTCAATATTTTAAATGGCGAAAGCATTTTAGGCAAGTAGTAAATGAATTAATTTATCTATAAATATGTATTAACTTATATATTATAACTTATATTTCACACATCACACGTATTTTGAAATGTATTTTTGCACCAACAATGTTTTAACACTGATTTTCCTATGGAAGTCACCTATAGTGACTAAGCAATATTATTATCCTTTGATCATTTCATATTAAATAGTTGCAAAATGATTAATAATTTATAACGACAACAGGATCACTGGCTGTGATTTACCCGTTATTCCACTCGAGTGATTATCCCTTACGCAGGTGTCTTAATAATAATTATAAAAATAATTTAATCAGCGACATTTAAAGAAAATGTATTACTTATTATCATAGGTGTAATTATATTGTATAATATATATAATAAGAAATTATGAAACTGCGATGATTTGAATTATTCTAGTTAAATACATTTTTTAACAAGTCAATCAGACCAAAGAATTGAGTATAACAAAGTTTATTTAGCGATGCTATAACCGTCCTTCTATTAAAACAAGTATAGGTATTTTGAAAAAAATATGTAAAATAATTAACAATATGCATTATAATAGCGGAAGCTCTTAAGTCCTACTAAAGTAATGTATTATACAAGTAGGAAAACAAATGCAATTTCTGTAAGACTTGGCATTTGGTTCACATTTTGACCACCAGGGAGTTGGCTCAAATTTTCCCATGGGCGCAGCCATTTTGTTTTACCCTTGTATATGTAAACAAACTATTAACTAAAACAAACTATACTCAAATATGTTTGATGTTTTTATTGCATATCTTTGTACATTTTGGTATAAAATGTTAATAAATTGCGTAAGAAATGCGTTTTGTCACATCCAATAGAGGTTGAAGTGCGAATCTTAAAATTCTAGGTTTGTTTAAATTACTTTAATTGAGAGGCTAATTTAACTTTTTCATCGAGTGCACTACTTAACTTAGTACATTTTTGCGAGTGATATTTGTTTTTTCCCCTTCAAATACTAATTGCAATTAGTAATTTAACAACTTTAACCTACATTTTTTGAATATAAAAAAAGCAATCGTAATTTTAAGTTATATTTAAGACAAACACTGTAGTGGTAAACCACAACACATGGTTTATCTTTACTATAGTTTCTCTTTTTCTATAAATAAATTATAGTAACAACTATTTCACAGATTTTAAGACAAAATCAATTAATTATCACGTACATATTAAAGTACGAAAACACAATAAAAAGTAAAACTCACTGAATATTATCAGGGTTGCCGATAAAATTAAGTAAAAAAACGAACATCCTGAAAGGCTCATACGCAGTTATTGATCCAAAATTTAAGATATTTTTTATTTTTGAGCCAGCTATTAGCTGATCATGCATGTCTGAATTTTTTTACACAGATTAGTAAAGGAGTTTCCTCACTTGGTTCATATATTACTTTAGGTCCTACAGTCCGTCACATAAATCGTATTGAGCAAATAACTCTCACGTATCTGATTTGAGTCAAATTTGGTACATGTATAATTAAAACAACATTGAAGCGTACCTGCGTATGACTTTTTCCGGCCCTCTACGTTTATGGCTTTTAGACGTTGTACCAAAAACTAGAAAATCCTGAGACGCCGTAATAGTATAAATAGTTCATGTTAAAATTTCAAACAATCCGAATAATTTTTGTTTTTAAATTTGCAAGTTAAAACATTTAAATTGGGTAACGAGTTGTTTCAAGCTAAGCACTTCTTCTTAAAATGTATTTACAAAATTGTTCTGTCCCTGTTTGAAGTAGAAATTAGATAACTTTTTTCTTTTCTTCATTATATCGTAGGTAAAGTAAATAAATAGAATTTATCTCTCTTTTTGATAGATAATTATACCACTAGATAGAACTAGTAGTCGGCGCTAGCCAGAGCGATGAGCCTAGCCAGAGTCTAGCTGGTCAAGATGAACTAGGCACACGGTGAACTAGTCGCAGACACTAGCCAGAGCAGTGAGTTTGAATAAAGTCTGGTTGGGCTGGATGAACTAGACACACTGTGAACTGGTTATATGTGCTACCATGTACGGAGGGGGTGCTTCCTAGATGATTGGATGTGTACAAACTCAGGGGTTAATGTTGAGTGACATTTGAGTGAGGGGAAAACGCTAAATGACCCTACGGGTTAAAGCGTAAAATCAAATTAATTTTGCCCTGTAAGTCATGAAAAAAAAACAGTCCAGCGACTGCACTTTATTCTTTTCTCTGGTTTGGACATCGAGGTACCTCGAACCAAATTTGTTAACTTTTCAACTCTAGACATTTTGCATGCCTGAATAAACGAAGTGCGATATAGGTAAATCGACATATAAGTTTACAATACATACATCAATATATCATATCGTATAATATATATATATATATATATATATATTATATATATATATATATATATATATATATTATATTTATATTTATATATATATTATAATATAAATATATAAATATATTGTTTATATAATATATAAATATATTATATTATTTTTTATATATAATATATTTGGTAATTTTTGTACCAATGACAATTGGTACAAAAATCTACCTCAATACTTCAGTGTCGCGCACAAGCCTTGAGTTTATGCGACACAAATGGTCAATATATATAATTTTATTTATTTTATTAATTTGTAATTTAATCATTGTAAACAAATATTTAATATAAATTAACGATTTATTTATTAATGTCCAAACCCTTTGTTTTTAAATATGAAGGACGTCATTAAACCACAATAAATCTCAGCGAAAGTTTCAAAAATTTGTCCTCTGATTGGGCTGAAATATTATACACATATGTATAGCAACACGTAAAAATTAATTTAAATTTAATTAAAATAAAAATTAATTATTAGCATATTATTTATTAGTACATTTATCAGTCACAATATTTGTACTTATTAGCATAAGTTCCGGTTTTATCAATTGACATATATGGATAAAAATCACGTTTTTTAACTAATACGTATGAAAGTCGCTCATATCGTGGCAGTATGCCACTTACATAAACTATAGTAATACGAAAAACTGATAAAGGACAACGACTATGTGGCTGCGAGTCGGCTCTATGGTTGAATGATACCGCGTAGCGGCCAAAGGCCTCTTGATTTAAACTTTTTTTGTAAAGAAAGGGGCCTAG
Source organism: Microvelia longipes (assembly GCA_018340805.1). Lineage (NCBI taxonomy): Eukaryota > Metazoa > Arthropoda > Insecta > Hemiptera > Veliidae > Microvelia > Microvelia longipes. The sequence goes on along the minus strand of JACMZG010001908.1, from coordinate 29,918,487 downwards.
AAAATTTCTTTATAGATAAATTATGGGGGGAGGGAGAAGTAGTTATTTACGGGGTCAGGAGGCATGACTGTGTGCATTTTCAACGCGACAAGTCATCATCATTTTTTCGTCCACCTGACAAAATAAGAGAACTCCATAGTAGTTTTCCAAAAAGAAAATGTCGGTTACTTTTGCTGGAGCTTGAGCTTCGAGCTAAACAAAACTATAATTTTGAAACAGAGATTACATGTTAGACTTAAATCATTAATCCATATTGATCAAAAATAAATTAAAGTTTCTAAAATAGAATAAAAATTGCGAAATAAAAATATCTCAATGACCAATTCATTATAAATAAAAGATAACGAATTGGTGTGCAAAGGGATGAGACAGAACGATCATATGGTCGATTTCACTTCGTGATTTGCTCAAGCGATAGGATTCACACCACAGAATTAGGATACTGGTGGCTGTTAAGCAGCATTAAATGATAAATCAGACAATTTTATAAAAACAATATGTTGCATTGTATTATAGTTTAATACATGGCTTAAATCAGTTGACTAAGTGGGAAAATAGTATTGAGGAACCAATGTGGTTGGTCCGATTTAATATGGTGGGCGTGGTTTAACATCCTGGGATAACCTCATTGACTCCCTGTCATTATTTTCGCATGCTGTTAATTGATTTTAGCAGTGTGTAACACTAAAACGTAATACAAAACTCCTATAATTGTTTAGTTAGATTGAACATGTAAAGGAACTATGTAAAGTTGGTTTAATCTATTAAAAAAAACAAGGAGTTATAAATGTTGAATGATGTAACTTGTACCCCGTTGGGTACAAGTTTAATTTTGTAAAGGATTAGAATGTTTGCTATAACACATCATGAAAATTTTATTATTGAAAACAAGCTGTGTAATATTGATCTATATGCTTTCATATCTCATTTATCAAATATTATAAAAATATCAGTTTTTTAATGTTTGATATATCGAGAACTGAGCCAGCAACAGATGGCGTTATAATCTTGTTGGATTTAATATACCTCAAACTAGAACTATAGATACCTTTTATCTCCAGACGGTAAATAATGTGAAATTTATTGACTAGTTTTTAGGGAGTAAAGAAGCACTTTTCACTTCCAAAGGAGTTACTCCCTTGGAAAAGTAAAAATTAACTTGTTATCCCTTCGGAGTAAGAAGGGTTTCCTATTAATGGGGTTAGAGCAAATTATAAACGCCTTATTGCCCATTGCTAGGGAAGCGAGTCTTCATTTTCTTTTTAGAGCCAAGCTATCCTTGTTTAATTATTAAATTAATTTTCTATCGTATATAGTCAGCGAAGCGAGCCTGTTGGTATTTAATGTATTCTTTTGACATGAGTTCCTGATGCAAGGCATTAATGCAGAATAATATAACCATTAAAACCGAGAACTGGTAGCTCAGTGGTCGCCTTACAACCTGGAGGACGAGGGTTCAAATCCAGCCGGGGGAGGACCTTATATAATGTTATCTCTGGTACCGTTCTCTCGGGGGCCTTGAAATCAAGGCCGGCCAGCCAAGCCAAGTTTTTCTTTGGCTGTTGCGCAAATGCGGGGTTGGATTTTGTCTGAGACAAGTCTGGATCCACGTTTCCGTTTATGCAGTAGGTATATAGGTATATTGTGTTAGCAAAAACCGAAACTATACATGATCTTTTTTAAAAGACACATATTAGCTCTTTTAGTTGTATTGGGATATAACAAAACAGCACTGCGTAGCATACTTTCTGTTTTATTCCCAATTAATAAACAAGCCTCTTGGCCGCACTGTAGTCGTCCAATATCAGTTCGTCATATTACTAGTTTATAGAAGTGGCATACTCCCACGTTTATAAACTTTAGCAAACTGCCAAAGTTTAGACATTTAAAAGTCAATGTTTTCAAAATGTTCATCAATATAGTGAGGTACTTGTTTGTCTAATTTCAACTCGATTGGTAAAATTTTTAAAGAAGTTTTTAAGCTTCGATTAATTAGAAAAACAGGTTTAAATAGTCTAAAAAATGTATCTTCAGGGTAGCAAAACAAGAGGATAAGCCTGATTTTGTGTCAAGTAATTTTCTAGCGCGAACTCAAGGCAGTTATGCGTGACATAGACGCATCCACAGAAAGACATAATGAAGACCAGATCATGATGAAAACAAGTTTGAATATGTGCCTAAAAAGATGAATATCATAAAATCTTGGTTTGGATTTTTATGCCGAACATAATACTTTTCCTATCTACCAACGGAAGTAGTTGGAAAAGTAATAAATAAATAAAAATATTGATACAACATCTGGCAACTAGTTTTTACTCTCGTTTAGTCGACCATATTATTGAGGTCTTAAATCCATTTTCTTTTAAATTGATGAAAGAAAAACAATTAAAGGAATATTAACATTTTTTGTAACACTAAGCAATAAAAAGTGTATTTCCCCAGACAAAACGAATAAAATAGACGATGCAATGACCGTAAACATGCTTGACATTCCACGCAAAGATAGGGTTCTACGGCCGCAAGATGATAGACACTTATTCAATTCAAGTTGATTCAATTCAATGTAAACAAACCAAACCCAGTCGAAGGTGACCCTGACCATTTTATGGCCGACGAGTGACGTCATAGCAGGAATCGGTATAGGTGGCTTACATTGGAAACTCTTTACACTGATTCCAGCAATGACGTCACCGTCGGACTATAACCTATCAGGAAAAAAAGTGATTTCAACAATAAAAACCCTCTAATAGAATCACCTTATGAACTCATAAAGTTTGCTATCACAGAGTCATCGTCAGCATTTATTTAATATTTTTCTGTGACATTTTTTATTATACAGTCTGTAATCTGTAACAAAACTGTATGTTTTTATAAAAATTTATGATAAATCTATACTAAACAATTTTAGAATTCATATAATGTAATTAATATTTTGTTTCTATTTTTATACATTCCATAATTATATATATTATATATTCCATTCTTGGTAAATCTACCATTCGCTATTTTACCTCAAATATTGCAAATTGAAACTGTAGCCGTTTCTGTGACCAAATTATTTTTTTACATTCCATCCAAGTTTTGAATCTAAATTTTTCTACTAAACGTGAGCCCTTTAATCCTCTTGTTTTCTTATTTTTATAATCAATCTATATCAATTACACAATATCATGTATATATACGTGAAAATGATTTGAATTTAAAAATATAAATCTTAGTTAAAAACCCAAAGATATGAAATGATAATAGCTATATTACAGCGCATACTGAGAGTATAATAAAAAGGTTTTATTTTATTATTAGGGCATACTAGAAGAGTTTAACCAGAATTATTACAAAATAATGCACAAGAGTGCACTCAGTTATCAGGTCATTAGTTTTCTTATTACGGCTTCTTTATCTAATAATATCTCACTAAATATAATATGCAATAGGAGTTATTATAGTCATTTAAAAAATGTTTTAACTACTATAATTATAATAATAAAAAAATAGAGTCTTGTGGGTAGGAGCTAAAATAAAAAATGTACTTATCAATTTAAATAAAAATAGGCAGATAATATAATTTCGTAAGTAGATCAACATTTACATCAGATTAGAGGTACAAAATAGCAGCTATAATTGTCTAATAATTATTTTATTTTGCTCGCAGAGCTTTCATTAAGAAATATGCATGGCCTTATAAAAGGTCTTTTTGGTCTTTTCACATGTGAGAACAACTGTACTAAACAACAAATTTATAAGGTACACACAAAGGGAAAAAAACTTCCATTTTTAAAGTGTAACCAAGTACCTAAAGTACGACCTATCCGACAACAAACTAGAATCAAGAGTATTTAAATTGTTTCTGTGGAGAGATTAATTTATTTGATCCTTATACATTGTTTCTTAGTATCTTTAAAGAGAGTTTAAAATTAACTTCTTTGGTATATTATGTAAAAAAATAATCCTCTTTGAAAATGTTTAAATACAAGGGGGAGGGATTAATAGGAAATCTTAAGAATCTAGAAAGTGAGCGACGAGCCAAAAAAAGTTGTGGACCACTGCTATTCAAGATTCACATCAGACAGTATTATTATATTAGTATATTAGGTTAGTCTGCTAACTAAATATAACGCATAGACTTATAGAGCGTAAACTATGTTTTACGAGATTGGCGAAGTGTTAAGTTGGAGATAATTTATTTGAACAATCATCAGTAGAAAGTACAAGCCTTACTGGGGAAGCAAGCCCCTAACCTCTATACGGTGTACAGGTTAAAATATAAATACTATTGATAACGATAATGACTTGCAAGATCCTGTCTTGATTAAATGAGAAAAAAATGTTTTAAATAAATAAATAAATAAATTTAAGGTAAGGTCACAGGAACCGTAGCTTAAACATTACTTCAAATGTCCCTACATAAAATGGAATACGGATAAAATGTACCCATATAGAATCTTCTCGGATTAAATATACCGGGATAAATTGTAATTACAAAATAAAACTAAATGTTTGGTTCAGCAAAATTAAGTATTTCTGCGAACGACAATTTATAGTATCCATTTGCTGCATTTATTATAAAAGACCTTAGAGAGAGCTGCATTTCAACGAATTTCAAAAGGAAAATGAGCTAATTAGGTTTTGGATATAAAAGAGAGGAGGGGAAAGTGGTTTTTATATAAAGTTTACTTAAGAACCTATTTTACATTTACAATAAGACAGTTGTTTTGTGGTTATTGGGCCTAATATACACATCAAAGATTCATTTTTGGCTAATTTTCTTTTGAAAAATTTTATTAATGAGATAAGTGGTTAGTCAGGAGTGTGTAAAAATAAAAAATCCGTTTCAAGAGGTTCAAAACCAAAAAAAAGTAACTTTCGTAGCTTCTAAAGTCGATATGACTACTCTAAGTAACCAAAAGACGAAACAACCGCAGTAAATAACCAAAAATCTGAAAGAAGCTCGGCAAACAATTTGAGTAGTGTGTTGTTTTCGATGTCAACAGCCTCACTTTGAGTAGAATAAAACCAATCCAAAGTCGATACAGCATAATACAAGTACTTAAAGTCAAGGTTCCCAGGTTCGAATCTTAGTACCGGCGATAATTGATTATTTTGTAATATTTATAATATTAAGTATACATCAAACAAGGAACTTATATAACGGGGAAGGAACAATATCAGGCCTGCCCAGTATAAAAAAAAGTGTCACCAACACCCCCCTCACCCAGCTACTATCGCAGGCACTCACATCATTACTACATCTTTTCTATCGTCAGGTTCATATCGAATGAAATTTTAGTTCATTATTACTGTGTAGAGGTTCATTGCACATATTTTATGCTATTCTTACATTTTTAAAGCTTGTTAAGTTATAAATCCTAAGAAATAATAAATTAATAGAATTAAAGAAAGTTGACATAAAGAGTGATAGACCTTAAAAGTGAAAAACACAAATTAAATACGCTTCTCCAATACTTTTAAATCCTATAAGGGATATATTATTCCATGCCCATCTATTTTCCTTGAAAACAATGGCGGCTATGTTTTGACTTTATGCTTCTGTGTGATAACTACTAAATAATTCTGAAGAGAAGGTTCGCTAGCCAGATGAATTTCTTTCATATGGGTGCTTCCTTGAAATACATTTGTGGTTTATGCTTCATAACTTACCATCATTACCTTAATCATTACTACATGTTTTGTTTTTATTCGGATTTTTTAAAGAAAATGCGCTAAAAATAATGATAAGCATAGTATTGAATAAATTATGGGATAAAAATGCTCATTACCATTAAAAAATTCGAAACAATTAAGTAACATGTAGTTACGTTATTGTTTAAGTTATGAAGCACAAACCAAACTCTAAAAATAGTGTCTAGTAGTCGATACTTAAAAGGTAAGTATCGATTCTTTGTCGATAATAGCAAAGCTAACGAGCTAACGGACTTCCACAGTAAAATTTTTAACAAAAGTATGTTTTGAAGTAATCGGGTATGCGTATAAAGGTATATAGATAGTTGTCTTGCTACCTAGAAGGTTTCAGAACAAACATTTGTTAATCACCAAGTCGCCACAATATTTTATATACTTTTATTTCACTATTATCACCTTGGGATGATTAATTTGTCATATTAAGGTCCTTTACCTCTCGTAAAAAGTAATCCATGATGTCCATGAATGTAATGATTACATTCACTTACATGAATCTTAGTGTTCATACGAAAAATTTGGATTCCTTCATACTTACATGAAAGCTTAACTCATTAACCTGAAGACTCTTACCATTAGCTCACTGACTGTAACAAATCAATACATAACATTGTTCATTATTTGTAATCAATCAATTAATTAAATCAAATCATAATCAATAATTTACATAAGAAAGGCAATTTAAAAGAAAAGCACGGGGATGAAAATATATAAAAAGAATTATTTCTATTTTACTCATCATTGACTTCACAGCGGAGTACGCAACTATGCCAACTACTTCACTTTATCTTTTTAGATTACTGGTAACACTTTATTATTAATTTAGTTTTATATTACGTTCCTATAAATGCATAAACTACACATAATATCTAATCCGGTTACACACACGCACACAAAACACACACACAGATGTGTGAACAAATGCTGTTTCGTCTTTATTTATCTATATTGTATTCTAATCCGTTTTCATAGTACTTATTGGTAGCTGATTATCGTGTATTGTCCAATTCTATATATATATATATATATATTATATTATATATATATATATATTATTATATTTATTTTGAGGGCAAATTCCTCAAGGTTTCCAAGAGATTTATCTTTTCTAGGTAAATATATGAGTTAAAAAGAAGCTATCGACTATCTCCAGAGCGAATAGTGTTGTTTAGAGCGCAATTAATTTAATTATATATATATATATATATATTATATATATATATTATATATATATATATATATATATATTATATATATTATATATTAATTAAGAAATATAAAGAAATTTAGAAAACTTACAATAAAAGTAACGTTTCGAACTGTTTAAGTTCTTCCACAGACGAAGAGAGACTGTATATATATATATATATATATATATATATATATATATATATATATATATATATATATATATATATATATATTTATATATGTGTGTGTGTGTGTGTGTGTGTGTGTGTTGTTTGTGTGTTTAAAAGCCAATAAGTGAAAATAGATCTACTGACTCCTTCCTTAGCAACTTTAATTTCAACAATTAGCAATAGAAATTTACAATTGGAAAAAGTTCCGAACAATATTTTATTCTAAAAATTCTAAAATACTTTGTCTTGTTCCAATATTACCATTGGAGCAAGTTATCATTTTACTACCATAAATATATGTAAATGAGAATTAAGTGGCACTTTACTTCAGTATAATCATCACAATTTGCCTGAGATCTTTTCTCACAGGATGAGAATTTAATATAATCACTGAGTTAGAGCCACTATTGAATTCATAAAAGATAATGCCAAAATTAAATGTGTCATAAAACTATTTTGCTAAACAATAAGGACTGGAAAACACTTAATACTGAGTACGTAAATCAAAACAAAAAATCGAAATAATGTTTGTGGCGAACGAAATACTTGTTATTATAAAACCTAGGGTAAGTTTTATAAAAGGAAAAGTAAAAATTATTAACTTTTTTTATCCATAAACTTTAATATACAGTTTGTAATGTACACAAATAATTTATTTACACTTACAGGAACATAAGCAATATGTAATATAATCTTGATTACATAATAAAAATAAGGTGCTGTTTATTTTTTTTATATTTTAAATATATTAGTTTATCATAAAACACGATGCAGAACATAGAAGAATTTATGAGTAATAATTTAATTGCTTAATTTTAATAGTGGCAATAAAATATTTGGCTGAAAGCCAATAGGATTAAATGGATTTAATTACTCATGAATTAAAATCAATTTATAAAAATAGTATGAAATGCGTGCTTTCTTGCTTGACAATTGATTTCTTGCAAAAGACGATTTAGGTTCTGTCGGCGCCCTGATGAGTTAGACGTAACGAAACAGAGTGGGACATGACATTATGTCGAGCCATCAATAATGACGAATGTCGAATGATGGAACAGTTTTCAGATTGCATTGCATTTTGCTAGTTACATTTCCTTGGTGTCTCTTGCAAAATTATATTGTGTCAAATATCCATGATTTTTGATGAATTATAAACGTTATGCATTGAGCGTGGTCAGTTGTATGTGACCACTGAGAATGAAACAGATGTATTTACTATCCGAGGACAAGCAAAGCCAGTCCGAAGTAGGGATGCTGAGCGTAGCAAATATGATGTGCTGAGGAAAAGTTCCGAAGTACCCCAAACCCGTGAAATCGAATTTCCGCGATTCAATTTGTGATAAGTCCCGCGAACCCTAACTGATATTAGTCAAATTTATTATATATATATATATATATTTATATATATATATATATATATATATATATATATATATATATATATATATTCACACATATTTATTTACATATATAACATAAATGAGAGAAGATTCCTAGCAAAAACCAGATTTTTGTAGAGTTATTATTACCTGGTCCGAAAATTGGTGAAATTAGGTTTCGCTTTTATCGCCTACCTTTTTTTACCTATCCTTATTTAGGTGAGTCAATTCAAGGCACTGAATCTAGTAAAACTAGTCCGGAGTCGATATGACCGGAATATCTGAATAATCGAAAAATTACGATAGCAAATAACCGGAAACCTTAGACAACAAATTGCAACAAACAATTTCAAATATGGTTTCGTATTTTTGGAGATTTTGAATAAAACCAGTCCGGATGAGCACTATAAAAGCACTCAAAGCCAGATTCCCCGGGTTCAAAATTTGGTACTGTGCAGTGCACGCCGTACGGAGGTCCTCACTATAGGCAAAATTCCTTTGGAACGCTTACTTACACGGGCTGTTCCATAGCACAAGAATTATAAGTTCTTACTCTATTTTCTGAATTTTTGCAAAGGAAACGCGCAAAAATATTGAATATTGCTCAACATATTAACTTAAGCAGTTCCATTTTAAAATCCATAAAGAATAAGTAACAATGCTAATGCTCGGGCAATGTAGCATCACCCGAAACCTTCAGCTAGAAATGACTAAGCATGGAAAAAAAACATGCAAAAGGGAATTGAATGACCTCCGTGCCAGAATTTTTCGATCTTAAAATTCTGTATTATTAGATTGAATGTCTATTGTAATATTATGTCTAGATTATAAAACCCTAAACATTAGACAACATAATAATTCTGCGAGACAGAAGTATTACCACCTTAAGCTTAAGGATAAACAAGACATTCTGAGGACGAGCGAAGAGAGTCCGAAGTTGGAAAAAAAGTACCGAGGTACCCTGTACCCGAGTTTTTATATTATTTATTTAAACTAAACACATTTCAAAATTGATTTCAGGGCACAGCTATAGTTTTACTAGGAGCAGTTGATTGTAGGATTTCAGAACACAATAAGGATGAAGTCAGTGACCTAGAAAGTTCCGCAGCGTAAGAGCAACAATCTAATACCATATATTGCATTATTTCATATTAATTATTTAATATTACTTTAAGAATATAAGAGAGGAACTAGACAACTAATTAAAAATAAAAGTAAATATATTAAAGAAAGAAAAGTTATCTGAAATCACCCAAATGAAATTATAATTTTAAAAATTATAAATTTAAATTCAGAGTTTTATTGCCACTGAAGTGTAGATTTGTGGTACTCATCAATAAAATGTCCTGATCTATAATGCTTAAGGAAATTTAAACTTTGGGACAAAATTGTAATAGTATAAACGTTTATGCAAATAATTTTGAAATATACTTTAATTTAAATTAATAGGGTTAACTTAAAAAAATCAATAAACATTTACTTCTTTTTGGTAAGTTTAGAAGTCATAGCAAATCATTTAGCTCATAAAATTTACTTTAAATTAGCTTAAAATAAAAATTTTGTTTTCAGAAACCAAAAAATTATTTTAAAAGTACCACCAGATTTTGGTCGCCATTTCTATGGAAATAATCCTTTTGATGATTACGACGGACCATACTATGGTGGGAAAAAGAAGAAGAAGAAAAAGAAACATTACGTTATTCACAAACATGAACACAAAGGGCATGTAAAGCATGTTCATGAGCATAAAGGAGAAGGGAAACATCATCACGAGCACCATGGTCATGCTCAACACAAACATGAGCATCACGGGCATGCTGAACACAAGCATAAGCATGAAGGAAAAGGAGAGCATCATCATCATCACAAGGGAGGTGCTGAACACCATCATCACCATAAAGGTGGTGCAGAACATCACCATAAACATCACGGCCATGGAGAACATAAACACACTCATCACGGTCATGGCGACCACAAACATAAACACCACGGTTATGGCGATCATCATCATAAACATTTCGGTCATGGTGAGCATAAGCATCATCACGACGGTCACGGAGAGCATAAGCATCACCATCATGGACATGGTGAGCACAAACACGAACACAAAGGGCATGCTGAGCATGGGCACAACCACCATGGTACTGGGCACCATGACCACAAGCATGTAGGGCAGGGAGATCACAAGCATAGTCATCACGGGCATGGTGATCACGAACACAAACACAAAGGACACGGTGATCATTTACACGATCATCATGGCCACGGCCACCACGACCATAGTCATTTAGGCCGTGCGCGTGTAAAGCATAAACATTACAAAAATCCACCTATTTACGATTATAATGAATTTAGCGATCCGTTCTTTCAATTTAGCAGCCGAAAAGATTATGATTATGATAGTGATTACGAGAGTAGTACTGAAGGTGATGGAACTAAGACTAAAGATGCCGCAGAAAAACAAAATAGTGAAGAAAATGACAATGTAAGAGATGAGCAAACAAAATTTTACGAGTTGCATGATGAGTTTGGAGTGTATTCTGATCTAGCCAAAGATATATATGACGACTTTTAGTTTTTGATTCTTTTAGAATTAATTACACATTGTCTAAATTGTAACATAATTGTTCTTATAACGTTTCCCGCTTAACTTGAAATATGTTGCTTTTCTACCTTCAAAAAAGAGGGAATGCATTACATTTGCCAAAAACATTAAAAAATTCAATTTTTTCATGAACTGTTGCCGTTTCAGCACCTACAGATTAAAAAAATCGTTTAAATGTTGTCTGGATTTCAAGTGTATGGAAGAGCACATTTCTGGTAAACTTCTAATCCAATTGTAATGAAACTTTGTACACAACTTAAGTCTTATGAGAGAAAGAACGGATTAGATTTTGGAATTAATACAGCACGGCGTGATGTCGTTGACGACAACATCACGCAGTTCTCAAGATATATGAATAGATGTGCACTTTTGCTGACACTGCACATAAATATGAAACTATATAGATATATAAATATGTAACTATATAAACATGAAGCTTGTAATTTGTCGTATTATACATTGTATAGCTGTTACAGCAACAGTCAATTATTTTAAATAAAAAATTAAATAAAAATTAAAAATTAATAATTAAAAATGCTGTTTAAATTACGTCTAGTTTTTTGGTTTTGACCCTTTTATACATTTGCACATATAATGTATTTCCATACAATAAATCCTAGTTTAATTGTAACTCTTTCATTTTCTAACTTATTAGAAAATGGGAAAGGATGTTGTATGTAAGTATATTATTGTAATTTTAAGCAAATAATATAGGTTTACACCAAAGATTTAATGTTTTGTACATCAAAAGAATTCTCATCTATAACATGCAGGTCTAAATATTCATTATATGTACCAATTAATTTAACGATTAGAACAAATCAGCTCCGCGATGTGGTTAATTATATTCTCTTATTTTTGAGTATTTCGAAAATCATACAATTTATTCCTACAGTCAAGAAAGTCCATAAAAAGTATGTCAATAAATTCTTTTTTTTCCTTTATTGCGAAGAAAAAATATTATTTGGTTCACCAGTGTGAATCATACCACTAATATAAGTTGCCTTTATGTACAATAGTTGTTCATCCTAGGTTTCCATATTTATATTGAACAATTCCTAATTTATAAGGGAACTTGCTTCACCCTTTTTACATATATCACCTTTTACATTCATGTATTATTAATTAGCTTTGATATTTATCTTCTAAAATTATTCATACATTAATACACTTTATATCCTAATTTCTTATATTATTTACATATATTTCCCCTTCTTATCTATTTACATTTATAACTATTCATACATGATAACCCTTGATATCACATCTTCTTGTATTATTCTCTAATCATTACGCTTTATATGCTATATCTGTATTATTACATTATCTTATAAATATCGCCCGACTAATGTAGGTATTATAAAGAGGTGCTAATGACCTCATATATACTTATGTATACTGTGTACAAAAAATAAATAAATAAAATTAAAAATAAATAAGAAATAAAATTTTTTAAAAAACTTTGTTAAAAAATTAAATCTAAATGCTAATTTTAAGGTATTATTACTGCTACAGTCATTATTAAAGGTTAAACGTATGCTGATTATCAGATAAAACATAGCTAATTTGTTGGTCTTATATAGGATTACATGCTTGCCAATTTTCAAATAACTACAATACTATTTATGTATTTTATTCATTTTTGAAATTTTTTGCTCAGGTCAATAATTACGTCATAGAAAAATAATTTTCCGGAAAGCATATTTCGACTTAAAGATCGATTTTTGAAACAAGTTCCTACTCTCTAGCATAACACACTTAGAATTACGCTGATAACAGACACACACATGTACAGACAAACAACTTCGCAAGCTACTTAAGTGGGTTTAAAACACCTGGAACAGATAATTTGGGTAAAATCTCGTTTTAGTATTTTTAGTGCACAATCAATATTTTTCCTATAGTATAAATAAGGAAAAGTGAAAAAATTAACACATATAATTATAAAAGATACAAAGAATATTTATTTAAACCCCTTAATTTTAAGTAATTATTATTGACATAATCTTTAGAATTATTATGTCTTAAGAGAGAGTGACGTAAATTAAATCTTTATTCACGTACAAAAATTAATGCTTTAGAACAATGAGTAATGGTCACGTTTTCATTATCATAGAACGTAGGTTTAAAAGGAATGAAATAAAAATGAAGAAAAAAGTATAATATGGATACGAGGACAAAGCAAATAAAGGATAACGTACTAATGACAAAATAATGTGCAATAATGCCATTCTTTACTTGCAATCAGGAAAAAATCAGAAGTATATTTGTACAATACTTTAATATAATTTACAGTAAACCATAAATTTACAAGGAAAAATCAGAAGAATTTCCCACCGAAAAAAACAGGAAATTCCATCGACGGAGCAATGTTTTAAGATTAAGAACCTAACATCTTTATTTTTAGAAGAAATACTCAAATGGTATTTTAAAATGACTAAATGTTCATATACTTATAATAATATTTCATTTTAGAGGCACACCCAGTAAAATGAATAAAATTAATTGGTTTGTAATAAAAACCAGATAAGTAAGCCACATTTGTGGTTCCTTTTAGTGAATTTGTAATTATAAATTTAATTGAACATAGCACTAGTAGATAGTTCCAGTTCCAGTATAAGTTTCTAGGTTCAACCAGTAAAATTCCAAGACAGTTTAAGATTGGAAACATTCGATAAACTTACAAAAAATTAAAATTGACTTAAAAATAATAATATAGATTAGAAACAAAATGTAAAAAGAAGAATGTATTTTAAAATATCGTTACAAATTTAAAAAGTTGTTAAATAGAATAAAAATCGGAATACGAGTATTCTATAAATAAACAAATAAAGCATTTATTAGGTTCTTAATTTATCAATTTTACACATAAATGATATTTTAGATAAGACCTAATAAGCCGAAGCTGTAGTTGAATATTCTATACGGAAATTATTAATTGAATTAAGTAATCCTTATCGTCAAAACTATGTTTGTATTACTATTTTTACTTTTCCTCAGCGAGTCCGAAGGCATGTTGCAGTTAAAATTTGGCGAACAGTATATCTAAGGACGAGCTAAGCGAGTCAAAAGCAGGGTAGCGAATCCGATGTAATGAGGAAATGTTCCAAAGAACCCTATACCCGATTTTTTAACTATGTTTTTAAACACTTTTATATAAATAAACATCTAAGTCATAAGGTTCTTTTTAACCTACAAGGAAAACCTCTAGGTTGTTCCTACCAACTATGCTGAATATCTCCAACGAAAAATTCTCATGAAAACTAAGAGCATAGCCTGGGCTGCGGACCCCGGACCTCCGCTGCCCAAAGCAAGTAATTATTTAATCGCGGCTTTAAACATTATTTTTTACCCTACATTTTCTTACTTAAATTAATAGGAAGCTCAAATCGAGCAAGTAATTTATTATAAATTATTTAGCTTATACATAATTAAAATAAATGAAATAATAAAAAGGAATAATAAAGTAAAAAAATGAAATAATATATAATTTATAATTATTTAGTATATTTATAGCTTAGAAAAAACCCTAAATTACTCAGAAGATGCGTTAGTCATACATTTGGATCCAAGACTAAACAATATCGTCATAGTTAAAAAACCAAATCATAACTCTAACTTAGCTACCACTAATACGATGCCTTGGTCTTTAAACACTCTATACAACTACTTACTACTTACGTGTCAATTAGAAGAATGAATAATTCATAGAGATCTTATGATTGATATTTATGACCACCACACCAATTCCTTTGTGTCTCAATATTAGGGAATAATTATATTTTGCAGAGCAATATAAGTCTAGGTTAGGTGCAATAAAACAGGTGTTAATATCCGATACAGTTGGATTAGCAAAACAGTAAACAAACTTTTTCAACCATGTCGATATTAATTAATGCTAAGAATTACAGTTTTAAACATGATGATAACATTTCCTTACATATTCATTTTCTCTTCTTTTAGCGTTTTTTTAAACATAATCGCTTATGGGATAGGCGTAATGGCGGGAGTCGACCCAGGGAGTATGTGAAAAATCAGGCTTAATTTTTTGTCAGGAAAAGGTCTGTATTTTTTTGGCGCTGAATCATATAAAACCTGCACAAACTTGATAACCACTATTGGTGACCAAAGAGTTGAAAAGCTTATACTTGTTATCACACCTTCAATATATATATATATATATATATATATATATATATATATATATATATATATATATATATATATATATATATATATGTATCAGGAAGCAAAATTGAAATGATTCCTCCCTTAATTTTTTTAGGAACATTTCATAAAACATGTAGGGTGGAATAATAGAATAATAACAACAGTCCGGACTCGACCTGATCGCCCAAACCCAGAGACCGATTTTCGACTCTTTGTTCTAGAGATATTATTTTATCGTTATATTTATACTTATTATATGTATTAAACACCTCAGAAAAAGATAGGGGGGGGGGGGTAATTTAAGCAAACATAATTGGATTTTAGAATTTAATTTTCCACAAAGTATTAGCTAAACTAAAAATGTGCTGTGTTTGAAGACTTTACTTAAAAAGTTAGTAATAAGTCTAATAATACTCATTCTCGGACATTAGTCCAAAAATAAGTATTAGACTTAAAGAATTATCTTTAAAATATTTTTATTTCAGGAGGCACCATTATGCTCCCTATAGCACAAGCTCTTCGGTGTCAAAGGCTGCAAGATCTTTACTATTGATATCTATCTTAAACCTATATCATTAATTTATTTTTTATTATTTATTCATTTTTTATCTAATTATTTGTATTTACCTATGTATACTATCACTATAATACCTACCAATTACAACAATCCCTGGATTGTTTCTCTTACTAGCCTCTCAAGCCAAATAATCTTTAACCCTTATACTTGTAACAATAATTGTTGTTGTATAAAAAGTATTGTTTGAATAATACAAAATGTCAAAAAAATTTAAATTCAATCAGATCATTCGTTTAGCCGGAAAAGTAAAAATAGAGCAAAGTCAAATGTTCAATAATATAAGCCTATGGCTAAAGGCTTATTTTCTAGTCTCTAAACACCTAATAATAGTTTTAAATAATATTTACAATTTTAATAAATTTATGAGAAATAATAAATCAATATATGTTTGTCATACATTTTGTTTTTAACACAATTGTAACACTATGAGAATCATTAAACGCGAGTAATCGTTTCAAAACAAATAACGCAAATAATACACATTAAATTAATGATATAATTTACTAAGGTGCTAAACGCGATACTCGGTTTTTTTTAGAAATTTACTGTAATGGGAATGAACATTGAATTCAGATATTAAGGAAACGGTCAGTGTAAAAAAATACAAGTTTATTCCCATAATATAAAAAGATTATGTATGCACTGTGAAAAAAAACTGTACTACTGGGTCAGTGTAACTTCACAACATTTACTGGGATAACTTGACGGAATGTAATAAATGACTTCGAGAAATATTATTTATGGGAAAAGAGGAGCATGTTTTATTTTGTTACGTAAACCTTAGTAAAGTTTATTTGACGATACTTTATGATGTTTAAAAATAAGCGCTTGAAGACGATGTAAAAATAAAATGATGGCAATAAAATATGAGTAATATAACAAATAAATAAATACGAGGGAGATGATAGTGCCTCACTATGTCTGATGGTAACTATTTACATCATTCTTTAATGATGCAGATTACAGAAACCACCTTGCATCGCATTATTTTACCATATTATTTTATGGGAGGAACACTTATAATAATAATAAAAACTTCTTACATGTATATGGAACGTGGCACAGATGAATTGTTAGATCATTCTATATTAACCAGTGCTACTTAACTTACAAGGAAGTTCAAAAAAATACTTTTTATTACAAATGTCTATCAACATAGAGATCCTTTTCAGAATAAAAATAAAAAAGCTTAAGATTTTCAGGATGATTAATCGAATTTTCAAATAAAAAATAAGCTAATGCGCATGACCCCAAATGGGGGGAGAGGCGTTTTTAAAAGAAAGGGACTCACTGATTATATGGTGAATCACTGAATATACCGGAAAGTCCAAAAAGTTTTTCTAATTTTTCCTCTATACGTTTTTGGGTGCCAATAATATATTCTTGCCCGTTTATAGAGGGCAAAGTATTATAATTGAGAAAATTGCCCAAGAATAAAACATCATTTATGCTACCTAAAGAATACAAATGACCCATAATAAAATTTATTTTTTTGCAGCTCTTGTACATTCGTGTCTTTCAAATGAGCAAACTATTATAAATAACCTTTAATAAAATCATTACAATGAATAATATTATCTTTATAATCATGCAAATATTTAATATTAAATACATATTTTATAATGTGTATTTACACATTATAACATGTTTAATATACTTACACACACACACACACACACACACACACACACACATATACATACATATGTATGTATATAATAATAACTAGTTATTATTTGTTATCATTAACAATTTTAAATGTTATGCTTATCGATTACATTTGATTAAAACTTTAAATTTACAAAATAACATTTATTCTTCAACAAAGTCACATAACAAATACCACTGGAGAGAATACATAATATCGGTTTATGTTTCACCATCCCACACAGCCTTCAATAATGTTATTTTTAGAGCTAACTATTAGTATTATAAAAAAAAATGAAAGAGCAAAATAGAAATTATTTTCGTTATAGAATCAAACTATGCAATGAAAAATAAAGAGTCAAATACAAAATTTTAAAGACAGATTACGTGCCCAAACGGTCAATACATAAAAAATAAACTTCACAATACATAATGGAGATCACCCAAGTTTCAAAAAATGTATCTAATATATCTTATACTTTTCAAAATAAAGAGGGGGGAGAATTTTGAATGTGCGTGTGTTTCTTTTTAAAAAGCGCATGCTATTTGTATGTATGCACTACAAGTTCCTAGATGTTCTTTGTCTCACAATAACTTTCGAACCCTTTCTCGCATCAAAATTAATTTTGGCACAAAAAATCATTCATATAAAAGTAAAAACCCTTATGGTATACTACAAAAACGTAGAATATATTGTAAGGAAAATAGAAGTATAACAGAGGTGGTGCTGACTTGATCTAAAGCCTTTATGGGCACAACCCCATCATTATCCTATCTTTTAGCCTCCTATCCTTCTTAGCTCAGAGTCTAAATTAAAAATGGACATTTTTAATTTAGGATATCTTAAGATTGCGTAGTACGGAAAGTTTAAAACGAGCCATAGAAACCCAGAGGTCATGATAGGGGGCAGTCCTAATTTAGACTTTTGTTCTGCATGTCAAACGCAATCTTTTGCAAACTGCCAGTGAATTTAACCAAAATCCGTTTTCCATATAAAGATATTGGTGGATAAATCCTTATGTAAGGATTTATCCAGCAATATCCTATTTTCAATGTTTTGGACTTTCCTGATTTATTCAGGCTACATGTATAAGTAGCCTAGAAATAATTTATACTTTAATTTATACGTAAAGTTATTTATACAAGTATAAAATTTAATAAACAATATTCAAACTCTAAAATAAAATTAATGTCTAAAATCTCATATAATGATGGCATACAACTCATACACCCAATTATTACATCCGAGTCTAAACTAATATTCATTGCACTTTTGAACAAATATTACTAAAACAAATATATATGTTATCAAATATTAAAGAAAACAAATAAATACTAACATATAATTAAATAGATACAATTACCTTAACATAAATGAATTTAAATATTTTAAAGTCAACTAAATACAAGTCAAATAATTTCGAATAGATTGATATTTTAGAGATATTTTTTTGATATATTCAGAAAGGATCTTGAATCTTAGAGTTCAATCTTTAAAGTTGTTTGATAATTTTTATCTTTCACGAGCAGACGAAAAGCGGATCTTGTATAATAATAGACACTTGTTGCATTACATTTAACTATTTAATTTTTAATTTTTCTTTAAAAACTACATATTTTAAGAAGTTGCATCCTTTTCATCTGCTAATTAGACCTACCCTTTATTAACACATGAATAACCAAGTCAGAATAAAAATAAAGATAATGAAAGACTAAACTAATTGGAGATGGAGAAATGAATATGGACCTAACTATGATAGATTAGCAAGAGGAAATAGAAAAGTGGGAGCTATTTGTTTTACAAGATATAAAATCAAAAGTAAACTAGATTAGTCATATCATTATCATACACTCATCAGTGCAATATGGATATCAAATTATTAATACTTCAATCCTTAGTAAGTAGTTTATATTTTACTATACAAAACACCTAATAGTCAAAGCACTAGTTATCTACAGAATAATTCAGAACGCAAACTTTTTGTTTCCAATAAAACTCTTTATTCCTTTATTTAACTTCTTTATTATTACACACTATACACGTACTAATTTTGTTCAATTATTAGAATTTTTATAAGAAACGAAAGTAACCTTGAAAAACAAAGTTTAAAGTAAAATTAATAAGTAAACAATAAAAAATTGTTAATAAAAAATATAAAATAGCAAAATAGTATAAACCAATTAAGTAAAAATAAGTATCGAGGAGGAAAAACAATAAATCAAAAATTAATTCATAAAAAGACTAGAAACTCTAAACAGATTTTTTTTTAAATTAAAAAAAAAACATTTATAATGCCAAAGAGAGAATAAAAACTTAAAATTAATTTGTTTTAAACAAAACTTTTAGCTCTTTCTTTTAGATCAAGAGCTACTTTTCAACTCATATATAGTTAAATATTAAGGTAAATATTCTCTTGGGAATCTTGAGGAATTCGCCCCTAAAATAAAGACAATATTTTAAAATTTCAAACTATTAACGATGGTTCTTGAAAAAAAAATGTAATCAGTACGTATAAAAAAGAATGATTTGATTTTATTGTTTAACTTACATTTAGAACAGGTTGATGATTTTACGAATTACTGTGTGATTAAAAAAAACTACTCCCTATAATATTTTATAATTCGCATTATGTATAATTTCGTTACATGTTAAATCAATAAACGTAACACCCATAGACAAATATATATATATATATATATATATATATATATATATATATATATATATATATATATATATATATATATATATATATATTATATATATATATATATATATATATATACACACACACACAAAGTTTGGAGTTGCTACAAAGCTGTATAACTGATCACACATGATTAAAAACGCTCCGTAGTTAATTCTAGTTTTATAAGGATTTTTAAGTGCAAAGTAATTTCTTTTTTGTTGTTCTGCCTTAAAGTTTTTATTGTTCTCTCAAATTTGAAAAAAACGGGCTGAATCAACAATAAGCAAGTACAGTGAGATTACATTTAAGCATTATCTCGTAAACGGGACTAAGTTTTATCTTGCAAACGTTTTTATGGCTGTGCAAAGCAATTTATGAACCGTTCAGGAACAATTTAGAGATAGTTTTATTGAACCGTTTTTTTGCAGTTAAGTAAGGTACATGCAAATTTGAAACTTATTAAAAAAGTAATAATGGAGGGTGTTAGTTGTCGTGTATGAGTTAAAGTGATATGGAAATCTTATAAATAATCCCATCTTAGCTAGCATATATGTATTTTAATACATATATGCTAGCTCAGATTATTAGCTAGCATTTTTATTCACACCTTTAGGTGCCAGCAGATTACACAAGTAAGGTGTGTTTATTAACAACTATTAATTTGCATAAAAAATACCTTTAGAATTACAGAAATATAATTAAATATCCCAAAACTAGTCAATCTTGATGTAGCCGTCAAGATCGACTTTCAAATGGATCCAAATCCAACTGAAAGGATTGGATTTAGTAACTAAAATTGACTTTACTTCCATGGAAAAAAAAATTCACGTTAGTATTTAATTGTTCAAAGAAGAGATTATCAAAGAAAAGAAAAAATTAGAAACCAGTACAAGAAATCAATTTGAACAAATTAAAAGTGAAAATGAAAAGCTCTTTCAATTACCCAAGATGACAAATTACTTTGTGCAGAAAGATGGACTTAATTATCTTCTAGAAATGTTAGGAGAAGATTCTGCCAAAATAATTTGTAATATATTAAAATCCGAATCAGACCAGAAAGAAAATTTATAAAAACAAAGTAAAAAGAATGGTTATTTTTAGTTAAATTGATTCCTGACAATAGAAGCTATTATAGATAAGTTTAATTTTAGTTCTTTATTATTTATATTTCTATTAGATGACTTATAACCATGAGTAGTGCACAATTATAATTCTGTTGAGTGTAAATTTAATTTGATCATAAACTTTTCACATTTTTTTAAATACTTACAAATAACTTTTAAATTATTTGTACATAACACTGTTAGTGTTTAATATACAAATAATGTAATTTAAAAAAATTAATTAATCCAAATAATGTAATTTAAACAAATCAAGTAATCAGTAAAATTAATCATGAATTTTAAACAAATCATGCAATAAGTGAAATGAATCGTGTATTTTAAACAAATCAAGTAATTAGTGAACTATATCGTGTATTTTAAACAATCATGCAGTAAGTAAAATAAATCGTGTATTTCAAACAAATCATGCAGTAAGTGAAATAAATTGTGTATTTCAAACAAATCAAGTAATTAGTGAACTAAATCGAGTATTTTAAACAAATCAAGTAATTAGTGAACTAAATTGTGTATTTCAAACAAATCAAGTAATTAGTGAACTAAATCGAGTATTTTAAACAAATCAAGTAATTAGTGAACTAAATTGTGTATTTTAAACAAATTTAGTTGAAAATATAAATTACTGAGAAATAAGGTTGTGATATTATATTACTGTGCCTTTTAATAATAAGTTTATAATATATTCTGACTATATCAGCCTTGATATAGTCATTAATCACAATATATTCTTGAATCATTCTTAAGTTATTTGGACCCCTAAATAACACTTGAAGCAAAAATATAAATTGTTTAGTAAATCAATTTTGATTTAGGGTTATGATCTGTTTAGTATTATCTAGGTTAGTAATATCTGTTTATATTACTATTATCTGGCTAATATTAGAAATTATTAGTAATATCTTGTGAGCCCTTTAAATTAATATTGTTATAATTTATTTCAGGTCGTCCTACTGGCTTTAGCTTCGACAGTTGTAGATGCAAACGTAATTAAATCTCAGCTTTTAGAGTAAGTTTATTTTAATCTGATAAATTCTTAAGCATCAAAATACTGTAATTTTACCACATGACGATTTAATTATGACTCAATTTCTGATTTAAATTCTCTAAATGTTTGAGTTTTTACACAATTATGACATTTTTCTATATTTAGTGATTTTTTAATATTTGGTATTACAATGCTAAATCAAAACTAAGAAATAATTCAAATACTAACAAATCTTAATTTTTTTAGGATAGCAGATGTTCCTGTTCAAGAATCATCCTCTGTTGAAGGGCAAGATAAGAACATCGTGAAACGTGGTTATGAAGAAGAGAAGCACCATGTAGTCCTCCACAAACACGTGCATGAAGGTCATGTATACCACGTTCACAAGCATGACGGAAAGAACGATCATCATCACAAGCACGAAGGACATCAAGAACATAAGCATCATCACAAAGGAGAAACTCACCACGATCATAAGCATCATGCACAAGCTCATCACAAACATCAACACCACGCTAATGCTGAGCATAAACATCATCACAAGGCAAACGCTGAGCATAAGCATTATCACCAAGCTAACGCCAAGCATGAGCACAAACATCATGCACAGGCTCAACACAAACATCAGCATCATGCTAATGCCGAACACAAACACCACCACAAAGCCAATGCTGAACATAAACACCATCATCACGCAAATGCTAAACACGAACATAAACACCATGCTAACGCCAAACACGAACACAAACACCATGCTAACGCTCAACACTCTCACAAACACACTGCCCAAGGACAGCATGAACACAAACATTACGGAAATGCTAAGCACAAGCACGAACATCATGCTCAAGGACAACATAAACACGAACACCACGGAGCAGGACACCACGAGCACAAGCATGCCGCTCACGGACATTATGATCATAAGCACGAAGGACATGGACAAGTAGATCACAAACATCACGGAAAACTTGAAATCTCATCTCACGGCGGACATCGCAGCAGCCACAAAACTTTCCCAGACTTCTCTTATTACGAAAGCAAAGTCGTAACACAAAGAGTTCCTTCTCCGTCCAGTGACGACGTCGAAAAACTTCACAATGACTTTGGATTTCCAGCAGAATCTTTTTATTCACTAGAAACTTCCACCTCTTAGCACTTTTAACATCCGTCCTTAGTATTAGTTACTTGTGATAAATGATTCCTAAAAATTATATAGTCTATAAGATAACAAGCAAGTATTATTTAAGCTAGTCGAAAACTAGATGTCTAGTATTATCTGTTTTATTTGATCAAATAAATCAAAACGTTGTTACCAAATGTTGTTTTAATTTTCCTAAATTTATTTAAAAACTGTGAGTATGTTTATCCAAAGAGTGTGTATCACTTTTGATAATCGTGGTCTTTCCTATTCTACACAAAATAATCTCTAAAGGTGACATCTCCGTAATGTTTCTATCAGTGATGACATAGTTAAGGCAAATGTGACTAAAAGAGGGTAAATTTATCTCTAAAAGGTTTCAAAGGGCTGGTAATGTTTATACCACCATAGAAGTAAGGGGGGGGGGTTAGTAGTAGTAATAGGGTGGGGAGGCAAAAGCCAGGCAAATAGGCCACATAGTTGGGCCCTTCTTGCCAACCCTGATTTTTCCAGCCTACTCCACTACATTCACCTCTAGCCTTTGATTTACTAAGAAAATGAAGAACATCTTTCCAGCAAAGGAAAGATCATTTTTCTTCAAATAGTAAAAAAGTTCCAAAGATACCGAGGCGTAATAATGTAAACGCGTCACACTCTGCAAGCAGGTGAAAGGCGGATTCCTCATCAGCCATACATCTCAGGCAAAACCAAATTTATATAAGTGGTGATTTAGCTGACAGTGGCCTGTCAGTATGCTGACAAGATTTCTAAGACGAGGTCTTTTAAGAGATATTAAGTATTGCATTTTATCTTCACTGGGACCCCTTATGGAACATTTTTGGCTGTCTACAGCCTGCGCAAGCGGCCCAACTAAGGGAAAGAGATTTTATACGCAGAGGTCTAGTAGAGTCTTAACACGATCTAATGAAAGAGGGAACACTGATTCAGGTCCAACAAATGGTACAAAAGCTCCCTCAAACTCCAAGCAAAGGAGTAGAGCAAATTTTTTCTAATAAAGGGCTTTTTCAACTCTACTAACAAAGGAATGCAAGGCACTCTCCGCGGAGCGTTGTTTAACGTAAGCATGTTGTGCAGGATGCAGAGGTGATCTAGATAGGACTTCTTCAATAAAATATTTGTTGTAATTATACCACCATAATTACCACTATTATAAATTTGACAGTAAGCAAAGTGATATCGCTAGTAGCATTTAAGAAATAATATTTACTTAAATTTATTTTCAACCCCGAATAAAATGTTGAGATTAAATTAATTTAGAACTTATTTATTTAATTCATGCAAATTTAAATTAACTTGTAGTCGGGTTTATAAAGAGAGGACATTAATGAAATGGTCTCTTACAGAATTTTTATCCCTTATTATTAATGAATCTGCTATAAAAATTTTTCTCTTTTCTTGGAAAATTTTATTTTAAAATTTAATTTGAGGTTTAAGGTAGAATTATCAGGTATAAGGCTGTAAGAACTAACTACATCTGGTTTAGATGACCCAGACATAATTTAATTTTACTAAACTCACAACAAACAAGTTGAGTTAATACTTTATTCCAGGCTTTGACTAAGCTTAAACTAGATTATGATGTATGAAGTTAAGACATAAAACTAGTTTAAAGCGAGTAGTATTTTATTGTCTATTAATAATTATAGCAGTTGAGAATGCAACATAAAACGCAAAGAGAGTATTACTCATAAAGTTTAACTTACGTAATAAAATAATTAAACTAAAAACAGGCACGGTGAACATCGGAACAATTTCACATCAAATCGAATTTGCAACTCTCACCATCACCACGTAGGATTCGATTCGCTCATCCTCAGAATATTAGAATCACCTAATTTATTATTACGTTTATATTCGGGCTCGCTTGCTTCATTCCTGACTGAAAATGTCAGTTTTAATCCCAACTATCACCCAGCCACAGGCTCAATGCTACCTAAAACTAGCGATTATAGAATGACCGGGGATATGCTGGTCGTATAAAAAACTTTATACTCTTAAAAACAACACCAAGTTCGTCTTTCCATATATGAGCCTAAATTATACTTAAAAGAGAACCGGCTTAGTATTTGTTTATTATATGTGCCGGCTTTGCACACTTACATATCTATAACACGTATTATGGGATAAACTCGAGCAAAAATCCAACTCAGTTTTACAAGTTTTACAGATTTTAAACCTATACATGTCATTTAAAAAAAATCGGGTACAGGGTACCTCGGAACTTCTCCTCATCACGTGGTATTCACTAAGCTCAATCTCCCTACTTCGGTCTCGCTTCGCTCGTCCTCAGGATATACAAGTCATTACATTTATACTGCAACTCGTCTATATCTTTACAGATAGTAAATATATCCATTTCATTCCCAGCAGTCCCCATCCAAAAACAGGCCACGCAAATTGATACTTAACTTTTATGATCCCACAAAATCATGGATATACTTTTTTGTCCTATTAAAATAAACTTGGTGCACTTAAGGGTATAGGTACTTAGGTAAATTACGTAAAGGCGAACACTTGTACCGAATTTCAACTCAATTGGATTAGTCTTAAAATTGTTACAAGTTTAAACAAAACGTGCACAAGTCATTTAATAAAAATGCAACTAATACTGATAATGAGATGAAACTTGGCACATATATTACATATGCATTATACATGGCTACATGCGTGCCGAATCTCAATCCGATGGCAACATGTTTCCGCGTATTATGATTTTTCGAAATGTTTGCTGAGTTAATAATGCGGGTTAGTGACCTCATAAAAATAAATTCCAAATAGCACAACTACACCTATAGATTGTAAACTGCGTATGCTTCAGCGGTTACTTTCATGAAGGTTTAGGTTTTCCGGTGGTGACCGCTTCAAAATAGATGAAGGATCCGACGGTTTCGCTTCCACTCTGGGAGGTTCCTTTAGGGATGTAGGACATCATGTAGAAAAATACAATGCTCTACAAAACTGAACTGAAGTGGCTATAATCTTTGTCCTCCAAGGTTCTGACCTTGGAAAGGTATAAATAGGACTACCCTCGTCTCCAATCTTTAGGTCAGTTTTGTAGAACATATGACTTTTATACATGATGTCCTATTTCCCTAAAGATGCCTTCCACAGTGGAAGCGAAACGTTTGATTCTCCATCTACTTTGATGAGGTCACCAACGTAAGACCTAAATCTTTACCTATAGATTGATTTTTGTAGCAAGTTTCAACTCTATAGCATAAATCGACTGTGAGCTACGATGGCAATAGATTCACGAACACACACATACAGACAGACAACTTCGCAAAAACCACTCAGGAGGCCTTTAAAACACCTGACACAGATTATTCTGGAGACATCCCGGTTTCGGATTTTTTCTACCCAATACATTTCCTATATATCAACGTTATAAATGAGGAAAATTAAAAATTGAACTAATACTGATAATAAGATGAATTTGTTGGTCTTATTCAGGAATATCTAATCAATGGATCTAGAAAATATCCATAAATTTCCTAAAAAATTTAGTTTAAACTTAAGATTATACGCAATCCCATGCAAACGAAATTTCTTCCTAAAGATAACACATATGCAAGATTTCAAAACTGAATTAATACAAATACTTAAACGTATTAATAATTTTAAAGTTTACAGTACAAAAATCATTCATACAATCTTCTTTCTCAAGATTATAATTTTCAACTATTTCTCAATGGAATGATTATAACAGAATAGTTATACGAACAAATGCGTAGAACGCATTAATTCATTGACAATTAAATGGAATCATGATTTGCTAATTCTTAATTAAGATCAACTGAAAAACAGAATGGTTCAGTTTTTAAAAGATACTAAAATTATAAATTCATTCGTTTTTGTTGATGCAACGCTTGATAACATTGTGTATTGTTTCATCACAATGTTCATGGTTTTTATATCGCAGGAAGTCACTCGGTCAATAATTTATTACAAACTTTCTAAGTTATTAACTATCACCCCTTCTTCTACTACTTTCAAAAATTATTAAGTATAAAGGATAATTCAGAGACATTAAAATAAATCATAGAAGGTATATCATAACTATTTGAATATTAATTTAGAATCAAAAGAAGACCCAACTCATTCGAGGCTATAAAGCTAGGCTTTTTTTTTGTTCCAAATAACATTATAGTGTCGTAGGAGTTGTGTCCTTTTATGGGTTCCAAATAGGATCTCTTTGGTTCCTCTTATTCCATCAAAAATTCTGATGCAGTGCTCCGCATGCCGGGCAAATTTTCTTTAGAATGAAAACCGCGTGAGCAGCCGAAGCTATGTAGCGGCTGTATACGTGCCGAAGGCTCGTATTATAGAATTTCCAATGGAATAATTCGATAATAGGATAGGCGTAATG
Source organism: Microvelia longipes (assembly GCA_018340805.1). Taxonomy (NCBI): domain Eukaryota; kingdom Metazoa; phylum Arthropoda; class Insecta; order Hemiptera; family Veliidae; genus Microvelia; species Microvelia longipes. Next base: position 29,890,724 of record JACMZG010001908.1, on the reverse strand, counting down.
GCGGGAGTCAAACCTCGGACCATAGCCAAAATCCGTTTCAAAAGCCATTGATCACGAAACTCTACGTTCCGCAAAACTTTAATATATATATATATATATATATATATATATATATATATATATTATATATATATATATATATTTCTATATATGTATACCAGATGATAAATATTTCCAGCGAAATGCGTGTTTAACAATCCACCTTTATCCATATATACATACATGCATACACACACACAGACACACACACATATATATATATACATATATATATATATATATATATATATATATATATATATATATTATATATATATATATATATATATATATATTGTGTGTTGTGTGAGTGTGTGTGTATGTATGTATGTATATATATATATATATATATATTATATATATATATATATATATATATATATATATATATATATATATATTATTTTTAGCGGATTATTAAAAACACGATGTCTCTTGAACGGATTAGTATTTTTAAATTAAACTTGGTACAAAAATTAATCTTGGGGAGGACACGATCCATATTGAAAATCAGATTGCTGTGACGTCATTAATCCGGTATGCTGAATCAGCAAAATTCTAAAAAAAGGTACAATTTTTAAAAATTTTCACTGAATGAACTAAACCAGTCAGGAGTTGATACGACCAGACTAGATGACTAAAAAGTCGAAAAACCCATAGAAATTAGCAAGAAACCAAAATAACGGTCAGTAAAAAGAATACGATTCGAAACAATCGTATTGGGGTGACATTTTTTTCAGTGGTCTTCCTATGTTTTTGGGGTGCTGAATCGAATTAACCCGGTCCAAAGTCGATACGATCACTTTATAAGACCAAAAGTCGAATAAAACGGTTGTAAATATTTGGATACCCTAAAATATAGTTGATAAACAACATATGTCGAGTAGGGTGTCGTTTTATATGTTTATTGGGATACTGAATTCAATAAAACCGGTCCGGAATCGATATGACAATTTAAAGTTAGTAGTCCAAGAGCCAGGCCTGAAACAATGTGACTCATTTTGTACTACTTTAAACCAAATATTTCTGAAAACAAACCATAAATTATGAAGAAAAACGTTGTCTGCCAATCCAGAGTGGAGCCCTTCACATGATTGCACATGCTCATATAATTTCATAAAATCACAAAAAGGAGTTAAAACTTAGTACAAAAATTATTCTATAGGTGTAGTTGTACAATTAACCCTCAACTACACCTTAATTAATTAAAATTTAAAAAAATCATAAAACGCTAAAACATGATGCGTTCGGATTGAGTTTTGGGACGAATTTAGCCATGTTTAAGACTAACATATGTGCAAAGTTTCATCTTATTATCAGCATTAGTTCAATTTTTATCGAATGACTTGTATACGTTTTTTAAAATATTGAAAAAATCGATAAATAATCTAATTGAGATAAAATTTCGTACAAGATTATACCTTTATGTAGTTAATAAGTACACTAAGTTACGTTTTGATACGACAGTATACATTCATAATTTTTGTTAGATCATAAAAGTTAATCAGCATCAAATGTGTTCAGTGCCTGGGTATGTGACTGCTGGGAATGAAACGGATGTATTTATTATCAGAGGACCATCAAAGCGAGTCTGAAGTAGGGAGGATGAGTGTAGCGAACCCGGGTAGTGAGTATAAGTTCCGCGGTACCCCGTACCCAATTTTAAATATATACTTATTATTATAAATAAATTATATGCATTGGACTGATAAGCAAGAAAGCGCGCATTTCAAAGAAAATTCGCCTGGCTTTCGGACCTCTGAGCCAAAATTTTCTGTTTTTTTTAGAAAAAATGCACTAAAACCTATAAAAGAAAAAATCACCTGAGAATTAAACTAGTACATATAATGGAGTGCACTGCCAATTTTAGAGGCATATTATTGGGTATCAAATTAATTAATTAAGTGACTGCTCAAGTAATAAAGCATACATCGGAATATGAAGCATTACAAAGGAACTTTGTCTGGCATGCGGATCACTGCGCCAACATTTTTTTATATGTCACTAACCCACATTAATTACTCAGAAAAATATCAAAAGTTCATAAAATACGGAAAAATAATCGGATCAACTCGAAATTTGGCACGGTTATATTTCTTTTATAATAAACAGGTTTACAAAGTTTTATTTTTATATGACTTGTATATCTAAGGTTTTGTCTGCAGTTAAGCAGCATAGAGCGTGGTCAGTAGGTAGATAGGTGACCACTGGGATTAAAACTGATCTTTCCTACCTTAGGACGCGCGAAGCGACTTCGAAGAGGTAAGGATAAGCAGAGCGAATGCGATAAGGTGAATAAAACTTATATGATACTCGATTTATTATTATTATAAACATAAGTTAAAAAATCGGGTACGAGGGAACCTCGAAACTATTCTTTCAAGTCGTTATATTTACACATTTTCGGACTCGCTTCGCTCATCCTTAGATAGTAAGTACATCCGTTTAATTTACAGCGATCACCCATCCAGACACTAACCATGCTCGATGATGCTTAACTTTTATAATCTAACAATAATCATTGATATACTTGTTGTATTAAAACAAAACTTGGTGTACTTATTTA
>JACMZG010001908.1:29855619-29883119 GCA_018340805.1 Microvelia longipes | reverse complement strand
AGAGGATAGGGAACAACAGTGTTAAAACATTTCAGAATCCCTCCCCAAGTTGTTTTGCACATATTATGTTATGTTTTCTTGCAGAATAACTGTTATAATTTGGTATTCTAGGTACAAAATTATACAGTGTATGTTTATTTGTATTTAATACATAGGTATGTATCTCGATCTAAGGTTTTGTTCCTTCACTTATAGAACTTTTGGAATGCCATGACCTAAGGTACCTAAACGGATTATGCCCTTTCATTTTTTTAAATGCGTATACATAACACTAGCTTACAAATGCTAGTATTTTTACCCCCTTCTTCAACTTTATTTAAAATGGTTTGATCAGTTTAATGAAAATGTAAAAATACCATTTTCTACAAAAATAAGTATCAGAGGAGCCTCTATTTATTAAACTTGTACGTACCAGAGGCTCTCATTATTAAATTTGTACGTATCAGAGTCTCTCTTTATTAAAATTGTACGTATCAGAGCCTCTCTTTATTAAATTGTACGTATCAGAGTCTCTTTATTAAACTTGTACGTATCAGAGCCTCTCTTAATTAAATTTGTACGTATCAGAGTCCCTCTTTATTAAATTTGTACGTACCAGAGCCTCTCTTTATTAAATTTGTACGTACCAGAGCCTCTCTTTATTAAATTTGTACGTATCAGAGTCTCTCTTTGTTAAACTTGTACGTATCAGAGCCTCTTTTTATTAAACTTGTACGTATCAGAGCCAAGTTATTTTCAACTGCTAGAGATCTATCAGTGAAAAATTAATAATAAATTATTACTCTTTATAAACGGAAATTAAATCGAGTTTTTTTCTATTTAATAGATTACACTTAAGATGTCTACTCAAGTTGAAAAGTGGATCGGTTTTGAGAAAAAAGAACTGGATAGATGTAATGTTTTGGAAATCAACACAACTAACATACTTTAGACAAATATTAGGGACTTTAAAATTTACCCAATAGAATGTTTTAAAAAATTAACTTAATTTAAAAATTTTAATTTCTAAAACTTTATCTCTAAAATAGCACATTATTTAATAGTGGTTGAAAAAAAGTTAAAAATCTGACTACCCGCAATTTTTGGGGTACAATTTATATATTTAAATAATATTTTTGTAATCTTTTGCACACAACAATTAAGTTTTTATTAATTTATTATAAATGTGCTAAATTAGACAAATCCAACCTCATGGAAATACCAAGCTCGTTCTCAAGAAAGAGACCAGTACAACTTTTGTCTTTGGCAAAGGCTGCGGGTTATAATTTAATAGCCAACCTGGAACGAACAAGTAAATAAATATTTACATTTTAAAACATTATTATTGCTATCTAAATATTTTGTCTATTTCTATCTATTAAATTAAATTTGTAATCAGGGAATGATTTGAATAAAATTTTATAATTTCTGGTGATACACCAACATATCAGAAATGTGAGAATACCTGTCTCTCAAGGTCATCACTTATAGAATAAAAATAATATAAAAAACATTCGGACAGGAATTGAACCGCAGACTTTTTTTCGTTAGGACAACTGTAAAAGTAGCTAAAGAAACATCCTTACTCCTTACTGCCACAATATTCCTCTCAACTTTTCGCATAAGCGCCCATTCACTTGATTCATTCTTATGTAAATAATATACTAAAACAATATGTGTAAACCTCTAAACAAAATCTTACATCATGTCATAATTATTTCTTTATTATTCATAATTTTACCATTTTTCCAGTAAAATACAATTTACGATGCATTATACGGCACAATGTTAACAAAAGAACCCTACAATTAAACAATTTGTGAATCCGGCCAAACAATTAATCGTACGATTTTTATCTTAAAAGCTATAATAGAATATTCACTTATTTCTACTCTATTTAATACTTTTAATATATTGTTTTTTTATTTTTAACACATTTTTTCAAAAAATATTGAATTAATTTTTCTACACATTTTTATGTAGTCTGACTCGTGATTCCTTTAATTATATTATTAAAAATATTTTTTCCTTTTTGTGTCATCCTTCATACATTTTAACCTCCTGTTCGTTTAATTGGTTCAATTAATTTTTTATTATATTTTATTCTTTTAGTGTTAATTTTTATATTAAAATTTCCTATATTTCGAAACTAAGCCTATATACATTATAATACTGTCATATAGTGATACTAGTTTACTCCATCCCCATATTTACTACCCTCTGAAGGGTAGAAGGGGGAATATATTGTAATCGTATTTGTAACAGTATAAAACCAAAATACAAAACAGAATTGTGTATCATTATTATTCATAAGAGAAAACAAATAACAGCAAGTAGTTCATTAAGTTTTTAGTGCATAAACAGCAATATGATTTTAGGATATAACTTATTGGTAAGTAATGTTTTAATTAATAAATATAAATTTAAATTTAATCAATTTTTAAACAATAAATTTTTTTTTTTAATTATTTTGATTATTTCAGTGGTATATTATTTTTAATTATTAATATTAACGCATTCTAAAGCGGGAATAATATTATGTAATTGTTTTTACTATTAACTAAATAATGTAGCGGGATTTAATGTTGACTTTGTATTCTCAAAATTAGACTTTGAGTTTAATATTAAAAAAAATATTTTTTTAAAAAACAAAAGTTTAGGAATACATTTTTTTAAATTTTAATTTCAATATCTTATCGTTTTTAGTTAATAAACAAAATGTATTAAAATCTACTTGAAAATTTTCTATCTGAAATTAATAAGACGTATTGCTTATCAAAACCTTAAAGTAAAACAGGGAGTCCATAAAAAAATTAATAGACTTATTTTACCTGTTTGCACTGAGAAATTGAAAATAAAGTTTTTTTCATATCTTCATACATATGCCCTGATAATAACTATAGTACATGTATTATAACCAGAGTTTGAGAAAACTGTTTACTAAAAAATTAACTCCGAAGAACACCCCGGATGTACCCTGGTCACATTAACAAGAATATTACTTAGTCACATCGGCATCTTTTTCTTTACATATAGAGACTGGTTTTCTATTTTATTCTGTTTTAAATTTTAAAAAACATGTTGTTTATTCTTAAATTTAATGGTTCGCGCGGTTTAAAAAATGAAAGCAAAAAAATCCAAAATAGGGGCCTAAATTAATCGGTTATGGAATACCTTAAATATTGTTTGTGAGGAATTCAACACCTTTGCGCTCACCTTCATTACTCTGGACTTGCTGCGCTTCGAGAAAGTAATAAAAGGCCGTTGCATTAATAGCGGTCACCCATATACTTACTGACCACGTTTGATACTGCTTAACATAAGTGATTAAGCAGCATTGACAAAAACCTATCAATGTACTATTTAAAAAAATTTAACCAAGGGTAGTAATGACAAGAAACGTTTCAAATTGTAATGTCATACAAAGGACTATATGCATACCAAATTTCAAATCGATCCGGCATTTTAATAACAGTAAATTATGTCATAAATAATTAACTTACAGCAAGGTGCTATTCCTCATTACATCGGATTCGCTACGCTCATTCTTCATACTTCGGACTCGCTTCGCTCGTCCACAGATATACAGTTCGCAAGTTTATACTGCAACACGCCTTTGGACTCGCTTCGCTCGCCTTAAGATACTAAATGCATCCGTATCATTCTTGTCGGTCACCCATACAGCACTGACCACGCTCAATGGTCCTTAATTTTTATGATCCAACAAACATCATAGATATACTCGTCGTACCAAAACGAAACTTAGTATAATTATTTATTGGGTAATAATATACAATTGTACCAAATTTCAACTCAATTAGATCATTTCCCAATATTTTACAATTTTAAAAAAAAGTACACAAATCATTTAATAAAAATTGAACTAATGCTGATAATGAGATAAAACTTGGAACATATGTTCGTCTCATTCATAGACAAATACGTGCAAAATCTCAATCCAACCGCATCATTTTTCCGCGTTTTATGATTTTTTGAAATTTTTGCTGAGTCATTATTTCGGGTTAATGACGTCATAAAAAGTATTTTTCGAATAGCACAACTACAGCGGTAGACTGATTTATGTACAAAATCTCAACTCTTTATCATAAATATACTGGGCGCTACGATGATAACAGACACACGCACACACACACATACAGACTGACAACTTTGCGAAAACCACTTAGGAGGCTTTTAAAACGCCTGAAAACGGATAATCCCGGTTTCATCCCGGTTTTGGATTTTTTTGCATACACAAATTTTTCCTATATATCAACGGTATAAATGAGGAAAAGTAAAAGTTGATTTATCGCATTAAGTTTAAATTGTCTAGCATAACAATTTAGCAACGATTGGAGCTTAACACAATTAGAGCTACGATAATAAGTAGAATACACACACTAACATACACCCTACTAGGCATCTTCCTGACAAGTCACTCAACGTAATTTTGTTTTAATAATCGACTCAACTTTGTCTGGTAGCAACCGACTCAACTTTTTCTAACTAGACAAACTTTTCAAATAATAATTGTACTTCCTTAAAAACAAAGGCGGCATCCAACCCCACAAAGATCATCAACAGTGGCGGTATGATGAAGAAAATATGTGAGATAAGGACTAAGTTTTCAAATCAAACAACTTAGCAATTTATATAAAAATATCTCTTATGAATTCCAATTTTATCAAATTGAGTTTGGACTAGAGTCATTTGATTTAGGGGACTGAATAACTTATCATTACGCCAAATAATAAATATGTAGAGCCTTGCTCTAATTCTTTATTTTAATAATTGTTCTGTCATTTTATTTTTGCAAAACGTAATTAAAAATACCAAGTCAAAATCTAACAAGGAAATTCTTAAGTCAACATTATTAAATAAAAACAAATGTCACGAAAAAAATACAAAAATAAATTTTCTCCATACGTGACATATGAAAAATTTAGAGTTCACTTTTGTGGTGGAGTTAATTTTAATACATAATTTGTTTACATTTTGAAGTAATTCTATTGGTAATTTTTTGCTTATAGCAAACAAATACTTTGATTGGGCAAATCTTGAGCCTATATTAAATTTGCAACGTCATTCATGCAATTTATAAGAAATAGTTCATAACTCATAGATCTCTTCCACCAAGATTGACTTATTTGTTGATACAAGGATTAATTACGCAAATATCTCTAATTTTAATATAATGCCTCAAATCCTAAGTAAAGTTGAATTCTTATCCTATTTCAAAATTCTTGAACTAAAAAATAGTTTGCATAACACAATTTAGGCAATAATAGAACAGTTTTGTAAAGAATAATAATAATAAAAGAAATCAAATGGAAACGAAGTAAAATTGAAAAGAAATAAGAAAAATTGTAAAGAAAACAATTCTGAAAAAATGGAAAAACAGGATTTTCATTCAAAAAGAAAAACTATTATTGTAATGGTAAATACTGTATTTGTATTATCAATAGAACCAACCTTGAACGGTTTGACAAATAAATAGGAAAAGCTTAGAAGGTCAATCAGATCTTTCACCCGATATAAGAGTTTGATTGGTTCAAGATTACGAAATTATCACGCTTTGTGAACCACTATACCAGCCTTGGTTCCTGCTAATACGATTCTTTTGAGAAAGGAAATAAAAATATAAAAGAAAATTGATGATACTCAATAAACGAATGATCTGGAACTTTTTATCTATTGCTTAATATTCAGATTTTTGCTATAAATTGCATGGTTTACGTGATTATTTATCTCCAAATTATCAACAGACTAATAAAATATTACACTTTTCTAGGCATTCAAGTGGTCTTCGATTAAAAGTAAAACCGGCTCTATTCTTCAAGAGCCGGTTTGAGATGTTTAAACTTATTTAAGACCACTTATAAAAATTGCCTATAGCCAATCAATTGACGTATGATGGATAAATTATCAATCTAAAGTGTAGAGCACATTGTTCCAACTCCCCCAATATAAGGCCTTGTGGATGGCCAGATTCTTTAGTTTGCCGTTAATCCACTATCCAGGTTCTAGCGCGTTGGCTGTCGCCTGGACAATTTTTATATGTAATGTCCTGTTTTTATTTAATTATTAAGGTTAAAATTATTTTAATAATTATAAATTTAAAATTTTGATTAACCAAAACAAAAATATAATTGTTGACTACTGTTTAGTTCTATTTTTAACTAACCCATTAACCTAAACAATCTACAAGCAAATCAAACTTCCTCCTAGTATATTTTATATTCAATTTTATGTTTTTAAAAATATTTTGTTAACGAATGACTTCTTAAAGCGCAGTGGAGTAATACTCAATATACAAAAAAACCAACACGTCTCTCCACAAAAGAATTTTATTAACTAAAAGCAGAGCCGGCTTTCGGCAATAATGCCATCACAGTGCCGGTGAGTTGAGTGCAGGCGTCTAACAGACTATCCAAAGAAAGACTGAAGTCAGGCTTCAGTCTTTGGATAGTCTGTTAGACGCCTGCACTCAACTCACCGGCACTGTTGCGATGGCATTATTGCCGAAAGCCGGCTCTGCTTTTAGTTAATAAATTCTTTTTTGGAGAGACGTGTTGGTTTTTTTTTTGTATATTTTGTTAACGTTTTTTTTTGTTTTACGATTTAAAAAAATATTTCGGTAACAAGCGGCGTTCGTGTATAATCTATACTGTTTCAGGGCCCCCTAAAACCGGAAAGTAGGATCACTGTCTATTAGTGTGGGGGGCAAATCACTTTATATCAATCAAATTTTAGATATACTACAACTCAGTTATGTAATATTACCGGACTTCGTAAAAGCGATTAACTGGCTCAAAAATTGATAAAAGCACGTGTTCTCAGGGCAACATAGTAATCCATATTTAAAAGAATCTGGCAACAGTCATTGACGGAAGATCGACTCTTTACCCTTTATTGTTAAACAATAATGTAATTAAAGACAAAAATAAAATAAAAATTGTGAACGCTGAATTCCCAGTTATAAACATATTAAGAACGAGTTTAATACTATTAGTCGAGTCATCACCACAAGTAGTGGTGATGACTCTAGCCCACTAACGCACATGAAAATAACGCTACACTAACATTAGAATTTAACGCTTATAAGATTGTACGGATGACAGAAATATAGGAAAGAGTGGCGGGGTCGATTCAAATTTCCTTCCTTTAGTTCCAAAAATATATTTCATTATTTTATTACTTTAATTACAAAAGGTACTGGATTTCCTGCGTATCACCTAAAAACCTTTCACAAACCACTAGTGTGGTATGCGTTCCTCAATTTGAGGCCTGCTATAGACCACTCCAACTAAATACACATACTTTTAAATATTTTGGTTAACTTATTAATATAACACACGAAACTTATTTTTTGTCTTCTAAAATTTAATTCTTGTTGTTTTGCTAAATTCATTTTTGTCATAATATTAGAAGTACATTTCCTAACCAAGCTCAGGGTATAAGCAAGTGATAAAAATCCGAAAACAAATAGCCCCTAATAGTATCTCCACTAATTATAAATTGAAGGCTTTTATCAAAACAGTATATTGTCAAAATGAGTCTTACCTTCTGTTTTGTTTGAATTTCTTCATTTATCGAATACTTTCTGCAACAAAAAATAAAAACCAAAGTTAAATCTTGTAAATGTTATATAACCAAATTAAATTATTATAAAAACTCTCTTTACTATTAAGATCGAAGGGTGCGTCTGCCATACCTATATATAGGAACGTTATAGACCAAGGGTAAGCTAAAAATAAAGCACCATTATGACAACACTGAATGCTTACTTGTTTGCGCACCGCTTACAGTTTCCTTCTACCAGTGGTAAAACATCATAACCCCCCCCCTCATCATCACTATTTTCATCATTACCTCCAGGATTATAGCAATATGACATGCCACTTATATTTTTAATAAAGAGTTTTTAATTTATCCTTGGTTTTTAATGCAACTAATGTTAACAGGTTTTATTGTTCTGTTTCTTTTGATTTTAGAGAGGAGTGGTGGGATTAGCACTATTAAATCTATGTCTTGCCGCAGTAATACCACAGACTCCAGAGTAAGTTATCATTTTAAAAGTTCAACTACTTTATGTTCATACTCTTAATTCTTCAACTAGAGAAGAAATAACAAAACAATGTAACAAAACAAGAGGGTTATATATATATATTATATATATATATATTATATATTATATATATAAATTATATATATATATAATATATATATATATATATATATATATATATATATATAATATATATATATATATTATATATATATATTTATATATATATATATATATATTATATATCTCTTGATCTGTAAGTCTTCCCTTTAAAAATACCACCTCTCCACTCTCTATGATCCCCAACCTCATAAGCTCATTTATCTATTGGTAATTCGCTAAAATGGCTTACTTTAAGTTAGAAAATAAATTTTTGACAAAAAACAAAATTTTTATAACTTTTGTTTTAAAATTAGTGATCTTATTACAAATTACACAATTTGTTAATATGTGAGTATATTTTTTTAACATTTTCCTTTGTATTGAAATAATATGCCAAATAGTTAGAGCGTAACGGTTGCCTGTAAAAGCTAAGGAAGTTTCCGCAGGGGTTATCCTAGATAATCCGCAAAGTTTTTAACTTTATTATTATTACTCTACTAAAATAAGGAAAAAGCTAAAAATGGAAGAGATTAGAATATTATTATACATAAAATTAGACGTTATCTTCAAAACAATAATAGTAATACCATTATTTTTTTTATTCTTCGTAGGACACTAGAAAAACTTGAAGAAGCTCAAGCACAACCTGCTCAGCCAACCGAAGAAAAGACTCTTGTCAAGAGACAGTATGGCTATGATGACCATGGTCACGGAAAGACTCACGTAGTTGTACATAAGCACGTTCATGAAGGTCATGTCCTGCACGTACACAAACACGACGGTAAGAACGAGCATCTTCACAAACACGCAGGGCACCAGGATCACAAGCACCATCATGCAGGAGCAGCCCATCATGATCACAAACATTTAGGCCAAGCAGGACACAAGCACGAACATTCTGGTCATGCTGAACATGGACATTATCACAAGGGTAATGCTGATCACAAACATCACCATGGAGGAGCTGCTCATCACGACCATAAACACGTTGGAATCGGTGAACACAAGCACCAACATGGAGCTCATGCCGAACATTCTCATTACCACAAAGCTAATGCCGATCATAAACATCAACACATCGGAGCTGCTAAACACGAACACAGCCATCATGCTCATGCTTCACATGACCACAAACATGCTGGACATGCCGCTCATGATCACAAGCACTCTGGATATGGAAATCACGAACATAAACATGCTGGAGCAGCTGGACATGAACACAAGCATCATGGCGTAGGATCTCACGATCACAAACACATTGGTTTGGGAGAGCACAAACACAAACATTCCTCTTATGGTCACTACGACCACAAGCATGCCGGACATGGCAGTGTTGACCATCATCACGGTGGCAGTCTTTCCCTGTCTAAAGGCCTTGGTGGTTATCACGATTCCACCGGATACGGATCATCCCAACTAACCGTAGCTCAACCTATTGTAGCTGCTGCACCGAAAGTTTTCGTTGAACCCACCTTTGACCAGTTCAAGAAACTACATGAAAGTTATTCATTCCCTGTAGGCACAAGCATTAAAGTTGGTGCTTAGACCATCCAGATTGTAGATAAATTCGCTTCATTCCTGTGATAATTGTAAATACCTATATAAATACTATTTTAATTTTTTGTGATAAATTGTTTTGTACTGCTGTTTAAATATAATTCGTTATAGATCAAATAAATTGTCAAAATATTTAACGTACCTTTCTATTTAAAAGTATATTACGGAACGGCTGTAAAGTGTAATTTTAATGCAAGAGGAATTAATTTATTGTCGACGGAGAGGGACAATAGGTAATAATTACAGGTGTAGAGGAGATACACTTGTCCAAACCCTAGAAAGTAATCCACTTATTTGGGTCTTACAAGCGCCTCAAAGTAAGTGAAAGAGATACCGGCCTGATCGGGATTCGAACGCTGGTCGCAACAGGCATTTCTGTTTAGTTGAAAGGATGTAAAGCGAAGTGCATTAGACACCTCGACCATTCTGAACTTGAAAAAAATACTCTCTTTGCAGTCATGTTGCATATACGTTTTATTCAAATTAAAAGAGCATATCCGTTCAAGGATCAATAAATTAAAAGAGTTGATTTACTCTAGGTGAATACAATGATGTAAAGGTTTATTTATATCTGCAGGCGGCAAAGTTAATTATTGATAGGCATAACCATCTTTCAACTGTAAAGTTTTTACTTCACACAGCCACCGTAAAAAAATTATGAACATTTTTAAAAGTAACCTTAGTACCTGCATTTCGTTTCTTATATGTAGGCACAGACGTGCTTTAGAGTCACTATAACTAAACTGGTATTTAGAACTAACTCTGTATTTTAGGACAACTAATTATCCTTGGGATAATTAATTTTAGGCTATTTTTCATAAAAATAAACTCGGAAAGTTTAACTTAGTTAAACACATTCTTGCCTATTCCCAAAGTATTTTTAAACAATTGAAGTAGTAAATATCTGAATTATAAGTAAAGTCTTTCATAAATTGTGACAACCTGAATTTGAATTCTGGCCCGATAAGATGAAAAGTCCATGGCAAACGTCGCTCTCTTTAAACCAATTTCAGCCCCTCTGAAGAAGTCGTTTTCACCACCTCTGGAATTTATTTTGACCTCCCCCGACTACAAGGTTTGGCTAATGCCAGCTTGGATAAAACGATTAACGCACTGCATGACTTAACATTAATATCTGTCAAGAAACCAAGACTATTTTTAAAAATTAAGTAATTTCATCAAATTAATTTTTATACCTTATTAGCTTGCAAATAATTTTTCCAAAGGTAACATTAATCACTAACATGGCTTGCAAATCGTGATCCTAGTTATTACTGCTCGAAAAACATTTTTTAAGTAATATTTTCAAACTCGTTACAAAATGTTTATTAGTTATGTTTATTTTTTAACATTTTAACAGACTTTATGAAAGAAACTTCTGTCGTAAATTTAGAAAATTACTAATAAAATTTTATTATGATAATACTTTTACTACATTGTATGTTTGCTTGAATAGTATTTTTTCCACGTGGCATAATTATTATTCAATTTTGGATTTATTATACTTAATACTACATAATACTAGAGTGCTTGATAAAATTGTTAACAATTAACAAGAAAAAGAATAAGAATAAGAATAAGAAATTATATTTGTTCTTAGGACATTGTCCTATACAAAGTTGAGTGCATACAATTATATTGTTAACAAAAAATAAATAAAATAAAAGCTTTCATCCTTGAATTTATAAATTATACAAAAACAATAATTTTACTATTATTAGTTTATTATAATAAGAGTATTAATAAATATTAAATTTCAATATTTAAGTTTATTATAAACAATTTATCTTATATTACTTACATTTTTTTTTTTTATTATTGGCATTATTATATATTTTTTTTAATTCTTCTTTATATTTATTTTAAATGATTGATTAAATTTACTAAAATTTAAGAGTTAAGCTTATTCACTAAATACCTTATAGTTAGATGTATATCTTGACCAAATAATAAATAACTACAAAAAAAAAAAAATGATTTTATTAAATGATTATTGATAATATTAATATTATTGATAAGGTAATTGAAACGAAACTGTTATTCATTTAGACAAAAGGCTCTTAAGAGAAACAGATTATGAAAAAAGTTATACATATTAAAAGCGAGGAAGGAATTAGTAGGATTAAGCATGGTTAAAAGCTGGTTAATGTAGTATGGAGAGTTTTGGGGAAACAGTGATCTATTATTATTAGTTGCTAGGTAATGAGATCTAAGTGGTTGATAAATGGGACAGCGAAACATAATATGCACTAGGTCTTCTGGCTCTTGACAATTGCAGACTTGGCAATTATTAGGAAGGCTGAGCCTATGAAGATTGCCATTACAATAGTATCCTATGTATGACTTCCCAGTTACTCTCAGCTGACATATCATTCTCTTTACTTTGATGGGGATGTTAAGCTGGATATAACATTGAGGATTATTATTTACGAATTGAAAGTGTTTATAGAATATACTGTAATTTGAAATTTGGATGGAATTTAGATCTTTAACCTTATAAACCTTATAAATAACCTTATAAATAAATCTTTATTTGCATAAATACTAATACAAGTACAATGGCAAATCGTCAAATATACAAAAATTAGAAATAACATAAATTACTCAAACATAATTTTATTAGAGAAGTACTCATTAATACTATAAAAAGGCTGCTCTGTCAAGGCTTTTTTTACGGCTTTTTTGAAATGATCTATTGGCAACTCTTGAATTTTTACATCTAAATGATTAAAAAGTTTTACCCCCAATACACTATGACCCACTTCTGACTTCTTAAGTCTATGAGTTGGTATTGTAAGTACATTTTTATTCTTTGTATTATATCTATGATAATCACTATTGGTTTTAAATTTATTTAAGTTCTTTTTAATAAAGAGCACAGAATTAAAAATAAAAAGATTTATGACAGTCATTATTGCCAGTCTCTTAAATGAAGATTGACAGTGTGAACCAGGTTTGGCTCCCGTTATTCTTCTAATTATCTTTTTTTGATAAATAAGCAATGGATCTAAATTGACGTGTCCCCAGGCAATAATAGCATAATTTAACCTGCTCTGAACAAGAGATTTGTAGACGAGCACAAGAGTTTCTTCTGGTAACGAGTCTTTTAACTTTCTAAAAACAAATAAGTACCTAGCAATACTTTTAGTCATTGTTGTGACATGGTCTTTCCAATTTAATTTACCGTCAATAGTGACTCCCAGAAATTTTACTGGTTGTTGTTTGTAATCAAGTCGGAGACTTATGATTAATGACTGTGTTTTATCTTTATTTAGTATAAAGTCATTGCTACTAAACCAATATTCCATTTTACTTAATCTTTGATCTCCTATTTTTTTCAGCTTAGTTTCGTCAGAATGGCGGTGAGTCAGGTTGGAATCATCTGCAAAGGTAGGTAAGTCTTCTATTATCTTTTCTGTATTAGTTAGGTCCATGAACATTGGCATATCATTCGTGCTTAGAAGGTAAAGAATAGGGCCTAAAATGGATCCCTGTGGAACCCCTTTATTAATTAATTTATGTTCTGAACATACATTGTTGTGTTCTACGTATTGCACCCTATGTGAAAGGAATTCTTTGAGTAACGAATAAGCGTTTCCTTTGATGTTTAGAAGTTCACATTTTTTAAGTAGAGTTGAAATACATACTCTATCAAAAGCTTTTGATAAATCACAGCAAGTAAGCAGAGTATGTTCACCACTCTCTAATCCTTCAAGCGCTGATTCTACTACTTTAAGTATAGCTTCAATAGTAGACCTTCCTCTCCTGTATCCATACTGTGTAGGTACTAATAATTTATTACTTAATTTGGTACTTTTTAATTGACTGATTCTTTTTACTTGATTTTTTTTTAGCCTGATTTTCATCCTTATCGGTATGACCGTCACGCTTACGCTTTCTTTCTTCAGTATTTCTTCCTTTTTTATCAAGTCAGACAGACTTTACAAAATAGTTGGTTTTTAAATGCACTTAAAATATCTGATAATTTAGATTGAAAAATATCTGGGTCCTGCAAGAGCCACAAATCATTGTAGCCTATATCAACCAATAAACATCTTAGTTGGGATACCCAGTTATACTTGACTTGACTTGCGTTAGACAAGTCTAATTCTTTTAGTCTAAGGTAACACAATTTAGGAAGCCTGTTTGAGTCCATTCTTAGGAGTTTAATTAACCATCCAAGAGCTAGCTTTAGTACCAATACTGACAGGTGAGGCTGACCAGTTTCCATTCTTACGACAGCATTTGGAGTGTTACGAGGAAGGTGTAGGAGTCTTTTAAAGAATCGTACCTGAAAAGCATCAATATTGGCTAACTGATTTAGACCCCAAACTTCACATCCGTATAAGAGACTGCCAAGCACAACTGAATCAAAGAGTTTTAGCAAAACAGCCCACTCATTGGACTTACTTTTAAAATAAATACTGCTAACAGAACCAGCTGCTAAGTTGCCCTTGCTGGTAGCATGCTTTAATTGCTCATGAAAAAGTCCTGAGGGAGTAAAGCAAACTCCTAGGTATACAAATTTTTTGACTATTTCTACTTCCTCATTATTAATAAAGAACCTGTAATTAGCATAGTTAATATTGCCTTTGTGAAATATCATGATTTTAGATTTCTGAGTATTAATTGATAGGCCATTGGCTGTACAGTAGGATTCTAGAAGCCTCAATTTCCTTCTCAAACTGACAGACGAGTCAGCGCAGATAGAAACATCATCTGCAAAAAATAATATTAGAATATCCACCAGTTGGTTAATGGAAAGTCCTTCTTCTCCTTGTTGCCTAAGAAAGGATTCAAAATCAAAAATAAATAAAAATGAACTTAATATTTCGCCTTGAAATTCCTGCAGTGATGTTAATTTCAGGTGAAAGCTCACCAAAGTATTTGATTAGCATTACAGCATAATCATATAACTGCTTAAGAATGCGAATAATTTTCGGGCTAACGCCTATCTCGTATAGCTTTTCCCATAGCCTGCCATGAGGTACATTGTCAAACGCTCTTTTGAAGTCGATAAGGGCAATGAAAGCTTTCCTTCTAGGTAGTCTTAATTGATTATGTATAATCGATGTTAGAATAAAGATATTGTCTACACAACTTCTTCCACTTCTGAAACCATTCTGAGATTCTGGTAAGATTTTCTCCAAACTTTCCCATACTTGTAACCTTGTTAAAATGATCTTGTAAACTTAACTTTAACAGCCAAACAATGGTACAGTTCGGGAATAGGTCTTTTTCTGTAATTGCTACTAATACAGCATAACCATAATGAATTTGGACCAACTGCTAGGTAAGGATTCTTGCTCAATAATTTTGTTGAACATTTCTAATAAGTACCCGTACCAACTTTCAGGTAAGTTTTTAAAAAATGCATTAGTGATGCTATTAAGACCTGGGGCTTTATTGTTCTTACAAGAATCTATACTGTTTTTAAGTTCAACAAGGGTAATTGGCACATCTAAGATAGGGTGAGTAACCCCAAAAAATGTGATGTCATTTACTATTCTTGGTTGATAAATATTTTTGTAAAAAGATACCCATTCATCCATAGTAGGGCCAATAGAAATGGGCGCTTTAAGGTGCAAAGACTTAACTGATTGCCAAAAAGTTTTAGAATTTTTTGTTCGAGATATACTATCCATTAAATGTTTGTGGTGAGCTCGTTTTTTCTGTTTTACTGTATTTTTGTATTTCTTTTTTGCATTTAGGTATTGCAATTTTAGATTGTGCTCAAAGTTGGAAGCTTTACAGACAGCTAAAAAATGCTTAGCAGTATCTCTAAGTTCGCTGCATTCACTGTCGAACCAAATTTTGCTTGGCTTTTTTTGAGACATAGGAAAAGATTTAATTATTTTTGTCATACCTATATTTTGGGCAACATCAGATATAGTATTAGAAAGATTAAGTTCCATATCATTAACAGTAATGGAGTCAAAATTTATATTTAAGTTAGGAGACTGAGACATCTCAGACTTGAAATCTTCTGCTTTTAAGGGATTCCACTTTATTATAGTTTTAGAGATGTTATTTGGAAAATTAATTTGGGTTTTAAAACATAGGTCACAGTTAAAGGATATAATTATAGGAAAGTGATCAGACTCAAACAAATGGGTGTCAACTCTAAAATCCTGAAGAAAATTTAATAATGATAAACTACACCAGGCTAAGTCAATAATACTATGACCTAGAGCTGATGCATATGTAATATGAGCTGGGGTGTCACTAGATGAGCGGCCATTAAGTACAATAAGTCCTAAACCTTCCATCATATCTGTAAGCTTATTGCCTCTATTGTCACAGAATGGAACAAGACTTTGTCTTGTGCTAGTAAATACATAAGAAGATAGTATATTGTCATCAATCTGGTTGTTGTCGCCTATTTTACAGTTAAAGTCGCCTGCTGATACAATAGGTATGCCATGATGCTTCTCTTGAAGGTCTGACATAGTAACAGTAAATAAATCACACACTGAGTCAATGTCTAGAGAAGGTTTAAAATAGACGACACATAAGATAAAAGGAGGTAAATTGGAACAAGAAACACACACAATGATCCACATATAGGAAATATTAAGGATAGTATAATTAATTTTCTTATTTAATAACAATAACAGACCACCACTGGGTCTCCCTTTACTTTTTTCTTTTATAGCGGGCGAAAAAACAACGTTAAAATCTTTAGAAAGCATGCTATTTTTTGGCTCAAATAAAAGCCAGGTTTCAGTTATGCCAATGATTGGAAATTTAGTTAATGCGTCCATATTGTTCAAAAAATTGGCAGAGCCTTGGGAATTCCAAAAAACTATATCATTAATAGAATCGATTTTATGACGCTTATTATATTTGACATTATTTGTTATAACGCTATTAGAAGTATTATTACTACTATTGCAATCGTAAACACTATCATTATTGATTAGATTAATGTCTCTATTTGAGACAGGACAATTGTCTATTTTATTTAATTGCTATGCACTAGCTTCTTGTGAATCTTTATGATTATGTTGTAGGTACTTTTTAATTGACTGATTCTTTTTACTTGATTTTTTTTAGCCTGATTTTCATCCTTATCGGTATGACCGTCACGCTTACGCTTTCTTTCTTCAGTATTTTTTCCTTTTTTATCATATTTTCCTTTCTTATATTCATTTTTTTTAGAATGGTTACCTTCTTTACGATTAGCATTGCTCGTTTTTGCTTTAACTCCTTGCTCCTTGTCGATGTCCACTTCTTCATTGTTTTCTCCTTTATATTTGTCACTGCTGCTTTGATCTAAATCACTGGCATTTTCTTTGGTGTCTTCATCGAGAGAACTCTCTTCCGCGGACTCTGAAACATTTTCTGATATATTGCTATCATCTTCTGAGCTTGAGTCTGAAGAGTCGTCATCAGAGTTTACATTCTGCCAAAGTTTTCCGTTTATAAATAACTTATCTAGCTTAATAATTGTATGGTTGCCTTTGGCTCTTTCTTTTAACATTACCGGGATAAGTTTTTTCCTAATTCTTTTAGTTTCCTCATCGGATTGCTCGAACATCATTATTTTTGTACCTTTAAGTCTTTTTATAGCAGACAATAATTCTAATTTCTTTCGAAAAGTTGTGAAAGCGACAAGTAAAGTAGTTGTTTTACTCTCTTTATTCTTGTTGAGATCAATAATGTAGTCTACATCGTGGGATTGGCAGTCAACTCCAATTTTTTTATTTATAAATTTGATCAAGGCATTATCTCTTTCTTTAAAATTTAATACTTTTTTTATACCCACAAATATAATATTTCGCTTCCGATCTTCACTTTCCAAACGTTTTAATCTATTATTAAAAGATTTTAGTTCCTCTTTGACCTCTTTAAGGTCAAATTTCTGTTCTAAAAGATCAAATCTTTTCATCATTCTTTCATTTGATGAAGCCAGATCAGCCTGAATATTTTTTAAAATGTCTTCTACATTGTTAGTTTTTTGTTCATCTCCCATGTTTACTTTATAGTATGATTCAACTCTTGCTTAAGAAAAAAATAATAATTTCTATACTTTTATATTTAATTATTTTTAGCTAAATGCCTATACGAGTGCATTTAAATTTTAAATCACTAATGCACTCTAGTAGAGAGAGATGGAACTAATTCTTAATAGCGCCGTTCGGTGGTGTTATCTATCGGAGCAAAGAACTAACAATCGCATTAACTCAGTGGGTGGTAGGGATGGTTGTCATCTCCGGGAATGTGAAGATGCGAGCTAAAGGTTAATTCACAAAGGTTGTTTGTGACTGCTTTCTATTGAATAATTGTTATCGTTATCTATAGAATCGTGATTATGCTTATCACTTCTTGTCCACCTGGAACTTTGCTTTCACAGAATTAAGACGTAAATATATTATTAATTCAGAAAAAATCCTTACCGGAAACTATCCTATATTTTAGGCAGGTAGCACAATTTCATCTTTCTGGTATTTGCTTAGAAGAAAAACAATAGTAAACGATTTAAAAAAAATAATTAACTAAGGAGCCTGATAACATAAACTATACTATATGACGTCACCGGATGCACTCCCCATTAACAAGAAAAACAATAATTTAATTTCGATTAGTTAAATTAACATATCGTCAAAAGAATATGTTCCATTGTCAATATACATTCAGTGCGAGAATAACTATAGCTTGCATTTTATATTTTAGCACCCCGCATATACATTAATATAACAAAGACTCTTTGGTTTCACTACTTCTCTTATAGAACTTCCACATTTGTAATGACTAGAATAAAATTACTTATAGTTCTATATCACCATAAAAACAGCGTATCACTTAATGATAGCTATATATTTCAGCCAACTTTGTGGCCATCTTCAGGCTTTAAAACATAAATCTTAAGAACTATACATATCACAATCCAAAAATTAGAAAAACACACACATTATACAAATTTAAAAAAGGCTAAAAAAGAATAAAATTATTGACATTAACAGAAATTAACTCGGTCTGACTAGAAAAAAAACCAAGTAAATTTCTGTTAATGTTAATAATTTTATTCTATGTTAGCCTTTTTTAAATTTTGTATAATGTGTGTGTTTTTCTAATTTTAGTTGATTGTGATATGTATAGTTCTTAAGATTTATGTTTTAAAGCCTGAAGATGGCCACAGAGTTGGCTGAAATATATAACTATCATTAAGTGATACGCTGCTTTTTATTTTTATTTTATTCTAGTCATTAATATAAAATCTACTAGGGATCCTTTCCCTCATGTTCTGCCCTGGTTAGCCTTTTGTCCCCAGATAGACGGTACCCAATTGGCTACGAAGTAATCTTTTAAAGACGTGAGCATTCTAAAACGATAGAGACCAGTTTCAGCTCAATAGGACCATCCCGAGTGGTGAAATTTACAAATAACTTAATAATGACACTTTCACCCAGCTTGGGTTAAAAGGGTAAAAGGTTTTTACTTTTCCTCATTTATACCGTAGGTATATAGGAAAAGTATTGTGTTTGCAAAAAAAACCGAAACCGGGATGAAAACGGGATGAAACCGAAATTATCCGTTTGAGGAATAATTCCCCTCAGGAAAAAAGGCCTCCTGAATGGCTTTCACAAAGTTGTTTGTCTGTCTGTATGTGTGTGTGATCATCGTAGATCCTAGTGTATTTATGCTAAAGAGTTGAAATATAGTACATAAATCAGCCTATCGCTGTAGTTGTGCTATTCGGAAAATATTTTTATGACGTCAATAACCCGAAATAATGACAGCATAAATCAAAATAAGCGGAAAAATGAAGCGGTTGGATTCAGATTTTGAAAGTGTTTAGCAATGTATAAGACTAACATATGTGCCAAGTTTCATTTCATTATCAGCATTAATTCATTTTTTATGGAATGACTTAAAAATTTAAAAATCGGAAAATAATCCAATTAAGTAGTTTAAATTTAGTACAAGTGTATAATGAAAGAAAAGAAGTCTCTCCACAAAATAAAACTTTATTGACAAAGTGCTTAACTAGACTGTCTGACTCTAATACCTAGTAAGAAAACATAGAATCACTTCTCTTCTTCTTTCACATCTCAACGGTTTTGCACTGATGATGGCCTCTAGTTAGGTTAAAAGCGCTTTGCCAATTAAGTTTTGTTTTGTAAAGAGACTTCTTTTCTTTCATAATATATGATGACTCCATTCACGCTCATTCTACTAGTATAAGTTTATTACTTAATAATAAGTACACTTCGTTTTAAGTACGAGTTTCGTTGCAATACGACAAGTATATCCGATAAGTGCATCGATAAGAAGTTTTTGTTGGATCATAAAAATTAAGCAGCATTTAGCATGGTCAGTGCTGTATGGGTGACCGCTGAGAATGATGCGGATGCATTTACTATCAGAGGACAAGCGAAGCGAGTCTGAAGACATGTTGCAGTATAAATTTGGTGAATTGTATATTCTGAATCCGAAGCTGGGAGGATGAGCGGAGCGAATCAGACGTGATGAGGAAAAGTTCCGAGGTACCCCGTACCCGGTTTTTTTACTGAACTATTGGCGTTGATATACTATAGGGTATATGTTGAAGGTATAGTTACGAATGTTAATGTTTGTAATTGATAATGTGATCTGCCTTAGCTATGCTGACAAAAAATAAACATGGCACTATAAAAATAAGGTGTCACTATTTATGGAGGATGGCAAGTAAAATCGAGTAAGATCAATTTTAGCTAAATGGAACCATGCCAAGTCGCACAAAGGGCATGTATATTGTTATACATGTATTGAAAATCAGAAATAATCATTTTCAAAACATTATGGCATGTCTTACAATAGCTTGATGAAAATGGCTAAATATAGAAGTATTAATTTACGATTTTATTTTATGGTATATGATACGGTCATATTTTTATGGAAAATGATTTAGTGTAAAAAGCAACTAAATAATATGAAAGTTTTAGACAAAAGATTTTTGATCAAATTATGAAAGATTAAGGTTAATAAGTGTGGTAAACCGATGTTGACTTCATTCTGGCATAAAATTGGCTACTCAAATTTCTTGTTCATACCGAGTATATTTAACGTACATACGTGCGTACGTATTTAACACACGTTTTTGGCTTCAACCAAAAACTAAAAAAAAATTACAAAATAATTTATGTAAAAATTTATTTACAACTTAATCTTTTATTTGCCATCATTTTTACTTCAAACTTAGAGTTCAAGGTTTTAACTTAACATTCTTATTATGATTTTTATTACTAATAAAACATGTAAATAAAAATATTAACATTAGGTAACATTAAAAGGCATACTTTACATACTACATGGGAATACCAAATAGTATAGTAATAAAGTATAAATAAAAATATGTATCTATTCAACCTCAACCACGCAAATTCATTTTTCATTAATAAATATGTATGTCAATAAATATATATAAAAATAAGAAATTTATCAAAAATACATAATCATTATAATTTTCCCGAAAAAATGGTAAATTTAATACGCAGCTTCATTTTCATTTTACTTCTATTTCCTGTCAAACATTTTTAAGCTCTAAATCTCTATTATTCTTGTAATAGATCGTTCCCTGCTAATTTGCGGCTCCACAAAGATGATTTTTGTAAAACGTATATAAGCTAAGTACGTTGGATCTAGTGATTCATACCATATCCTGAAGTTGATAGATTCAGTGTTATAAGTTTTAGTTTGATAATTAAGTTCAACAACAATCTCAAAAATGATGAAATATTTGGTGAGTAAATTAGTTAGTAGCATTTTTATGATTTAGTATTTAATAAGATTAATAAGTTAATTAATTAAGAAATTATATTATAATATTTACGTGGCAATTAATTATTCAACTATTAAACTGCTATAATCAGTATATATAAACTAATAACAAGTCTCTTCACACTAACTGTTTTTATTACAAACAAGAGCCGACTTTCGACCACTTCTGGCCATCCTCAGTCTAGACAAACAGTAAAATTACACAAATTTAAAACTAGAAAACAATAAAATAACTAATAAATAAATCGTAAGAAGGCAGAGTAAAATGAAGAATTAACTGAAATAATTAAATACATAAACCAATAAATAAATTAAATAAATAAAATAAATAAATGCAACAAATAAATTAAATAAATAAATTAAATAAATAAATTAATAATAAAATAAATAAACTGAATAAATAAATTAAATAAATAAATAAAATAATAAATTAATAAATTAAATAAAATAAAATTAATTAATAAATAAATACATAAATGGAAGGTTAAAAAATGATGAAATCAATAAAATAAAACAAATAACCTAGAACATTTCTAAAATCAAAAGCTAAAACGTAGAGTAGAGCATAAATCCAAAGAACCTACCATGCAAAATTGAGTGCCGCGTTATATATAGTCCTTCAGAGGCATAGGACGCACTGATTTTAATGCAATATTTTTGCAGTTAGGCCGTCTTTCCCTCTCTTCGAGCCAATGTCGCAGCGCTATGACTTTACTTCCTTCCACACGTTCGTTGAGGGAAGTACCCGCATCTACATCTGTTTGGCAGATGTAGATGCCAAACAGTTATATACCACTTCTGTTATATACCACTTCACATTGCAGCAACCTATAATTATGCCTAGTCAGCCAGGTCGGGCTTCAGGCTGCGCTTCAGATAGCAGTAAGTTCCATTTTTTAAATACTAGAACACTAGATTTTATTGATTGTTACTCCAATATACAGTTAGAACGTAGATATATAAAGCTTAATTTAAAGGTAAAAATTATTAATTTAGATGTTTGGTTTATAAAACAGTGTTTAAAGAATAATTTAATTCCAGTCTTTCTGTACCGATTTGGATTAATGAGAATGAAAGTTAAGGATTCTATCAGATTTAATATTTCAAAAATACTACTTAAAGACGAAGAAAAACGTTTATATGGAATCAAAGATAGCATACAGTATTATATTAAATACATCTATGATAAGCTAGTAAATATTCATGACAAGAGGTATATAGATAATATGGAACTACAAATGAATAGCAGACATAAGGTTTTGTTATTAAATAAGAAAACAAGACAGGATAATAAATTATTATCTCTTTCATCTAATTATTTACGCAGTAATAGTGACAGCTATAAAACAAAAAGTGTTGGTAAACAAGAAATACACACTTTTTACCCGCGTATAAGAAACCTATCGCAAATAAAATTCGACGATGAAGAAATCAATTTGCTTAACAAAGGACTTAAATATTGCCCACCCCGTAAACTATCGGAAACCGATGTAGTAAATATTGCCGCCGCGATTGACTGCGCCCCTGTTTCGGTAAATGTTAAGCACGAAGCTGCTGCTGTTCTAGTTAAATCTGTTAATAATAGCATAAATCCTAAGATTTCTTCCCAACTGAATAAGATGAATAATAAAATAAAAATTAACAATTTAGTTGTTGTCAAAGCAGACAAAGGAAATACTGCAGTTATTATGGATAGTCATAACTATGTGCAAAAGGTTGAGCAATATTTATCGGATAATGATTTTACTTTACTGTCAGCTGATCCAACTGATAACCTGCAAAAAACGGTCAGAGAGAAGGTTCTATCCTCGCTGTTATATCCGAATAAAAAAGGAGAAAGTAAACTCAATATGAACCCTAGTGCTCCTCGGTTGTACGGCGCTCCTAAAATCCACAAAGATAACGTTCCTATGAGGACGGTGGCTGATGGATCTTTATCTGTTACACATAAATTAGCCCATGATTTAAACAAAACTTTCCACGAGCTTACTAACTTTAAAGCAGAGGACGCAATTAAAAATTCATATGAGCTTATTGAGGAACTTAAGAACTTAAATCTTACAGAAAAATCTATTTTAGCCTCTTTTGATGTCAAAGATATGTTTACGAATATTCCACCTGATGTATGCACTAATCTAAGTAAACAAATCATGTTAGAAAAACAAGTTGACCCCATGTTGCAGGATGACGTTGCTACTTTGTTAGACTTGTGTTTTAATCAAAATTATTTTAAATTTCAAGACAAGATCTATGAAGGGAAAGGCCTTGCTATGGGATCACCTGTCTCTCCTTTGGGGGCGGAGATGTACATGCATGCTTTTTATAAAAATTATGTTCATAATTTTCGTAATAAATGGAAAAAATATATTCGCGTATGGAAAAGGTACGTCGATGACGTCATAGTCGTATGGGAGGGATCATTGGAAGAACTTGATCAATTTACAGACTACCTTAATACAAGACGCCGCAACATTAAATTTACGAGAGAATTAGAAGTTTTTAAGTCAATAAATTATTTAGATATAACTTTAACTAGGACGGGTCCATGTCTGAAATTTGACATTTACAGAAAACCTACCGCGACTGATACAGTTATTCCGGCTGATTCTGCTCATCCATGGCAACATAAGTTAGCAGCTTTTCATGCACTTATACATAGACTTGAATCTTTTCCTTTAGATGACGTGGCCTATAATAAAGAAGTTAAGGTCATTAAATTAATAGCAGAGAAAAATGGTTATAGTTGTAGTTTAATAGAAAAACTTATTTCCAAAAAGAAACGTAAAGCTGCTATGTCAAGAATTATAACGGCGATATAGCACCTAGGATTAACCAGCCCGAGAAATGGTGTGTGATTCCTTACATAGGAAATGTGAGCCTAAAGGTAGCTAAAGCAATGAAACAGAGTGCTAGAATTGCTTTCAGGACTACCAACAACATGAAAGACGTTCTCTCCAGAGGTAAAGATGCTATTCCTAATAAGGATCGTAACGGCGTGTATCGTATTAAGTGTGGAGGCTGTGATAGCACTTACACAGGCCAAACAGGACGCAAGTACGGAGTAAGGTTGGCCGAGCATATGTTTAGAGAAACGCGTTTTCGCAAACATATTAGAGACGAAGATCACGAAAACGAAGAGCATCAGGTGTCGTTGTTATGGTATGAGAACAAAGCAGAAAATTAGATGCGTTAGAGGCATACGAAATTTTAAAAGATGTAGATGCGGGTACTTCCCTCAACGAACGTGTGGAAGGAAGTAAAGTCATAGCGCTGCGACATTGGCTCGAAGAGAGGGAAAGACGGCCTAACTGCAAAATATTGCATTAAAATCAGTGCGTCCTATGCCTCTGAAGGACTATATATAACGCGGCACTCAATTTTGCATGGTAGGTTCTTTGGATTTATGCTCTACTCTACGTTTTAGCTTTTGATTTTAGAAATGTTCTAGGTTATTTGTTTTATTTTTATTGATTTCATCATTTTTTTAACCTTCCATTTATGTATTTATTTTATTAATTAATTTATTTAATTTAATTTATTATTTATTTATTTTATTTATTTATTAATTTATTTATTCAGTTTATTTATTTTTATTTATTTATTTATTTATTTAATTTATTTATTAATTTATTTGTTGCATTTATTTATTTTATTTATTTAATTTATTTATTGGTTTATGTATTTAATTATTTCAGTTAATTCTTCATTTTACTCTGCCTTCTTACGATTTTATTTATTAGTTATTTTATTGTTTTCTAGTTTTTAAATTTGTGTAATTTTACTGTTTGTCTAGACTGAGGATGGCCAGAAGTGGTCGAAAGTCGGCTCTTGTTTGTAATAAAAACAGTTAGTGTGAAGAGACTTGTTATTAGTTTTATATATTATACCACTTCACATTGCAGCAACCTATAATTATGCCTAGTCAGCCAGGTCGGGCTTCAGGCTGCGCTTCAGATAGCAGTAAGTTCCATTTTTAAATTACTAGAACACTAGATTTTATTGATTGTTACTCCAATATACAGTTAGAACGTAGATATATAAAGCTTAATTTAAAGGTAAAAATTATTAATTTAGATGTTTGGTTTATAAAACAGTGTTTAAAGAATAATTTAATTCCAGTCTTTTGTACCGATTTGGATTAATGAGAATGAAAGTTAAGGTTCTATCAGATTTAATATTTCAAAATACTACTTAAAGACGAAGAAAACGTTTATATGGAATCAAAGATAGCATTACAGTATTATATTAAATACATCTATGAAGCTAGTAAATATTCATTACAAGAGGTATATAGATAATATGGAACTACAAATGTGAATAGCAGACATAAGGTTTTGTTATTAAATAAGAAAACAAGACAGGATAATAAATTATTATCTCTTTCATCTAATTATTTACGCAGTAATAGTGACAGCTATAAAACAAAAAGTGTTGGTACAAGAAATACACACTTTTACCCGCGTATAAGAAACCTATCGCAATAAATTCGACGATGAAGAAATCAATTTGCTTAACCAAAGGACTTAAATATTGCCCCACCCCGTAAACTATCGGAAACGATGTTAGTAAATATTGCCGCCGCGATTGACTGCGCCCCTGTTTCGGTAAATGTTAAGCACGAAGCTGCTGCTGTTCTAGTTAAATCTGTAATAATAGCATAAATCCTAAGATTTCTTCCCAACTGAATAAGATGAATAATAAAATAAAATTAACAATTTAGTTGTTGTCAAAGCAGACAAAGGAAATACTGCAGTTATTATGGATAGTCATAACTATGTGCAAAGGTTGAGCAATATTTATCGGATAATGATTTACTTTACTGTCAGCTGATCCAACTGATAACCTGCAAAAAAACGGTCAGAGAGAAGGTTCTATCCTCGCTGTTATATCCGAATAAAAAAGGAGAAAGTAAACTCAATATGAACCCTAGTGCTCCTCGGTTGTACGGCGCTCCTAAAATCCACAAAGATAACGTTCCTATGAGGACGGTGGCTGATGGATCTTTATCTGTTACACATAAATTAGCCCATGATTTAAACAAACTTCCACGAGCTTACTAACTTTAAAGCAGAGACGCAATTAAAATTTCATATGAGCTTATTGAGGAACTTAAGAACTTAAATCTTACAGAAAATCTATTTTAGCCTCTTTTGATGTCAAAGATATGTTTACGAATATTCCACCTGATGTATGCACTAATCTAGTAAACAAATCATGTTAGAAAAACAAGTGACCCCATGTGTTGCAGGATGGACGTTGCTACTTTGTTAGACTTGTGTTTTAATCAAAATTATTTTTAAATTTCAAGACAAGATCTATGAAGGGAAAGGCCTGCTATGGGATCACCTGTCTCTCCTTTGGGGCGGAGAGATGTACATGCATGCTTTTATAAAAATTATGTTCATAATTTTCGTAATAAATGGAAAAAATATATATTCGCGTATGGAAAAGGTACGTCGATGACGTCATAGTCGTATGGGAGGGATCATTGGAAGAACTTGATCAATTTACAGACTACCTTAATACAAGACGCCGCAACATTAAATTTACGAGAGAATTAGAAGTTTTTAAGTCAATAAATTATTTAGATATAACTTAACTAGGACGGGTCCATGTCTGAAATTTGACATTTACAGAAACCTACCGCGACTGATACAGTTATTCCGGCTGATTCTCTCATCCATGGCAACATAAGTTAGCAGCTTTTCATGCACTTATACATAGACTTGAATCTTTTCCTTTAGATGACGTGGCCTATAATAAGAGTTAAGGTCATTAATTAATAGCAGAGAAAAATGGTTATAGTTGTTAGTTTAATAGAAAAACTTATTTCCAAAAAGAAAACGTAAAGTGCTATGTCAAGAATACATAACGGCGATATAGCACCTAGGATTAACCAGCCGAGAAATGGTGTTTTGTGTCATTCCTTACATAGGAAATGGTGAGCCTAAGGTAGCTAAAGCAATGATCAATGTGTATTTTATTTACTTATGTAACAATTATTCGTCTTTCTTCTTTTTATGTTTTCATT